>KK502479.1:508762-705742 GCA_000688735.1 Glossina austeni | reverse complement strand
GTTATGGATAAACGGCGATGAATTAGAGTTTATCAAGCAAACTATTTAGGAGACATCGTTACGCACCAGAGAATAGAATGACCCCGAGAAAACAACAGCTATCAGCAAAGTACCAGTACCTCAGAATGTCAAGAAGGAAGATTACGAAGATTATTAAAAATGAAATTCTGACACTGTCGGTTCCTATGCGAGTTTTCAGTCACTGCTCATGCGGAAAGGTAAACGACGGTAATGGACAGGAGAGCAGCAGATAGTTTTTAAAATAATCGTAATGCAAATATATGCTGTAAATGGGATGAACATATACCAGAGATCCACTGCTCGCAAGGCGACTCAACGCAGTAATTCTTCGTAGAATTTACCTTAAAACAGAGAGTCATCTTTCATAAACGTGAGCGGAAACATCAAATTCAGGAATTATTCTAACGCCGCGTACACGTGGGCCCTTTTAGTCTTATTACGCTTTAAAGAACTTTGTTATTCTTAAGCAACTTTTTCTTTATTTTCGTCTTCCGTAAATTAAAATTTATTTGCTCTCTTTTAATGTAAATATTATTACTTCGTAGTTATTACTTTTAATTAGATGATACTTCCGAGTAGTATCATTTAGCTAAGACTTGGCCATTTTCTAACTCTTTCAACTTTGCGGACCCATGTCCCAGCCAAACTTTCAAACTATGCTGCACCGATCTATGTGTGATTTGCGAGCTTGGCAAATTTATTAATTGAATTGAATTGAATTGAAAGCCGTTGGCTACTTTTATAGAAAATCCTTTGCGCGGTTCAGAAAGAATTCACCATCTGTGGAGGATGGAGAGGTCAAAGAGTTGCTTTCAATAAATATGAATAATGGTGAAAATAAAATGTCACCACATTTTGCATGTTTATCGCAAGTCGTTTACTTGTAAATCCAAATGTTTAGACTCATCTAATATGGAATGCTGTCTGCCCGTATTAATATTAAAACAAAACCCATAAATTTTTTCATTAGTAGATTTCTATGGGGTATAATTTGTTGTGCAAAAACCAAAAATTCGGAAAACGCTTTGGATAAAGGAACTGAAATAGGAGGGAGAAAAATATCAACATTGAAAACGAATTATGATGAGAAAATTTGCAATTATAAAGTTGGCAAGCTATCAGCAGCAATCGAAAAAATATAAAAAATAAATTAATGAAATATGAAACGATATAAAAAAAATTGTTAACACAAAAAATTAATTCGAACAATGTAAGGCTTAGTACAAAAATTGCTTTGGATAAGTTGAACTTGCTTTCAACTTATGCATTGCATAACCTTCATTCAAGGTAGCTGATAGGTTGGATGCTGGTTCCTAAACATTTTTTCTATAAATTAGAAAACTAATAATTTTTTCAAAACTAGGAGTTTTTTATTTACTCTTTGCTGAAAACTTATCCTGCACAATTGTTCGGCCCGTAAGTCATTCCACCTTTTCTAAAGTCAAGCATGACTATCCATGTAGCTCTGAATACAACAACAACGTATTCGACAGTGAACGCGGTTGAGGCTTTAACCATGGATCCTCAATAAATTTTAGTCCATGTAGCAGTGGATCCCATATTAATTAATATATCCTTTTAAGTAATATGTCCTCCTCAACAAGAGGAAGTCCGTTTTATGTATGAATCCGTCGAAGATAAGAAATGTCCATTTAAATGATATATTGTGGCCGCTGAAATGGGCTTGGGAAAGACGTGGCAGTGTGTTACTTTAGTTTGGATCTTGTTAAGACAAAGCCCGGATTATATACCTACGATTGCATTCATTTAAAAATGTTCGAGGACCGTCATAAAAAAATAAAGTTACATTACGTCCTATTCGCATTCTACTCTCCAAGTTCTTTTGTTTAATATCCATATCTATCATGGCCATGTTAGAATTAACCCATTTCTAGGTAGATAATATATCTCTTTGTGAAAAATGCGATGGGAAATGTGCAATTTGTGATTCCTATTAAAGAGATTTATGTTTACCTTTGTCAAGGGAAATAATATTTTTATTCTTAAACATTCTTTTCATTCGCTCATTTCATTTTCTCATTGCTACCAAACTCAGTATAGCCATTCAGACTCGCTCATTTAATTTTATATATTTTCTCATTGTTTGCATTAATTTTTTTGATTTGCAAAGCAAAGAATTTATATATATATTGGTTTGGCAGCGATCCAATCATCGACTTGAATATATAAAAATAAAGCGTGCCAGTCGACTTGAATATTAAGATTATTGTTTAAAAATATAAAAATTGCGAAAGTATAGTTATCAAAGAATAACAAATTCTTAAATCTCTTTTGATGTATGTATCATTTGCTCCACCAAATTTTCTCAAAATGTACCTACGCTCTTGAATTTCGACACAAAACTGCGAATTTTCTAATCTAATGTTATGTTTCATATAGATGCGATGAATTTGTGGACAGCAACACCTTGAACTGAGGCCTTGATTTTTATAAAATTGGCACCACATCCAGCTTCTTTTATAAACAAGTTCTTAAAGTCGATTATTCGTTCGTCTTTATTTAAAGGCAAACATATCGGCTTCGCAAAATCTGTAACATTGACGACCTCAGCCAGCCCTAAGAATTGTACAAATTCAGACTTTTTCTCAATTTCATCGTGTTTGTCATAACAATTCTCAATTTCATTGTACAAATTCAGAAATTGAGAAAAAGTCTGAATTTGTTGTTGTTTGAATTTCATTGTACAAATTCAGACTTTTTCTCAATTTCTGAATTTGTACAATGAATTGAGAATTGTTGTGAAAAAATTTTGTAAGAGAGCGCCTATGTATGGAAACATGCCGGTGAGATTCTGCAAAACGACCAGGATGGTTTAGAGAAAATTGTAGGTGAGCACTCATAGAGATGCGTTGCACACAATCACTTAACGTTTTATATTTAAGATCATTGATTATAATCGCTTAACTGCACATGATGCTAGATGGTGCGGGATTACGAGTGCGTGGTCAATTCCTTCGTTAACGATATATGGTGGATGGTGCGAATAACGGGCGGTCTATAGGTTATTATAAAATATTAGCCCACACTAATTGGAATCGTATATGGGTAAATGTGTCAACACATGTGCAAGCACATGAAATAGACCGTTGCACGAGTAGACAGCAAGCCGAAATTTCAAATTTAACTCCATGGTCATCCTATGAATTTAGTGTTGCCGCAGTTAAGGATTTGGATATAGGCACGCGTTTTACTCCAGCTCCTATTTACAGCACACACGAAGGCAGGTAGGATTTGTTATCAAGAGTAAACCATTGATTTATCAATTTCTTAATGACAGGCTTATTTATATTGCTCCTAAAAACGAGGGTGGAGGTGGTAGTAAGATTGGCGATCTGACGGTTATTTGGGATTCTTTACTGCTTAAGCAAAATTCAAGCGATGTAAATACATATAAGTAAACAAAGTCGATTTGATTTTTCGCTAAAAGCCGTTAGCTGGTTTTTTCCTTTTCATGACTTATAACAAAAAGTAGCATGTATTGTGAATAGAGAGAGAGCAGACTTGCTTTCAATAAACGGCGGATATAACACCGTACCAATTCTGTTAAATGAGCAAATGGTGGGAAAGCACCCTACCAATTCTGTTAAATGGGAATAAATGGTGGAAAAGCGAATTACTACACAAGCCCACGACTTTATGAACCTTCAATGCGAAGCTACTTATGATGAATTCTTAGAAGTCGCCTAGCGATCTCGTGCAGCTGGTTCTTGGCTTTTAAACTATACAGGGAATCTAGTACAGCATGTTAACTTATATTTAAAAAGAACAGCTATGGTTGGTTGACCTCAATTTGACTTCAATTTTATAAAATTTGTCTTTGCAAAAATAGAAGCATGTTTTTCCGGAGAGAAATTTAATACTAGTCAAAGTACATGTAAAATTCAATATCGACACGGCCAAGCCTAGCCTAATCAGGCAACAAGCATGTCCGTAATAAAACAAAAAACTGAAATTTACTATGCATGGCAGATTTCGTAGATACATAAGTACTTCGCATTTAAGGGATGAAATGGCCTTGACTTTCACATCTAGCTTTTCGATAATATCAAGGATTGATTATCAACGATGATATTTTCTCATCTATTCATCAGAGATCGCAAATTTATTTAAAAACGGGCATTTCAATTTTTTGAATTAAACAGAGGTGAAGCACCGAACATTTATTATTTTAACTTTGGCAAAAAAGTATCCTTTCACATATGATCGGTATTTCTCATTTTTTAAACACATTTTCTTAAATTTAACAATGTATTAGTTTTCAGAGTACACTCAGAAAATGTAGCCGAAATCTGATCACAAATTGCCCGATCTTAGCCAAATAACGGCAACTGTAACTGTAACTTGTAGCATACATTGACTGAAAGCTTAGTAAACTTATTATTGCAATCTTAAAACTTCGGAACAATCAACTGACACTTCTTCCATCTCTTACTTTCTGTACAGGAGGAAAAGAAAAGATAACTGAAGGGGTAGTTTTTATGCTCTCGAGAATTCAGGAGCAGCATACAACTCTCAACTAATTGATTAAATAACTCTATCAACTCTAGAACGACCAACGTTTTGCATAACCTATTTCTACTAAAAGGATCATCTTAACTCGCTATTTTTGTCGGCTTGCCACAAAGAAGCTGAAAGTTGGCACACAAATCGCTCGATTTATTAAGAATTCAATGTTAAAAAATGGTTGCAACCTGCCTACGTACAAGCCCACCAGAAATAAGGAACTGAAACAACCCCGAAAAAAAACGATAATTTTTTCATATTTTCGTCTATAAGTTTCGATCCTTCGAATATATTTCGGGACACATATTTCTTTACAATTTTTTTTTCACTTTTTTTTGAATTTTTCTATGCACATCAATAGTCTCTATATTGAAAGCGAACGCACTTTAAAAATCTTTATCTAATTTCAAGTTGAAAGTCAAGCAGAGGTCATGGAATTCCTTCATTTGATGAGCTAATTCCCGATCAACTTCAATGCCACCTCGTGTCATAATATCATTTATTACCTCTTCCTCGGACCGTTGGCGTGATAAAAACTCTTGACTACTTAAATTAATTGGTTCTACTAGATGGAGTAGAAAAGCAGAAGATATTCCAATGCCATAAGGCATAAACGTTGTATATTCTCTTTGTAAGGAATTTAAGCTAAAAAAAAGAGAAAAATTGCAATAAATTTTTATATTTCCAATGCAACTCATAATCTTACGTCAAGTACTCCGGTATTGGTTTACCAACATACATTTCATAAGTTTCCTTCAGCCTCACACAATACATTTGAAATATTTCATTAAAATTTTTACAACGCACCTCTGCATAGGTAGACAATAATAAAAAAATTGTTAAATCTATCATCGGTGATGTCACTCTTAAGGTTTGTAAATCAAACATTAATATGTCTTGAGGCTGTTGAGCCTTATTGTATTTAAATGCGACGTTATTCCGCAAATAGTCGCCGTGACATATGGTAATATACGGTTCGCGAGGTTGCACTCTTTTACGTCCATATTTAAAATTATCACCCATCAGTTCCTCGAACTTTTCAAGGAACTCTTTGTTTATTTGCGTTTGATATTTTCTAGTTGCCTGTAAAGCTCTTTGTACACTCTGTTTGAGAGTTAAAGCCCATTCGGGATTGATAACATCACTAGCAAAACGTGATTCTTGCAAGCGATTCGTTAGCTCATCGAAATGCTCACGATTAAGTGCGCGCATCGCAAATCCTAAACCATGAAATTTACCTAAATATTGTGCAGCCAGTAATGCATGTTCCAACGAGAGATTCACTCGATTCTTGCTGATGCACCAGCCGTCTTGATGGAAATCTTTCAGTATAACTGTAGCGAAGCTTTCCATCAATTCGCCGTAATAATAAATAGCGGAATTAAGTTGACATTGACCAAAATTTTCCAAAGCTGGTAAAATTTTTTCATAGGCCAGTATTTCATTATTGAACAAGGCTTTAAAGTTGATACTATCAAATACTTCTTGCGGTAAATTGGGGGTTTTCTGTTAGAGAGTAAATAAAAATGAAAT
The DNA here is from genome assembly GCA_000688735.1 of Glossina austeni. NCBI lineage: Eukaryota > Metazoa > Arthropoda > Insecta > Diptera > Glossinidae > Glossina > Glossina austeni. The sequence continues at coordinate 699,664 of KK502479.1, read as the reverse complement.
GGAAATGAAACACAAAATATTAGGCCACGACCTATTCTTAAATGCCTTACTCCACCTCTTTCAAGTCGTATAAGGACTTTTCAAAATAAAGCCTTGTAGGAGTGATGGATGAAAAAGTGGTTCAATCCGACATAATTTCGCTCTTATACCTTAATAAAACACGTTAGTATACCTACACCATTTGCCTTGTTAGAGTTAGTCATGTAAGAACTTTTTAAAATAAGACGTCACATCCGATGGACCGATCCGGTTTATTTTATTAGAGTTAGCCATAAAAGGACTTTTTAAAATAGGACGTCACATCCGATGGTTCGCCCTTGGGCCAAAATACGTTAGCACACCTACACGAATTATCTTAATACAGGTAGATTTTTTTGAAAAGTCCTGATATGGAAACCGGCCGAAAAAGCGGTCCGATTCGCACCATTTACAACAGCGTTCGCCCGCGGCAAAGTACCAAATGTAATGAAAATATCTTAAAAATTGCGATGTGTAGGTTAAGTAGAAATATATAAGGCGGATCGATCCCTAAAAGTGATTTTGATCGATTTAGAAATCGAAGATAGCTTTATCTCAAGTCCTTCTGGGTGTTGCATATACCCGCACAAAATTAAATATACGCTTGTCCCACACATTCTGTAAAGCATAGAAACTAATGAACCTCTTCTTAGTTGATAGTCCTTGAAGTAAGAGCAAACAACATCTAAAATGCCGAATAAGGAGCTGCTTACTGCTGATTACTATTTCTTTCATCCTAGTTCTACTTTGACTCGCGTATTTCGTAAGTAAAAATAGCGAGCCGAATTAAGTAAAGAATTGTTTATCCATTCAGTTTTTGTTTTCGAATACCGTCCTAGTCCATGTTATATGAAGTTTGATTTCCATGCCTATGCGAATCTATAAAACAGCGGGTATCAAGATATCCAAACAACTGCTTGCACTGTGATACCAAAATTCACTTCATTCACTTTATCTTTTTAGAGAGGCTAACATGTTCCACGCGCAGCTGAATTTTTTACTAAGTAGGCCCTTATGGGAAACGTGACTGCGTCATTTTTACCCGATTTTGCAGTGTGGTCCCGTGTGATATTTTTCGATGTTAAATTTCTACGCTCTTCATAATGTTGAAGGCGAGTGGACGCGTAGTAGCACAGCACTGTCGCCAATGCACTTTCCCGCGAAATAATGCTTTTTCAACGTAAACGATTAACTTTAATTAACATTAATTACTTTAATTATTCAGTCACAAATATACCTTAACAAATAGCACATGTTTTTTAGTAACATTACTATGCTCGAATTCTATATGCGCACGATAGCAAGTGGTTAGCATAAAAGACTCATTCGAATCTAACCATTCGACTTCCAATGTAATATTTTGAAAATCATTATCATTAAATCTGTTGGAAAGTTTCCCGCTTTTCAAAAGCTTTGGAATTATTTTCGACTTTAACCATTCAATTTCAATATCTTTGTTGTTATTCGTCATATTTTCAAAAATGTAAATGAAAATTAAAAAAAATATTTAAATGCAATTTAAGCGAAATTGTTCTGATACGTAAAACGTGCTAACTTTAAGTGAATGTAAGTGTAATTTAATGAAACGAAATAACAAGAAATTTATAGTAATAAATTTTATAAAATGATTGTAAAAATAAATTACACGAGAAAGTCAGCATATGCACGATAACCATTATGGGAGATAATAACAAAAAAGCTTCAGTTATGCATTATTCCTATTGCGAGAAAACAGATATCGCTTTAGGGTACGGCTATTGAGGGGCACTACGGTAAGAGATTAAGAGACACAATTGATTGTAGTAACTGATAATATATTCATATAATTAAGCAGAAAGTTTACTTACGTTAAGTTAAGGGTCGAAATGAACTCTGCTTACATACGCTGCCGTCTAAAACAAGATAGTTCTGTAATTAGGAGATATCTGTCATTAGAGGCCTTGAATATTTGTTAAATGGGAACAAGGTGCAATAATTTGCTGAAGTGAAGTTAGCTCACCAAGATAACCCACATTTTTTTAGGTTCGCGTCTTCGCCAAAAATGTCTTTGTTAAGTTACGATTCATTGCGAAATAAAAAACACACATATAAAATAAGTATTGAAATCAAATAATATTAGCAAACATTCACATAAAAAAAACACACTAAGCCTCTAAAAACGAACACACAATTGAAAAGCTAAGTTATTGCTACTAAATCTCATGCAAAATTACAGTGCAATGTCCAAATTATAAATTATAATAATGTTCAAAAAAATTATGCGACTATGGATTTTTGATGTGTCGTGAAAAATGGAATGGGGAAACCCATCGCAAGCACCTAATTTCATTACCACGTCCTCGGTCTATCATCAACAACACTAAATTAATGGTGCTTGTAAGCGTTTTTGGCTTTGTTCAACATGTATGTTTAAGATTACGATGTTAAAATTAGATTTAAGATTAAGATGACAGACTTTGGACTTAGTAATGAAATTAACTTTTTCTGATAGCTTTTAGCGTCCTTTAAGACTTTCAAAAATCTGTACTTAAGGAGACTTGTTAAAGGTTGTTATAAACACTTTGTGTATTGTAACCTTTCGTCAATAACATACATGCACTCTGTGGTAAAGAGTAAAAATAAATTTTTTTTTACTTTTTTATAACCTTTCTGTACGATTTCGTTTCTTATTTACGTTTGCATTTTCTATTTATGTTTAGTTTTTCTCATCATTTTGTTATTTTTTCAATATCGTTCAGTTGTCAGCATTAGCATAGGCGCGAACCAAGTGTGAAGATAACCGAACTTTTAGCAAAGACGAAAATGGGGGCTACGTACAGTGGGCTAACTTCACGCCAGTAGTAATTTTGTAATTGTTGTGAGCGCGCGAAATAAGTGAGGCGCATATAATAAAGAGAAAAAAACGTAAGTATGCAGTAGCTTTTCTCTCTTGGCTTGTTCTCTCACGTCACAAACACTGACTATTAAAAAAACAGTAAATACTAACTATTACATCGTAGTAAATACCAGAAGGTAACTAATATAATAAGAGAGCCGAACAAGTTTAATGCCGATAAAGTTTAATGCCACGAGTGGCTGCATCCTTATGTCGGTGTTAAAGTAGTAGCAAGATATCAGAAAGTACATAATCACGGCGTACGTCTTAGTTTTTTTCTTAAGCACACTCTTTGTACCGCGCACCACTTGCGGTATAGAATATACTACGTTGGGCGTTGGGCGAACGTATGTAACACGCACAAGGGCTTAAGATAGATCCACATTTTATAATACCGGGAAATGGCTTTGAATCGATGTAAGTCTGTCTCTCCGTCTGATGTCGGAATTTTTGAGATATTTCGCTGAAATTTGTTACACTAATATGCTTTCAGCCAAGGTTGAACGCTATTGAAAATACGTGGAAAAAAGTTTCAGTTTTCAGCAAAAGTCGAAAATTTGGAACATGTACATATATTTTTAGTCGACCTTGCCCGAATATAATGTTCTTCCTCTTTTTGGCTCTCTGCAAACACCCACTTCTAAATTTTAGCAGTTACTATCGCGAAAGAATTAACACTAAAGCTATTTTACACCTACTGCTTGCCGCTATTTAACTTGCAGCAGTTATTCATTGTTGTTCAGCTGTTAGTGGTGGTTGGTAGCCTAGCATTTTTTGGTGTAACGTAAGTTGTTATGCAGTTGCATTTGATACTTCGTTATTGCGGCTGTTGACTAACTAGCAAGAAGCTACACTCGACGCTGCTTTTGCACCTTGTTATTCGAATTTGGAATAACACGATGAATCAATAAGAATTAATATACTTTTTTACACGAACTTTATGTTCTAGTGCGAATCCCAAAAATTCTTTAATTCTTTAATTTTGAACCAAACCCAAGAGTTATGCTAGACGTCTCTGACATATCTACGGATGATGGCATCCTTGGCCCAGTCAGTACTAAACGTATACGTCTTTTATCAAGTAGCGATGAGTAGTTGCTGATTTTTTGAAACCGATTGTTATTTAAATTTTTATATGTTAAGCTCGTAGACCTGATCCTCATTGTACGGTAATTTTAATTTTTTTTGTAATATAAATGAATTGTTTTTGTTTTATAAATTGTTACTCCTTTTGAACTTCTTTTCACTATTACACCTTACAGTTTTTTCATCCTACACGATTTTTTAAAGCAAATTTATCATATCATGTTCTTTTGTAAACAATTTCTTTCAACGCTTTTCTAAGGAATTTAACTACCGTGTAAAAAAAGTATAGCACTCTGGCAAATAAGTGATGGTGGGAACAAAGTTTTTAGTTTTAGTGTCTCTTGCATATTCTTTGTAGTATTGTTTGTCTTTTTTGGTAATGCTTTGCCCTCAACTTGTCTCACCTCTGAAGATACAGAGGTTTTTATACGCGAGCATTTAAATGGTCCAAATAGGAGTACGCATTCACGAATTTATATATATTTATATACTTTATGGAGTTTTTGAAGTTTGGAGTTTATTCCCCTCCTTATTAAGGTATTGAAGAATAAATTTAACAATTTAATTGGACTTGTGTAGTAACTCGCAACGGTGATGTCTGTACAAAACGCATTTCCTCTATAGTTTGTAGTCAAATAAATAAATAAAATACTTAAAAATGTTTGAATAATTTAGTGGTTGTTAATTTAATTCCTAATAATTTTAATGATGTTTTTCGTGCTTGTATTCATTTATTCTCATTTAATAGCGCGGGTGTGCTTTTTCGTCATTTATTGAAAGCAACCCTGTTCTCTCTCCACTCACAACACATGGTATTTATTTTTTATAAACCATGTAATGGAAAAAACCAGCTAACGGCGTTATACTAATTTATCAAAACTAAAAATATTATTGAATTAAATATTTATAATCATACTATTATATTAGTTAGACTTAATGTCGGCTGCCCAGAGAAACGCTAATTAAATTGCTTAAAATTTGTATCGACATTAAGGAGGCTTTTTTATACATTAATGTATTCCTCTTTATTTATAGTTCATTGTCTCTTCGTAATATTTTACTCGTTTAATTCGCTTATATATTTTCACTCATTTACTTCGTTTTCAAGCGAAACTTTATACGTTTCTGTTTTTTTACCCCAATATTTTATGCTTTCTTCACAAATAATATGTATATATATCAATATTTAATCGCCAAATTTAGCTTAGGTATGTCGGTGGATTAATGCAGAAATAAATAAATAGTATATGTACACATATATAGACATACACACACATACATATATATATGTATATAAATATTTCTGCTTTTCTTTTTCATACAGACGCCCATAAACATTACGTGAACATTTTCAGGCCACGGTTATATATATATTGTTACGAAAATCCCAAATCCAATTAATGCTAACTAATTGATTTTCGTAAGTAATAAATTCCTTAGTGCATATTCGCGGTGCGTCATGCAGGTGCTGGCCGACGAAATAGATTAGCAGGAAAACAGACAGAGAAAAACCCAGGTGCACATGCGCGGCGCGTCATACAGCCGCCGGCCGAGGAAAACGGTTAGCAGAAAAGCAGGTTAACAGATTAAAAATGAAACCCATGAAGTTAGGTGATCGTAACATGCTTGTAAAAATGTATATTAGTAGACTATCTGCCTAAGGCAGAGTTAGTGATACGAGAACATTGAGTCATAGCAGAACATTCAAGTAAAGAGTAATAATAGTTGTGTTGAGTGTTCAAGAAGTATCGTTAAAAAAATAAATTGTAAATAATCCTAGCCTTAAAGAATGGATTGTAAATAAAGAAACCTAGAGTTAAAAGAATCCAGAAGTGCATTTCTCTTGGAAAAAATATCCACGACCTAGTGATACGAACCGTATCTTAGAAAAGCGGAAATTTATAACAATATATTTTTATATTTATGCACGCAGCAGTGTGTGCATCAGCGCATCAAAAAAGAAAATCCACATCATGACAACGCTTCAAAAATTTGTTAAATTTCTGGTCCGTGTAAGTGCATAATACAAGAATTCATGAAAATAAAAAATGTCGAACTGGCCGTACACTCATATATAGTTGTGCCGTAACACTATCGGCAGTTATCTTGTTACAAATTGCTTTTGTATGTATAAAGATACATTCGGAAGACATAAAACCGCTACTATAGTTACATGGTTGGTATTCAAAAAAAGCCTACTACATAGCTAAGACAGTAGCTGACTTGCCCGTGCAATTTATATGTCCGACCATTGTGTATTTTATGAGAGGCCAACCATACGATATTGGACATTTCGTCGTGTGTTGGAGTACAAGTTCTCTCAGCGCCGTCATAGGGCATTTCATGGGTTTAGTGTATGGCAGTGCTTTTGGTCTGCAGGTCAGTAAACGCCAATATGTATTGTCGCGATATTTGGCTACCTATTAGCAAACATTTTGTTAACGACAAAGGCGCCTTTCTGGCATATCACAATCAACTGATAACACTTGACCAGTGTTTTGGCGACGATAACCAAAAAGTAGGTACAATCATGTTTGGATAAAACTTTGATATGTATTCGTCGTGGAGGTTGAACAAAAATAATGATATCGCCAAAAGTGAATAACGCAGTTGTGACCAGGCAACCTAACACCCGTGGACCTTATAGTTTTATTCTATAATGCGTTGGCGTTATCGGCACTATGCGCTATGGTAACGCACTTGGAGCAGATATCAAGGCAGCATATATTAGGCATCAACTCACACTACAAACTTCTCTGCCCCCCTAAAGGACTAACAGATTTGTTTGTTCAATTTCCTTCGTAGATAAGACTGCAAGCAGACCACTCGTCACACTCTTGACGACTTCTCCATGTTGGTGATCAATTTGATCAACTGTTATCGTTAGCGATGTTCATTGCTAGTTTCTTGAGCTCTCAGTAGCTAATGCGGACAATTGTTTGTTTTTCGACACGATTTGGCCGTTAAAAGTTTATTTTGGGAATTCTCGCAATATATCCACCCTTCAGCGCTAATAACAATTTGATAAAAGAAATTTTTTTTTCATATAGCAAAAGCAAATATCGAAAGTGTCTTTTTTAGTTTTGAGTGTGTCTCTCGCAAGACAAATCATGTCTTCACTTTGCCAGTAGATAATATACTTTTCCTTGCGCGATGTGTACAGCCAGATACTTGTGAATATCATTAACATAGTTGCGCACACAAAGACACTAGCAAATAATTTCTCAAATATTTAGATACCTGCTCCAAGATCAATTCTAGAGTCGCTAAAGTAAGTTTATTTTCAAAAAAGTTTCTGTCTGTCTTTCTTCTCTATCTGCGGTGAATCTTGATTATTTGATCGTTATATTTAATGTTAGGTGTTAAACACGCAACAGGCGGAAACATTCTCTAAGCCAATTCGTCTTATAAATATTCAAATGCTTTTGGTTCAAAATTTGACTTAACTTTAATTTAGATTATCGTGTGCTTATATTACTTTGAAGCTAATAAAAATAGCAACATTAGGAAATTTGATTTAACACGAGTTAAAAAAAAAACGTTCTCTTTATGCACGAATCGCTTTGTTTTAACATAATTTTCGATATTCAATAAACTTTTTCCGTGGATTTTTTTCATGAATTTTTCTGATGAATATGTTCTTTTTCTCGAGGTTTCTGTGAATCCTTTCATTCCCACTTCTCACAAATATGCATTGCAACCTCGTGTCGTATTTTTCACAGTTCACTTAGATAATGCCGATTATACTCGTAAATGAGTGAATCCCTAAATTATGCATGGAGTAAAGACGTACTGTACTTTTTACGTAATCTCATTCGGTTTCTCAAAGTATAATTTGTTTTATTTATTGTAATATATTTAATGAATTGCAATATATAAGCGCGAAATAAGTCCTTAGGCGAACTCTAACAAAAATTTTTCATCGAAAACGTTAAACACAAAATTATTGCAAAAAATTAAGATTCCTTGCAAGAGCCACCAACTGATTTGGACCTGTTTGCCATAAGACTTAAGGTATCTCCCCAAATTGTGAAACAGAATTATGGCTTCTCCCTCATTGAGATAACCAAAGCAAGATTCTACCACATTAAAGGTGTGTGACTGTGTATATTGAAATTTAATGCCAATATCACCATTCATCTGCAAAGCATTGTCCCAATTGAAATGGATATCATAATCTCCTTGTCTGCGTCGTTTTAAGTTATTTATGACAACTAGTTAGTAGCGCATCACGCGCATCACTTTCACGAAAGCACCGCGGCATTGTATGATGGATATTTTTTGATGAAGTCTACTTTTTTACCTCGTAAATATTTAACATGCCGTACAAAAGCAACCAATCAAATCATTTTCAGCTTGGGCTGGGAATTTTTACCACACCCGCTATATTCTCCAGACCTGGACCCTTCCGATTACCCCATACTTATATCGATGCAGTCATATTTAGCTGGTCAGCGATTCAACGAAATTGAAGATAAGCGTAAATCAGTCGAGGGCGGTTTCGCCTCCAAGACGGCAAGTTTTTACCGTGACAGCATCCATAAGCTGCCAAACAAATGACAAAGACTATAGATATTGATAATGCACATTTCGATTATTAATTATATTTAAAATAAAGTTGAATTTTATCAAAAAACGGAAGACCTTTTATACAATATAAAGAATTGCAGAATACCGAAATTTCCTTTCCTCCGGACTCTGTTGAAAATAAGGCTGGCGAGAGTACACCTTGCAGTGTAGTGCATTAAATGCAATAAAAGAAAATAAATAAATGAAACACGTTGAATAAATCGTATTAAAAAAATTTATTCAAAATTAATCAAAATAGCACTTAATGTATGTGTGCGTGCTTGACTGTGTCATTTTCTGAAATCATATCACGTAAGTGAACTTTTCTCTATTTAACGGATCTAAACGCTGACGAGGAGACTTTCATTATTATATTTGCGTTTAACCTTTTAAAACAAAGTCGCTCTCTTCAATCCTTCCCCACTTGGCTAATAGCGACAAGATGAGTTCTATTGTTGACACATAAAGCTAATAATCGGAGAACAAAAAGTATTCCATTCTTAGCCACTAAAGTTATCACCAAGACAACGGAGAGATTAAGGAAACATCGCATATTTGAGACTATTTAGTAATCTTTATATCAGAGCGTTCGCTCTGTAAGAAACTTCTAATTCAATAGACAGGAATTGTGATGCCATGTTACTTTACGTGTTACGAGGACTTTGATTATGATCTGGGAAGGGAATGATCGATGCACATACACCCAATATCATAGCTGGATGGATTTCGCGATGCGTGTACGTAGTACAGTAGGCATAATCTTTATCCTGTTTCAAGTCATAGGGTGACATGGCTATCATTACTGTTTCCTCCTCTAAAGTGTCGATATATTCCACAACACCAGAAGCTACCAAAACCTGCCAACTGTAATTATTATAATCACGTTCTTTTAACATTTCTACGTGAGACTTTTTCAACAATAAGCAACCATTCTCAACAATTAGTAGAGGACTACATATACGACCGGCATATACATATACGTGAAGAAGAAGCAACTTATACCAAAAAGCGTAAAGAAGAAGCAACTTACAACAATGTTTTTTAAATTTAATTCGTTAATTATTCAGATTTATCTTAATTTATAATTTTTTTTTTATTCCCTAAAATTACTTATATTCGTAACTTTAGCTTATAAGTTTATTATTATAAACATAATAAAAAAATGAATCATTGTAATGAAGACAAAGGGGGACTATCACGCGTTTCCCGCATAAACTTTAACAGTTGCTCATATTTTTCGTAAGCTTCGCCGATTTGGGCAAATTATACGGCTCTTATCTACATAAATAACAACACTCACATTGTATGTTACCAAAAGCAAAAACAAGTCCGATTTATTTGAAATTAAAGTTGAGTTTTATATTTTATTCTTAGTGACAGTTTAATGAATTTTCGAGGTACAAATCTTTTCTTGTAAAAATTTTCGTATTATTTACTACGGCTTAATTTAATTAATTAAATATTACGTATAAATTACATACAACAAATAATTAAATTTGAAAATATATATAGGTATACATTGTATCGTATTGTACATATCTATAATTCAATTATTGCACTATTTCATTGTTATATGCTATTTATTATATTATTCAAATATTCTGTTATTGCGTTCTTCTATAAATTCTGCTATTCTTCTATTCCTTTGCTTCGTTGTTTCATCAAACATGTCGAAGTTAACCATTCTTAAGCACTGTGAAGCAATGTTAAGCATAAATAAAAAGTATTTTTGATAAATTATTACATGAAGAACTTTAGTTTTATTGAGTATTATAAGTAAAAAGTTCTACGTATTGCACATATCTATAAAACAATTATTTATATTTTTTACTCCATATGTATATGATATGTATACGTTCGATTGAGGTAATGTTGTTGACATTTTATTGCAACTATTAAAATTTAAGAAATGTCCAACAAGTTACAAAATCTATAAAACAGGAAACGTTTTTTTGCACATTACTTGTAAGAGCTTAATATGAGTTCATTGCTTAAAACCTATAACAACTGTAGGAGTGGAGTTGTCGGCAGGCCACGTTTGTGCTTCTTTGCGCCTCAAAACACACTTTAGGTAGCAAAAATTTAAAGCTCTTTTAACAAAAGGAGGGCAAGGCGTGGCCTTGTTGTTTGTCAGTGACAAGTTCATATAAGGGTTTTACAAAGCGTTGGAGTTGGAATGAATGAGTATCTCTAGAGTTTTCCGATCTGCCCCGTATTAGTGTTAACCATATGGGATTGCGTGTGTGCTGGGCAAGCAACAGTTATTGGTGGCACTTCAATCTCACTATGCGGAAAGGCCGGTATATTTGAGGGTATGCACGATTTGCGGTGGCTGCAACTACCCTTTGAAAACTCCTGGTAAAAGCTAGGAAGGAGGCTGTTACATATATAAAAGTTGAAAGGAAAAAATAGCATATCTTTATGGCTGACGTTTTTAACTTTTGACTGCGTTTTTACTGAAGCTGTCCTCGTTTTTAACGTAGTTGTCAAGATGTTTCTATTCGACTGCGCATAGTTTAACATCTCTGTAGTCACGTTAACATGCATTTTTGAAGGCATCACTGTTTTCAAATCATGGTATTTTTGACACTTGGTTGTTATTTCCGACATTATTATTATAACAAACCAGCTAAGAGTTTTTTCATAACAAATCAACGAAATTCCAACTGAAGTATAAGTCTGTGAAGTAAATAATTCATGCTGAAAATTGGCCATTAGGTTGTTAATCGAGATTCTCTGACTACTTGGCCATTCAGGCAAATGTATTTGTTATAATTTTTAAGTAACTACTAAAAAGCCCTAGTTTGTTTTTGCTTTTAAAAAGCAGGGATGTTTGACCGATTTCTAACGCGCCTTTTAATATCAACCAGCCTGTGAGGAGTTCCTTTTTAGTCTTAGATTTCTATTACATTCTTGTACCAAGGGTTTACGGCGAGCATGATAGTAGTCATGTTATAGTTTAGTGGACTACAGTGGAGTCGAAAAATGGATGGTATGGATGGCATTCTAAACCAGGAGCGTTATTTAAGGACATTGAATGAAAATTTGAAAGAAAGTGCGCACAAACTTCGTATTTTGGCAACATTTAAATTCTACCAACATAAAGATCTCTAGCATAAGTCGCGCTTAATTCAGGAATAGTTCTTATATACCTGTCGCAAAGTGGTTTACCCTAGTCACCAGGCATGAATTCCATCAAATATATGTGGGGTGATTTACACCAACGTGTGCGAAAACACTCCATCTCTTTCGTCCAAGACTTGAAAAATAGAATGGAAGAAGAATGGAATAAGATCCTAACCAAAAAAAATTTTACAAAATATGCCAAAACATTTAAATGACATTATTAAGCAAAAACAATACCCTACCGAATATTAATTTTTAATAATATGCCGTTTTTTACCTTCGTAGCCTTCGTTATATGAGAAAAATCCAGTGTTAATGTTTTATTTAATTTTTTTGTCTACTGGAATAGTGTTTTGTTAGTTTTTTTTTATATTTTGCTAGATATTCCCCAGTGGTCCAAAATAATAAAATAAATGTTTATGTTTAGACAATGGACTAGGTTTAACAAGCCTAAGCGAAAAAACCCAATATTAATGACACTCACTGTACATAGTTTACGGGGTTTTGAAGCTTCCCCTTCTGGACATTGAGAATATTTCGATAAACCGAACACATAAACACATCGGCGCAGATATTGATGGTTCGCTTCATGCATCCACTTGCTAACAATCTTATCTCTTGCCTTGTGTACAACGCGAGTAAACAGAAAAGAAACTTATAAACAATAGCTTCTGTAGTGTCGTAAGCTCGCATTGCATTTTTCCGCAAAGTAAGCGTGCATGTATTTTTGCACATGTGCTTAAAGTCTGCTTCTTGCAATGAAATTTGTGCAAATATTCTTGCATATGTCCAAGGACATTACAAAAATCACATAGTAAAAGGTGACAAGAAAACAGTAAGGAGTAGGTTAGGTAGGGAAAGTTCCATTACACTTTACTACCTGCAGGTAATCTTACTTCTTTAGTCAAGGCAAAGAGGTAGAACGCTTCATGAGGGAACGTACCCCTCAACACCCTTCACCAGTTAGTTGCGAAGAACAGAGTGAATAAAGTGTAGTGGATAAAATGCATTTAACACATTGCATGTGGTGCGAGTGTGATCATTTCAAAGAAGATCTCGGTTGATCTAGGCAGCAATGATATTTTGCAACCCACGTCTAACCGTTTTGCAACCACAAGCATACGGTACCTGAGGAATACAGCAAACGTCTTCAAATTTAAATCGTTCATTTAAAATACGATAGCACTTTCTCCCCTCCCGCCAAATATTCTCAATATTTTCAAGCTACACTTGGAGACGGAAGAGTTTGTGCATTGTTTGCATGAATAATGAATAATTTTTTTGTATTATAGTACTACGCTTTGGCAAATGCCTAGACATCTTTTATGCTAGTTTACGTACTGTACACCACTCGGACTTAACTATCCGCATCACCTTAACCATGGGTAAATTATCGCAAGCGTTATTTTTTTTTTTGCCGATCAAATGGATAAGCTCTTATCTGCATAATAGGTCTTTCAGGATTTTGTTTAACTTCACCATCTCATATGAATTCCACGTTACGTCAGGCGTACCTCAAGGTAGCCACTTAGGACACATTTTATTTAATCTAGACAATAATGACTTGCCTTCGGCAATTAAATCCAGCCAGATCTTAATGTATGCTGATGATGTGAAACTGTTCTCTTCTTTTTCCTTAGAATCGCAATCACATCACCCTCAAACTGACCTGAATAAATTGGTGGCATGGTGCTCGCCGAATTATATGACACTAAACCTAAATAAATGAAAGAAGCTTTCTTTCTCTAGAATGAAGTCATTCATAATACCCACTGTTTTATAGATTCGCACAAGTTTGAGGACGTCGAGTCGTTCAGAGATTTAGGCGTTGTTTTTGACCGTAGGTTACGTTTTAACTTGCACGTCGAGTTCTCGTTAAGCAAAGCTAGCTCCGCGCTTGGTTTTATTAAGAGGTGGTCCAAAGAGCTTGATGATCCTTATATCACCAAAAGGCTGTACATGTGTTTGGTTAGACCTATACTTGAGTATGCTTCTGTTGTGTGGTCTCCTTCATATAGGTGCTATGTGGATGCAATTGAATCTATTCAAAAGCAATTCTTGCTGTTCGCCCTTAGGAATTTGGGTTGGGATCCGTTTGCTTCTTTTCCCCCCTATGAAAATAGTTTGCTTCTTTTGTCTTTACCAACTTTTGAGAAACGCAGATTTGTTCTTGGCGTTTGCTTCGTAATCAAAGTAATACTTACTTGAAGAATTAAGAAGAAATAAGTTAATAAGTTTTAATGTTCCTAATCGCTTCTCTAGGCACTTTACCTTGGTCAAGGTTAGTCAATGTAAATATAATTTTGAGCTGTTTAACCCGCTCAGAGTTGTTTGCAAGAACCTAAATGATGTCTATCACCTTTTCTCATTATCGGACTGTTTAAAGTCCATTAAAGCAACATTGCTTAATACACGTGATTTACCAATGTCGTACTTAAACTAGCTTTTAACCCTAAAAGTCATTACGACTTTCCATAATGACCTTTTAACCCAAAAAAGTCATTATGACCCGAAAATGAATTGCTGTAAACATTTTGCTTGCCAAACTTATGCATGTTTGCGATGGCTTAGGGGTTCATTCGCAGTTTGGTCCTGTACCGGTTGTGGGTGTGGCTCTGTGCTAATTGTGTACATGCCCTTTTTTTTTTTCTCTTTCTTTTTCCTTTTTATGTGTTTTATTGTGTTTATACTAAGTTCTAATTATAGTTAATTTAAGATTTACTCTAGAGTCATTTTAACTCGACTGTCCATCGTGTTTAGTTGAGTTCCAGTAAAGTAAAGTAAATAAATAAATAAATAAATTTCATATTCCTGGCGCGTACAGGTCTTTTCAAAAATGTAAACGCTTACAGATGGAGTACATTTGCAAATACTTGCCGGTCGGGTTTCCGCTTTATCTTCCTTTTTGTAATTTTGTTTCTCTTTTTCAAAGCCGCTAGAAACTCTTCGTCAGATGAACTAAAAGCATTTTGGGCTTCATCCAGCGCATTTTCAATGTAAAACGATTCATCATCATCTTTTACTGGATCACTAAAATGAGCTGCCTCTTGAATTTCAATTTCATCTAAGGGATTTTTTTGATTATTGGATTCTTGTACTTTCTTTCGATCTAATGCAGATGTATTATCAAAATCAACTTCCATAATTTGTTCTTGTAGTTGATCGTCGAATTCGACTTTGACATTAAGTACCGTTCCATCTATGTTATCGCCGTTGCCATCCTGCAATTCCAGCAAATTATAATTGTTCTAAGCATATTCCACATATTTAAAAAATTGATGAAAATCATTCGTTGTTATTTATAATTATTGCCAGGACGTCTGTGTGGGAGCGTTTTCTTTAAGATCTGTTTCATTTATTCATATTTCATGGAAAATAATCTAATTCTAAAGGATTGTTGGTGAAAGTTAGTTATAAAAACATATTCCTTTAAAATCTTTGACTTTGGCTTACCGCTTTCGATGCACTCGCTTCTTCTTTACATATTTCTTATTTTCAATAATTCAGCTGTGGTCATATCATGATTGACGCATAATATCATATCATCTTTGGCTTTGAGAACTTTTTCCTGCATGCTCAATAAGGGTCGGAATATTGAATGAAAGTTCAGCTGATCATAGTAGAAGTTGCTATCCTTAATTTATAGATATATTTATATAATATTGTATTTACCTTAGAATGACGAGACGTTCGTATCGATGGGCTCTCCAAGTTTCATCGTTTAAGAGCATTGTGAGTGCGTACCCAAGTAAGTTTAACCGGCGCGTAAGTCCTTCGGGGCACGATCCTCCATTTTTGAAAAAAGGAATTCGTGCCACGATCGTTGCTTGCACGCACTCGCCCATATTGCGTTTCGTTACATCTTGCCTTATCATTGCGTCGAAGATGTCGTAGGCTTCGTTGAATGCCTTGCCGACTTGTGGTCAGTTGTGTTCCGTTTACTTCAACGCAAAGATCGGATTTATGTACGGTCAGGTCCGTTAGACAAGAATTGCATTGCAATTGATCACGCACGAACCGCGCGATCGCAAATCCCGTTACCAGACGGGGGTAGCTTTTCAGTTTGTTGTTTAGATGACTTGTATATAGATTTTCAATTATCCGCCCGTTAGGCTCGAATGGCCGATACTCCTCTGCTTGAACTTTTTGAATTGCATAATTGAGGCCGTTTATTATGTTATAGTCATCTTTTGGTGCACGTCTGCTCGCATACGTTACTACTTGCTTGTTTTATAGTCTGCGGTGGAGCTGCATAATCTCTTCAAAAGTTCTGGTTCTTTTTCTCTTGTTCACAGCCATTTTAATGAAAAATCTTTCCAATATGTCTCGGCTTACCCTGAACGATTCTATAATTATGTCAGGGTGTTCCTCCAAAAGCCGGTTTATGATTATCGTGAAGTTTTTTAATGTTTTCATTGCATCAAACGCTAGTTGGTCTGCATGGAGTAATGAGCCCAGAGATTGCATGGCCAATTCGATTTTTTCTTGCAGCTTTTGCCATGTGTGTATTGATATTGAGCTGCGGTGTCGAGATTACATTCATCCGCGGCCATAATCGCAATTTTGATAGATGGCCGCTATCCACAAGTTTTGCTTGTATGGTGAAGTCATATTTTGGATTACATTGTATTTTGAATTTGAGTGCATCTAGTAGGTGGATATAATCATGCATCAACAATATTTCGTAAGTGCTGCCGTCTGCTCTTTTGCGTTTGTATACTCCTTTAAAAAATTTTTTGGTTCTGTAGTTGTTTCCAAACGATCTGTCGCAGACGACAGCTCTAACGTGTAGACCGATGTCCTTCGCAAGTCCGAGAACGGCGTCTAATTTATGCGTATTACCTTTATTATCAGCTTTTGGTTTGGCGCTAAGCAATATATTAAACGGCGTCGATAGACTTCTTTGACGGCTTAACATACATAATTGTGGATAAGCCCGTTGTCTGTAGATAAATATATTGAGATTTGTCGGTTAATGAAAAGAATTATTATGGAAAGCTAAGTTTTCAATATTAGATCACCCGCTTGATTTAATAATTTTTGAAAAACGGCAACATTTATCCATAAATAAATATTCTACAGTGTTGCCAGCACTATACCAGCTAGCCGCCATTCCACAAAAGCGGCTGTGAGTTCCACAAAAGCGGCAGAGCTCCACAAAAGCGTCTGAGTTCCACAAAAGCGGCTGTGAGTTCCACAAAAGCGGCAGAGCTCCACAAAAGCGTCTGAGTTCCACGAAAGCGGCTGTGAGTTCCACATTAGCGGCTTTAAGTTCCACATTGATTGGAAAAAGAGGAAGAAGATATGAAACTACTTATACAACTGAAACACTGTTTTTTAAACAAATTTTTTTTAAACAAATTTCTTTTATTTTTTCTCAAGAGTTGGAGAAATCGTTTGCCTATCATCGTCTATTTGTCTGTCCGTCTGCCAAACTGTGTAGTAATTTAATCTTGCCATCAGTATTATTTTCCGATATTTTTAAATTTTGTTTGACTTTACATATAACAGAAAAATGGCATACGTTCCTTAATACCAAAACAAAAACTTCATCTTTTAAATGAGTCTTTTTGTGTTACGTTATTTTATTATATTAAAAAAGTAAATTAATCTAATTTTAAAATTTTCTGAGCTCTAATCTCATGCTGCGCCGAATTTTGCGCTCCATCTTAAATAAACTATAACTTAATTAAATTATATAGCAACATATGCTGCATTGCTGCTATGAACCTATTTCCGTTGTAAAATATTAAAAATTAGATCCTCTTGACATACAAGAGTCTAATATTTTATGGTAATCCTTGTATAGGATGATGTCTAAACAAAAAAGAGCTACTTTATGCAAATTTGATAGAGCTTAGTTTTATGTCAAATCACCCCTCTGAACCAATACTTGTTATAAATTATCAAATATTAGATATCTTTTTTCAACTTTGACGGTTTTCAATGAAAAGTAAAAGCAGCATGTCTCCATCTCTACCCTTAATTTTGTCTTCGATAAAAGAAGTGTTGAATATTGTAAGAATATTTTGAATGGGTTTTAGTCTCGGATATTTGAAATCAGTTACAGTTGCGGAACAACAGAGTAACCTAGAAATTTTTAAATTCAATAAACCAAAATTGAAATTTCGCAACTAAGCACTAACCGAATATGTCTACAACATAGAACATCTCATAATCTTTCGGTTTTTTAGCAGATATTGCGGGTTTTTTAACAAAATTATCAGCATCGTTTATATTCAAAACTGGCACGCTTTACTTCTGTCCATTCTGCAAGTATTTTTCATACGAATTCAATTGGCACGCTATTTAGTTATATTAATTCAACGTACGATTTTAAACAATACGTTTCTCCTTTTTTAAAAAAAGGTTAGGGTTTAAGTTTCTTATTTAAAAAATGCTTGTTAGAATTCAATTTATTCGACATTGGTGGTAGCTTGTCTAAAAATACGACTTTATAAAAGATTTACATCTTTTGTCTATTTTTGTAAGTTCTGTAAAATTTGACGGCGTAAACGTCTCTGCATGTTCTCATCCATTGCAAATAGAAGAAAGTTAAAAGTTAATTTAGAAAGAATTTTTTGTGAGTATGTAAAAAAATCAAAATTGTCTTTTATGCAAAAATTTCCTAAGTTTGGCAGAAGAATGCATTAATCGAAGTAAAGATCGATTGCTAGAGTTGGAGTTGATTAAAAGCTCAAATTTGCTAACATCAAGTCAGAAAATATTTCTGTTCTGTTTCTAGAGAGGCAAAACAACAGCAGATAGAGCACTACTACAGCGTTGCATTTGTTTTGTTCAGTTCGTCTACAATTTACATTTGAGCTAAATTCCACAAATTGCAGTATAAGACAAGTAAAAATTGTATAGTCGGGCAACGCCCTAGATAGATATCCTACACCACTTGGCCTAGTACAGTTTATTCATTCGTGTTGGTAATAGAGCACCAGAAGTTACAAAGTATTTTCATGCAAAGGCACACTTTTCATGAAAGCCTGCGTATTGGAGAATGCCCAAAACATCACATGACGTGATCAAAATTCAGCAAACTTACTTTAAAATCTTATTATTTTTCAGTTCCTGTCGTAAGAAACTACATATTAGACTTTCCCTCCATATAAGGTCCAACTATTCATGCAAAATCTTATATGAAATGCGGTCCAAGAAACAGACTGTAGTTCAAATTTGATGCACTTTATTTTTATATCAAATTCCTATGACGAAGAAATTTTCAGCATTGCGCATAAATAATTACATTATTTTGGTATAGAAGCGTTTATTTTCCTGAGAATCCTTATATGCGGCGGTGTAAAAAAACTAGAACTACGTGGTCCAAATTCGGTGAGATTAATTTGTTTGTCAATTTACTATTATGAACCAATTTTCACCATGAAATATAAAGATTCAGTTTTCGAAGTAACGGCTATATGAGAACGGGTTCACAGCACTGACCCAGCCGAACCAAGAATGCCAAAATAGTGTTACCAGCGACTTTGTCGAGGAATTTTGAAAGTTTAAAACTTTTCGAAAAGTGAACCGATATGAACCATTTTCAACAGCGTTTCTCCTAATCTTCGTTAAAGCACGTCAACGTACCAAACTTCATCAAAATACCTTAAAAAGTTTGCGACCTGTAGATTGAACACAAAAATAGATGGATAAAAATCAGACGGACGGACGGAGAGATAAGCTTAGCACTGTTCAGAAAATGATACTGATTCTGATCGGTATAGTAAAAGATGGATCTATCTTAAACCTTTCTGGATCCTGCATAGTTCCGCACATATTCAATATACCCAGTATTGCACTTTACTGTATCGTACTATCGTAATCTTAAAAAAGTTTGCAACATTTTTTAAGAGTTCAGTAAGCATCTTAGGATCCATATTCAATTAATAAACGAAATTTGTTCGTGCAACGAAGCAACAGAAACAAAGGAGAAAGGCGCATGTCCACGTACATCCCTAGAGTGCTCGCCTATGATGAGTATCGCTGAGTCGCCGCAAACCTATCAAAGCTTGGCAACCAATTATGGAACATTATCTTTTATTTGATATCGCCACTTGACTTTTAATTAAGTAGTTAATTGCACTACTAAGATATGACATCGGCGATGTTCAAGCATTACAAAGAGTTTTTCTTATAATTTTAATTGAGTCCGATGGGGAGATTAGACCGCATATGTCATTCAAATTTTTACATAGAACTCTAATTGAGTATATAAATAATTTCTTGATGGAAGAGGGATAAATAGGATCATTGGAATTAATTTCATTCATCATTCACTCAATTATCAATGTTACTGACAACCTGATACATAAAATGAACATACGTTTCTCATGTGGAGGTAAAGAAAGCAGTGTAATGTAAGGGTATCAAAGTTATTGAAAGGAAAGTTGAAAATTAAAAAAAAAAAAACGTACATAGGTTTTATAACCACCGCCGACTTATCCGTCTACTGGTTCAATTAATTCCAGTTACAGCGACGTACGCAGCTTTGTTTAACTTTTATGACAAGGATGTTCAATCAATTTGTTTAAAACCAATCACATATGATTTCGTATCAATATTGAGAGGAATACTGGAAGCGACTTTCATGCAAACGCACATAACTTGAATATAAATTAGAATCAATTTGATAAATGTATGTGAATGTGCTGCATTTGAAGTGACGGTTGAGTACATATGAAAAGCAAGAAAGCATTCTTAGACATAGTCGGAGTCCAATATAGCTAACTATTGAAAAACAATCTCGAACTGGTTTGAATGAAATGTTTCTTTTAGATAATACTAATAACGGTTTAATTTAGTTTACAGAACTTTTCATTGCCCATTTCCAGTATTGATGGGCAGCTTAATGGTTTCTCTTCTTTTATCAAGCTTTTAATTGTCTTCACAGTTTCAAACTGTCCGGTCAATTATATGATTTATTTGATTAGCAAGAGGTGAAATGTTCCTTTTAAAGAAAGGAAGGAAGGAAGGAAGGGATATGTTGCCTGTTTATGTATTTTTATATCCTACTCCGTTTGTGGGACAAGGGCATATTAAACTTACAAGGGCGGGTCGAACGTTAAGAATGATTCTGAATCAATCTAAGCTTGTCTGTCCGCCTGTCCTGTATTATTGTATTCATTCTAGGTCGTAATTGTTGGAATAGTTTGGTGCTCTGGCGTGTCCTGGCCCAAGGAGAAACGATATTAAAAATGGCTGAGATCGAATCACGTCTTCGACCTCGATCTTCTCAGACAATTTATTGACTAATATTGCGAATGCATTGAAATTTATTATGTGCGATAAATACGTACACATAAATATCATGTGATCTGTTCACTTGTACGTATAGGTGCATGCTTGTTTGCATATGCTAGCATTAATATAATGTACTGGTGTATTGCTTAAGGTTATTTATGGCAAATGTTAATAAATGTGTGAATATAAAACTCTGTTAGATTTAAAATTTCTTAGGAATGAAAATTGTTCTCGTTCTAGGGGAAATTTGTACTAGTAAATAAAGACGACATAATGTATCGTAAGTCGGTAAATAAGCTTTACATAAGGAAGCTTAAGGAATTTAAAAATGCAAAATATATCGAAAATTGCTTTATTTTCCTCTCCTTATAAACTTTCTAATGGAAAATCTTAGAAAAGCTAAAAGTTCAGAGCTTCTTGTTTGATTTATTACAAACTATTTGCTTAAGGTTGTATCTATTTATGGGAAAGCAAAAAAATATATAAATTTTGGTTTTGTTTGTGGAAACAGAGAAGTAATTATGTTTTTTTGTACACTACACTAATTGTCGTACAGAATAAATCAATTTTGTGCGGATGTACGTATGGAAGACCCGGAACGGTCGTACCTAGCATTTATTACACTGGTCACTTGAAAATCTAAATTCTGTAAATTAAGCTAAGCCTTTCAGTTCTTCTGTACCTCTGTCTGTCTTTCAGGCCGCGCTTTTGAGGTATTTTGGCGAACATGCTGGCGTGTTTTCTTTCAAGGTCGAACGCTGTTGAAGGTGATTGAGTCGAACCGCCTTTGCGACTGCCGTCCACGTAACGCCTTACTTTGAAAAAGTCCTTGCATGAAAGCAAGATAGAATTTTCAAAATTTCGCGGCAAACACGCCTAAGTATTAGTACTTCGGCTTACTACATTATCCGAAAAATCTGGATCAGAGAAGTCCCATAGACCATGTCTTAGCCTACCCATATAAAACCTCATGGGTCATTGGGACTGCATGGGTCCTTAGGGTTTATGTATTTAGATTTTCTTTAGTTTAGAGTGACTTTGATACAATTTTATAAACGAAATACAGGCGTTTGGATAATTTATCGGGTTAAGATAAAATCGGAGAATAAGTTATATATTATTTCAAGCAAATTTTGACTGCATGGATACCCCGCCAAGCGAACCACAGCCCACACCAAAAAGGTAAAGAAAATTTTCACATTTGTCTATGTGCATGTGCGGTTCTTTTACCGTTTTTGAAATAAAAAAGAAAAATACGTCTTACATTCTCACTCCGTGATTTTCTGGGTCCTACTTACGTCACACTACGATAACACAACCGATTACTTTGAAAGTTTCTTACAAAATAAACATGTGCCTGATCCTTGTAACTATATATAGCTTTAATTCTATTTATCTGGCTAGATAACTGCAAAAGTTATTTTAATCTGGTATCGGAATGAAAACTGGAAAAAATTCTTTGAAAAAGTTTTTCAAAAAATTGCACCTAACATGAAAATTGGTATACTATATTCATCATATGCTATGTTCAGAAGACAAACAGAATTACTTCGCCTGAAGTTTTTAGCAAATTTACTCTCGCCAGGTGTTGTCAACAACATAGCTGATGAGATGAAGGTTCTTCTGATGTTTAGTTAGCCTTTTCGGCAGGGATAAACGGGAAGTACATTAATGTGTTCGATGCTTTTTTGAGAGAATTAGTAAAGAGTTGCTTGAAACTTACCATAGAAAATGGATTTAAACGTCAACGAGGAAAATATATGACATACGACAACATTCTGTGTTGACGGTTTTATGAATAAGCAAAGATATGCCTTATAAGGCAAGAATCGCGATTAGAGATGGTTTTGAAGAATTAAGCTTTCTTTACTTTTGCCTGCAAAAACATGGCAAAATTATGAACTCAAGAATGATAGCAAAATATTGCGCATGTTGGCAAACTTTCCTAAAAGTTTCAGCGAAATAGAAAGCCGCTATAATGCAAAAATCTCCATATGTGGCTTTGCGTATAACTCTTTCTTATTGCCCGTATTTACATTTCCCCCCTAAAAAACAACACATTTCGACAGATGAGTGGAAAGCGAAAGAAATAGATAGAGGGTGACTGCAGCTTAGTGAGTGCCTACCCAATCGGACTGGAATTGGACTGGACTTGGAAGTTGCTGAATAACTCTTCTTAATTAATTCATGTCTTACGTGGCATCGATGAATTAAACACACATTGTCGGCATTTATCTATAATAGTAGATGCACTCACCTAGAGGCTATCAATGAAAAATTAATAATCGATTACTTTTATAATTATCGGTAGCATGAAGATGTTTTTCAGGTGCAAAAGAAAACTGTACGTAAATTAGTCTTTTGTTCTCTGTCCGCAAATACTTAGAAATTTTTTTACTTTCAGCAACTGTGAATATGAAATTCCTTAATAAGTTTATTTGAAATTTTAAAAGGTACCGTCGAAAACAACGTGTTAAGCGACAATGTACGGACTCTACTTTCGTAAGCTTATGTACTCATCATAATGCTTTCTGACACTGCTTATGTGGTTATTACATATAAATTATGAAAAAGAAAGAAAACAAAAAGTAAATGAAAAATCTTTTCCACACTCAGAAGTAATTTTCTGCTATAGTTACGTAAGTGCACCCTTAACTATTTACGTTCATTTTGTTTGTTTTCATGCTTTTTGGTTTTTATTTTAAGTAAATCGTTTCTCTTCTCGTCTCCTCCTTGAAAACATGAATCACAGTTTTAAACTAAAGTCACGTGTACAGCTTTTTTCCTCTTCAGAGTAGTTTACTGAAACTGTAATAAAAACCAATGAAAAATGTAATCATATCTTTAGACAGCACCGATCTGCAACGAATGCCGTGATAAGTATTTAAAGTGTTTTAAAGTATTTTAAAAATTTTTTTAAGAAAAAGAGCACAGCGAAAATTTTTCCTTAAAAATATTTAAATCTCAAACGTTAATGAACTGAGTTATAAGGAAAATAATGAACGTGAACGCCTTAATTGCAAGTGAAATCTTGAATAAAATAGAAACTGCGACCCTTTGATGATAGTTTCATAAAATATGAAAAAATTGAAAGCAAAATATGTTCATCTTTCATGACCCTTAAATATCATGCCTAGTTGCTACAAAAGGAAATTGTTTACTAAGTCTCTATACAAAAACGAGTTTGTCGCTATCCGAAAATGAGTTTTTGATGTGACACGAATTAATGAAGGTCGATTTGTTAGTTTTTGTGACCAAACTTTATTAGTTTTCTCAATTCGATTTGGTTACTTTTTCTACTTAGTATACCCTACATCACTTGCGGTACAAGCGCATACTAAGTTTGTGCCAACGTACGCGACACCCAGACGAACTTAGGATAGATTCGCCTTTTATTACATCGACCGATTTGGAATCGCTTTCTCTCCATCTGTCCTTCTGTCCGTCTTGTTCGTTTGTCTTTAAGATATAAGCCACAGTTTTTGAGATATTTTAATGAAATTTGGTACATTTACGTTTTTCAGCCCAAGGACGGATGATATTGAAAATAGTTCCAATCGGACTACTCATTTTCCCATTTCCCATCTTTAAGACTTTACCTACTAAAAATATTTAGTACGAAGAGTTTCACTCTTGTATGCCTTCTTAATTTCTTCACTCATTCGTTAGCGTTTCATAATGTATGACAAGAAAATGAGAACAAAACAAGACATAGACTGTTATCCGTTTGCCATGTGGGAATTTTAAGTACATCACAAAACAGTTTAATTTCCTGTTTAAGCGTTGTGTGTGCTAAATGTATACGTACAATGTTTATATATATAAACTAAGAGTGCATGTTTTGGTTGCCTACTTCTAATACACATAAAGTATTCCGTTTGTACATTTTGTTGTTCTGTTTGCGTGCGTTAGAAGGAAGCATGTCTGCATCTACAAGTGGGTTTGCAGGTTTGTCAGTATATATGCTCTATAGTACGCGCTTTACGAGCACGTTTATATTGTGATTGTGTTATATATTTTCTGTTTTCTGTTTTCACTGCTTTTTTTTTTCTTTTAGGCTCTTTTGTGTTACGAAATAATAAGGTCTTGGGAAAAAAATATGATATAAATACAAATGTACACCCGTTCGTATATGCGCTGATTGTTTGTATTTGTGTTAAATTATGCGTTATGTCGTTGAGAAGAGGAGCATTTTTGTAACTCTGTAAGTATATCATGAAAGCTTGAATTAATGATATGCTCTTTTTTTGTTTTCGTTTTT
Organism: Glossina austeni; assembly: GCA_000688735.1. Classification (NCBI taxonomy): domain Eukaryota; kingdom Metazoa; phylum Arthropoda; class Insecta; order Diptera; family Glossinidae; genus Glossina; species Glossina austeni. Next base: position 674,480 of record KK502479.1, on the reverse strand, counting down.
TTTCGCCTTTACTGACGCATAGCCATAACTTTATATATATGTATATATATATGTATATATGTATATGAGTATATATACATGCACGCAAAACCTACTTGAACTTATATCGCATATGTGCTTATGATTTTATAAACACATAATTATCTCTTAATGTGCTACACATCGTATGAGTTACATTCAATGCTTTTGTTACGTTTTTAGCTTGGTTTGTAGTCAAAAATACTTTTTACCTAAAAGTGTATACGGGATTTGAGAAATGTTATTGCGAGTGCTAACGAAAAGAAAAAAAATATAAAATTTCGTAATCACTTGGGTGTTATGCATAGCAAACAGACGTACACATTGATGTTTATTGATGTCACATTTTCCTAGAATAGAGTAATCGCCATATTATTCTTCCAGTTGCAAACTCCTCAATAAAGCCAAGGAAATTACTTTCATTAAATTATTTGTTGACTTGAAGTTTCTTTATAAGTGATTGAATAAAAAATGGAAGAAAATTTATGCGGCAAACTTAAGTGGCAATATCTTGCTTAAGATTCATTAAAGACTATCAACAGCATTCGATAGATTCATTTAACGGCTAATCGAAATACGGAATTAGTTACATTAGCTCTAAGTACGCGGAGTTAATGAAGTAGCGCTATTTTATTGAAATATATTAGAAAAATTTTATAAGCTAAAGTTTTGATAGAAGTCCAGCGGAGCTTCATCAGAATTGATTCGCGAAAAGGTGTTACTATATCTTCTTGGTTGCTTTCGCGGCAAACGTAAACATTGATGGTTAAGTTATGATAGTAGTGTAGTTTATGATAATAACATTAAAGGTCTAAGTGGAACTGCAACTGTTCATAAGATTATGTACATGAAATTTCTTATCTATAGAAATTTAAAATTAAGTTGCTAGCTAGAAAACTATATTTCATTGCTCCATGTTTTATGGTGCTCTGAGTTTCGTTTTCATTACTTTGTTATCATATTAAGGCAAAATTAACTCTCACAAATGTTTTTTAATATTCCATAGAATTTTTTTGCTCCAAATTTATGATCAATTTTTGATTTCGACCTTGAACTATGACAAAGATTCAAGTATAAAATGTTGAAATTCGCAGCAAAAATTTATCAATGAATTTATTGTTGCTGTAAATATCCTTTTTTATCCTTTTTTTTGTTTATAACCACTTCATAGAAGGGTGGCTGCATACCACCATCAAAACGTTTGCTTACCAGAAGGTATATGCATATGAAATGCACGGTTTTTATATGAACATAATAAAAAATATTTTGTTCGATGTATTACCTATCGCTAGTTATACTTGTGTAGCTTTCAACCTGCCTTCCGATTTGCTACGCCAAAAAAACTGTTGTGCGTTTAAGACAAATCAGATCAGATCAAATCATTTCGTATATTTTGCTAAGTGCGTCTTTCATCAAAATGAATATGTGGTAATCCGAAAGAGTAGAGTTTGGAGGGTGCGCCGCATGGGTTACCACTTCCCAGTTGAAGGCTTCCAAGGTATCGGGAAACGGTCTGCCTATCTAAATGAATGGATGATGCAAAAAAAAACGAACTTGTGTTGCCATTTGTGTTATTTCGATAAAATCAGTCGATTAATTGTTGTTGGTAACGTTTAGAATTAACCTTAACAGCTAATAAGAGACTGCACTCTTGTGGGCATATTACAGGAAAAATATCGTCTTCCTGCCAAAGCGATCTAGTCTCACCGGCGATGTGAATGGCACATGTGTATCGATTTTCGAATTTTTGCGCCTAGGATCCTTCTTATCACCAGTCGAGATTTGATGTAAAAAAAACTTGTTTTTCTATTGTTCCGGCAAAGAAAAATGCTCTCAACGAATGCTCTTTATTTACCTTAAAAACTCAACATTGATTTGTTGGAGGTTTCTCTCTTTACTGATCAACAAATGCATCGATGGGTGATTTTATAGTGTTTGTACACAAGTAAAAAAAAATCGGCCATGGCAAGTCACTATTAGGGAAACTACATTTTTTTCGAAGTTTTGTTTCCATGATGGAAGTGGTGCGCTACAGCCTAATATAAGCTTCTTAGTTGTTTAAATTCATAAGAATTTTTATGCATTTTCCCCTAACTATATTATCCCTTTAAAGACCTTATTATTAATCAATATACGTTCCTAAGTTGGTAGGCCAAACACCTCCCCGTAAACTTTTTGATACGTTGTAGTTATGTAAATAATTTTTTATAATTTAAATAAAGAGTAAAACGATTCTTTTACAAGCTTTTTTCAGAAAATTCAATAGGACCTACGGCGTAGATCTGAGATGAAAAAGGTTAGAAGATCAACTATATAAACGACAAACTTAAGTCTTATGTGAAAAACTCAATTGAGAAAATTATTATTGTGTTACCTTATGCTGTAGAAAACTTTTCTCAGCCTAATTCTTTTAGTTGAAAACATATTCGAAATCTTATTTTTTAAATCTGTATTAAAAATCAACTTTGTTTGCTGGTATCGAACTACTGTAAATATCTCGAAACAAGTTGGATATTGAAGCTATGGTTGTTGAGGTTACAATCAACGGTAGATGTTGACGTTATATACTTTGTGTGCTGCAAGTGTTGATTTGAGTCAATTAAATTTTTGATTGCATCGATTTCATTAGTGCACAGTCAACCCGAGTGAAGAAAGTGTTTTTGAAATCAAAATCTGCATAAGGAAATTTCACAAAAGATGTCTGTCCCAATCTGTATTTTCGTTTATAGTAAGCAAACTTACGTTCGATTTGTTTCATGTGAAAGTTAACTGACTGCTATTTAGTGCTCAATAGTAAATTATTGCATGATACTCTCTCCTGTCATCATCTTCATATTGTCCCTTAGACAGAGAATATGTCAATTGTATCGTCAAGTCTGCAATATACTTAAAAAATATCCTTTTAAAGTACTGCCTTTGATGCGATTTCTACATCACGTGCATCGTTTCCGGTACACGATATCAAATTGCATAGTCTTGAATAAATACTTTATCTTATGTTTATGAAGTAAAATATAAATTATTCCAGGCAGTGTTATCGGCACATATCTCAAACGGTGTTGTAAACTTCATTAGGACGCATAAAACAGTGACAACAACAATTAATTTGTACTTTACCTCACTTTTAAAAATTTCAGTTTGGAATAGAAATATATACCAGCATGTACTGGAAACAGTACACTCTCGGCAAGGAACTTGATAAAACCTAATTGGATTCCAAAGGCAACAATTTGCTCTAACCACGATCATTCGCCTTATCGGTACAAAGAAATATATTAATACAAGATTTCAATTCTCCCGAAAGTGTCTATTGCAACCGAATATCTAGAACAACTTTCGAAAGGACATCACAGTTTCCGTATGCCTTAAGGCGTATTGCAAGGGTCTTTCAACACATCACCGCCGATGAACACAGGACTCATACAAGTATACAAGCTTAGATAACCTATTAGGTACTTAACTACTATTGCTATTGTGTGTAGTGAAGTAACCTCTTAGGTGTTATCCGGCAGTTACAAAAAAAGATTCGCAAAATTTCGTATATTTATTTAAAATGTTAAGCATCCATGAGTCGTTGTGAAGCGGTTATCGCTTTCTTACTTGTTTTTACTCTTCTTTAAAGCGTGCTTTGGGTCACGTTTACATGACATTTTAGATGAATTTATTGTTAGGTACTTTTGCTTAACTACATTTTAGATTATTGTTGCACATGTTTTGAACATATACAGGCAGTTATCGAAAATGACTTTATATCTAACTTGTGTGTATGTTAGGTAATCAAAAAAATATTGCGCTTTTAGAAAATGACAATTTCTTCTACAATTACTTAACTCTCGTATTAATTAATTCCAACTCGTGTCCAGTGATATATGAAGTTAAACAACATTAACTATATGTATTATTAGGCTCAATACATTTTAGATCAGGAATATTTTCCTAAATTTTTTTTTCTTTTTCCACTTTTGAAAGCAAACAGTTTTTCCGATTTGGTAATAAAACATTTGTATAAAGTGTTGTCATGTTTGCAGAGAGTTAAATAACAAAGTAAATAACACATGTTTGCGCGATTTGGAATTTATTAAAACAAATTAATGTTAGAATAATTTTGAGGAGAGGACAAAAAAATACAAGCAAGAAACGAATTGTAATATTTGGCTTAAGCCGAATTTCTTAATACGTAAACTTTTCAAAATTCAAAGATTGGTTCAAATCGATTTTTGGTGAGTTAATGGGGTAGAAGGATGCAAAATTCTTTATTGCAAAGGACTAATACCGCTTGCGATGGCTTCACAAAAGCGGAGCGTAGTAATAACCCATTCACTTTAAAGTTTGCCAATTTTAAGCTGACCTTTGACTTTACATAGAGAACAACTCAGTCTCCTGAAAAGCCGGAAGTAGCATTTATTGAAGTACTCTAAAAACTAACTCAAGTAATTAGAAGTCACACCTTTAGCGGGCTTCATGTAAGAGATGCCTAATACTAGATTCCTGGATCTTGGATATATATCTATATCTAATCTGTAGATATGTCTCTATTTTGCATGAAATGGGTCAGTTTGATTCAAGCCTAGCAACTGAGGAATTAAAAAAACGAACTTTATTCAAATCTGTTCTTACATACGTGATTTGTTCAAAAAAAAGATTACTTTCCAAATTTCCAAATTTCGTGGGTTAACTACGTTAGATTTTCGAATCTCTTTTTCTGTTATGTTCTTACATATATGTTGACACTATCAACCATTTTGCAGGTTTAGTCTGCTTTTGACAGATGCAAAGGTTAGACGTGTTTTGATATGCTTGGCGACTTTTTGCTACCGAACAAAATTGATCAAAGAATCCGTATTAAATTTCGTATGAAAAATAGAATAAAGTGCTCCAACTCACTTAAAAAGAAAGAAAAGAAAATTTTTATGGAGAATCGTCGGATCACTGTTGGAAAAACTACTGAGGGTTTCGGCATATCGTCTGGCTCATGCCATTGTGTATTTTTGGGGATGTTTTGGGCAGGGAACGTGTGGCAGCAAAGTTTGTTCCGAAATTGCTAAGTTTTGGCCGCATGAGCATCGCTCAGAAGCTGTTGAATGACATCAACGACGATCCAGATTTGTTCGAAACATGGGCATATGGTTGTGATCTCGAAAGCCCAATCAGCTCAATGGCCAGAAAAGCCCAAGTCGGAAAAAGCAAGCCATGTTCGGCCAAATGTAAAGGTTTTATATCCCGCTCTCCTCGATTACAATGACGTGGCGCATCATGAGTTCTTTGCCAGAGGATGCTACGGTCCTAAGCAATGTTACCTTGAAATTATGCGTCGTTTGCGTGACGCAATACGAAAAAAATGGCCGGTGTTGGGGAACAACTAGTCATAGATATTGCACCACGATAATGCGCCAGCTCAGACGTCATTGCTTGTTCTTGCTTGTTTGGCTAAAAACAACACCGTAATCATGCCTCAGAGACCGCATTGCCGGACTTGGCTTCCTCCCACTTTTTCTTGTTCCTGAAACTGAACCGGCTCATAAAAGAACGGAGTTTTGCATCGATTAAGGAGATAAGGAAATCCCGCGTATCTGAACGAGCTCAAGACAGTACCAATAAGCTCATATCAGAAGCACTTCGCGAATTGGAGAAAGTGCTGGCACCCATTTTCAAGGGGAATTAGTTTCGAGGGGATAAAATATAATTCCATGAATAAATTAATATTTTTCGAGAGGAATGAAAAGTCACCTTTTTTTTAACACACCTCTCATATGCTTCGTTTATAAAATATATTTTTCGCAGTTTATTTTATTACGTTTAGGACAAACTGCGTTAGTTCTATTTATCTTGCGTGCTAATTGAATTTGACAGTTCAACCATTTTGACGACGAATTTTATGCCAAATTTATCTGATTTACTCGAACAAAGGCGCTCCTGAGTTTAGTTGCGAATGATTGCTCATTGAGTATTACGTTTGTGCCAGGTTTATAACAAGTCTTTGTGTTTTCAATACATTTTCCCCCTACTTTATGGCATAACGAGTCAATTTGGCTCATATCTGTTAAAATAGGTGTAGCACATAGGGATTTTTAGACATTTTATGATTTTATTAAAAAGCAAGACATGTTTTTAAAAAAATTATTTTAATTGCTTCAAATATAGAGCAAGAAGATTGCCGTGAGGCGGCAATCTGGTGTTAACATTTTTGTAGCATGTGGTGATTATTACATTACTCCTATATGATGATTTATCGTTAACAAGGGGTATTCGGAGATAGTGCTGCGATTCCAATATTCTACAGGAAAGACGTTATGTTCGAATAAAGCGGAATCTGTTGATACTTGGGCGTTTGGTTGCAACACAAAGTAAAGACGCATTTACTCGACACATCGATGTAATATACAAATCGTACGGCATAAAAATAAAGCGTGCCAGTTACATTTCGTATGAAAATAAAGCATGCCAGTTACAGAATGTATAAAATTATTGTCTTGTATGCTGGAAAGCGACATCACAATACAGTAAACACTGGAAATAACGATTAATGTGAATTTTGAATGGCAGGATGAATTCGTTAAACTTCAGCTTTTTAAGGAAATTTGCACTTGAAAATTTTAAATTTCGGCGGGCAGATGAATCTAATATACTTATGAAGTATAAACAAGTATAAAATTTATTCTTTTCCACTATAAATTGAATAAAATTTATGCATTTTCGCCCTTTCATATAATTTCATTTCATCTTAACGTTCCATTTCGTATTTAACCCCAATTTCAAAATCATATAGAAAACATGGGTCCTATGATTTGTTAAAAATATGTACGAAAACTGTAATCGATACTCTATAATAAAAAAATTTAAAAGTGTTTTGTGAACTGTCAACCTTTCACTACTTGCTTTTTACACTGATTTTTCAAATGATCTCAGAGGATCTTAATACCAAATTCTATTTCAATATCTCTTCTAAAGTCGAGAGTGAAAGAATTTATGTAACTAAAGGCATGCCTGCAGGTGCACATCGCAAATTTTCGAAATAAATTACGTATCAGTTATCGCTATTAACTTGTGCTCATATCCTCATATGAATCACAAAAGCTGACAGATAAACCTACAAATATTAATTGGCCGTAGATTCTATGCTGATCAAAAATACATATATTTTATGAACTCGATACTGCAAAAAAAAAAAAAAACTTCATATATTTACAACAATGTCCATAAGCTTGCAAATTAAAGTGTCAATCTATCTGAAGTATGTTACAGACATTAGATGATTGGAAAAGTTCATGCTCGATTTGGAAGCAATTCTAGGGTTTCCATGAAAAATTGTACTTGGCGGTTATTTCATTTTCAATTTTTACAATTGCTTTCTCGCAAAGAGTAGTTTGTAATGCGGCCACGAAGGAATTGAAAATCTGAAGAGGAAAGTTCAGGAAAATGAAGACGGTACACTGTTGCTTTCAATTCCCTAAGATTTTATAAGGTTCTGATGAAATATAATGCTTTTGAAATCCTTCGAATATTATGCTTGAAATCCAAAGTTGGTTTGGATCATTTGCGTTCCAACATCACATACATTTCCCTTTTCCGCTTCAATAACACTAGCCTCCTTTTTCTTCTTGGTCTTGTTATACTTCATCTATTTTTCATCCAGGAGAGAATACAAAGAGCTTTGGGAACATGGTCTAACTTCTTCTGCTAAGCATACTTACATACCAATCTCGGTTCAAGACATTTGTTTTATTTAAATGCTAAAATGCAGCCGTGCCGTTAACATTTCCTCTAACCCCGCTATCCTAACATCAACACAATTCAAATGGCCGACAAGAGCGTTTCCAAAACCATCCATATTCTTGGACGTCTGAGCTCTTTTCTTCTTCTCTAACCGCAATCTTTCGTGATCATAACGCGCTCGCACGCAGACAAAAGTGCATACTTCTATAACCCTTTAAAATGGCGTGCAAATCTTAGCAAGCATCCAATATTTTTTTACAAAAAAGGTTCACCGTCCTGTGTTAGGCGAGACGGTTCAAAAATTAAGATTTTGATGTTTAACATAGAGTATGGGTATGGCGTACCCAAAAAGTGTTAAGACAAAGAATTGAAAGCTTAAGTGGAAAGCTCTAATTCATCTGTCGCTTTCAACGGAGATTGCTTCAATCGACCGCTACTTGTTTCGATCGATAGGAAATCGCGCAGCTGAGCGGCACTTCAAAATAGGTTTACTTCAACTGGCCACTGATTAGTCCACATTCACCTCACTAAACGATTTGTTTACGGAAAAAACTACTCAAAAAGTATAAATTCAGGGGCTGTCTTGTTAACTTATAACATACATACGCCGCTTGGGTGAGAGTTCAATACGTCAAAAGCGAAGACATTTTCTGATTTTTGGTGTTTAAGTTATGAAATTTAATTCGTTAACCGATCCAAAGAAATTTTACAACTTCGTTGACCCTAAGCATAGAATAAGAGGATTTCCTCGTAGCTGAAACGCTTTTGCATTAGACAGTTTTTGCCAAAAAACTTACATTTCCTCTACATGATTACCCGCAGATCTCGTCCCCCATCATTGTCATTCCATTCGCTCTTTTGCTTACCCTACTAAAAGTTCAATTTGACGTTTTACCCAAACGAAGTTTTTCTACTCGCTTTCGGTAGTTAATTTCATTTCGGTTATTTTTGGTATTGTTCTGAATGAAAAAAAATTTTAAAGTAGAAATTGGTTGTATGCATAGCACTTTGTTTGTTAACCAGCAGGAGCAAGAAGGTACACAATTTTCTTGTTTTTTTTTTTTTTTTGGTGGGTAAAACTAAAGTACGCTGCACGTTTTTAGATAATTAATTTTCGCATAAATTCGAAAGGGGAATCGGGTAAGTTTCAACACATTAGAAATTCATCAACTATCTTGACGAATCATGTGCGACTTCCCTCTAGAAATTTATTTATATATATATAATTGAACATTCATTTCATTCGTTTCAAATCTTACTTTCATTTGCATTCAGAAAATCTAGATTACAATTCAAAAATTGTTAAATTATTTTTAAGCACAGCGATGCGGTCGCTTAGTCGAAATCTCGAATTATTGTTTTACTTTTCACCTTCTGATTGCTAGTTTTTTTCCCTGTCTCCTATTTTTGTTCAAGTTTAATTTTTTTAACCACGTCGACGCCGCGATCAACTTTGTTAGCTTAACTATCAAAATAGTCATTCAGAGATAGCGACTGGTGGCCTTCTATCAGTGAAGTGCAATAATCCATCCACTGGCACTTTCAAACTAACCGTGTCAACGGCGTAATCCAAGCTACCCTATCAATCATTCAGGGGTAGTGGCTAAACTAAGCCTGCTACCTATCTATTCAGTCCTGTTATTACATAAGTTAGCTCTTTGGTTGCCAAGCTACCTTAAAGCACAACTAAAGGAATGCCTGTTCTACGGAGCGCGCTGTCATCTTCGTTGAACCGTTACATGATATCCATGACCGTTATTTATTCATTAGGACGATGTACGTCGTGCTATTATCATTTGTATGGGTGTCGAATACATCTATGAGTTGATATAATCTATTTTTGCATTACAATGAGTGCATAGGTTTCCTACATGTGATATTTTGATAAGTCTTGTAGGCAATGTATCTACTGTATACTTATGCATGGATGTGTTTTTTTCCTTTTTCTTAAAGGATAAGGAAGGCACTCACAGCCTAAAGTCAATTTGCTTCCTTCACTTCCTTCACGTCTGGCGGTAATCCTCCTACAATTGCCATTAAGTATAATGCAGGGAACCTTAGTTCAAATTGTCGGTCTAAAAGTAGTTATCTTCAGTCTATTGTGCGAACACGCTCTTTACAGCATTTCCCAAAGTCGGGGCCGGTCTTTGTAAAGTATAATTTCACTTCTCTAATCATTGAATCGTGGGCATTCAAACAGAGCATGTATCAGAACACCGGTGGCAAGTGGGATCGTCATCGTAATCAAATCGGCAAAGGCCCTGCCGAAAACACGTACTGCTTATGTCGCTGATCATGTTTGCGTATGAGTTGATAGTATTTTCTAAATATATTATTTGAAATACGGCAGATTTGCTAGGTTGTGGATTTTTTTTATTGTTTCAAGTGATCTCTTAAATATTCAAGAATATTATCAAAAAGATGCGCTCGAATTCTTTATGATGCTCAAAAAGTCGTTCACAGCCTTGTAGAGAAACACTTGGGATTTTTTCCGACACCCTATTTTTTTTTTTTAGGAAGTAAATGCTCTAAAAAATATTCTACATATTTCCAGAAACAGTGGCTGAAACACGCTATACTTGAAATTTGAAGTCAAGCGATTCAGAACTGAGGTAAGTAAATGCCACGGGCATAAATGTAAAAAAAATTGTTTTTTTTTCGGAAACTCCGAAGTCGCCGCTTCGTTTTTAGAATTTATTAAAAGAATGTTTCGAAGTGCCACAACAAATGTACAGACACATATAAAAGCATTGTTATAAGGCATTATGTCGTCTGGTAATCGCTCGCGTCGAATGGTAATTCGCTTAAGACAAAATAATCACTTTAAGCTCATGTACGACGGATTTGGAGCAACATGATCGGAATACGTCTGTTTTCTTATTGGGATACGATAAGGTTGACATAGACAAACTTGCAGAAGGTACGAAACAGGTGACTTCCGATATAGTGCTAGTCGAGGGATAGAGGGTTTCCGCTTTGCTTCTTCTTTGCCTTAAAGCAACTAATCTTTCTTTAGATTTAAGTAATTTAGCTCTCTCCTGAAGTAAAATCTTAATCTACCTTAACAAGGCCAGTTAAACTAAAACAGAACCAAGTGCTTAATCCTAAATTATCTTAGCCATCACTTTCCTAAACAATAAGTAACCCAATTAAAAACCTATTAAATAAAATTTCCGAGTATACAAATGTGAAATCGCACCATGACCTTGGTATAAAATCAATCACAGGGACGGAAAAGTAAACGGGGTTTTATAAATATAAATTTCTTGTGAGGATCCGTGGAAAATGGCGAGCGAAATGCTCGGCATAAAATAAATTGATAATTCCGCTCAATGTTTCGTTTCCACATTTCAAAAAGGAGCTGATAGATTTATAAAAGAAAGAAACCGTTAGCACAGTGCAACAGCACTTTTTTCTTTTCACGAAAGGTGAAGTAAAGGAGCAAAAGCCGTGTATTCAAACTATTTCGTAAAATTTCAGTGCAGATATTTTGATCTTCAAGATGGCTTTCGCTCTAATCAGCTAATTATTGCTAACTTTAAGCAAGTTAAGCAGATGTGACACATAATCTCAATGTCCTCCAATTACCCGTTTGGTGATGTTTGCGAGAGATTGATAACCTGGAATACCGGTTGAAAAAGGTTCTCAAGCACAATATCTTCTCTGCATATGACGAAAGTACTGTTCTGTAAATGGTAGATTAGGAGGAGATTTTCAGCAGTTTTGAATCATTTGAGTCGATCAATCGCTATTCAAACCTGACTACATTAAAACGACCATTCAATCAGAAGAATGCGTGGCAAAAAAACCCTGTTTCTTTTTTTTCTTTTACTAAGTACTTTTCTTTCTATACTTCCTAGATGGACAACTTTTTTCATCTGCGAGTCAGTTTTAATTTTTATATCATAATGGGGGCCGGAGCAAGATCCAGCTATTATTGAAAATGTGCATTCCGCATCAATCATCCTTGCTTTTAAATCGTTCATTTTATGGCGTAATGGACAAAACAATCACTTAAACGTATTTCGTATTTGGTAGCTGTGCAGCTGAGCCGATAGTACAGGCAGGTACAATCCATTTTCACCACTGCTGTGTACGAGCAAATTGAATTATTTGAAACTGCAGGCGAAGGGCCTGATTCGATGACATCACGAACTGCCCGTCGCCGGACTTGCGGTTGCCCATGTCCGCTTTACTTATTTTCTCTAGTTGGCATTCTCGTTTTTGGGAAACTTGACACATGGAAAGCAGAAGTTTTACATGCCCATTTTTCCTTCAATTACAAGCTTAAAAAGCAATTGACTCATACTTGTGCCCACAACGCGTTTTATGTATTCTCATCAATATTGTAAAAACCCATACCAAAAAATAACTAAAAAGAAAAATTACACTCCTACGAAACCTTTAATTAATTTACAATGCTGAATATCGTATTGAAAGGCATGCAGCAAGAACAATAAACTGTGGCAATAGCAATAGAGAGGAAGCTTCTTTGGCCTTCTTTTTTCTTAGAAATGGCGACGGCATCGTATCATACAGATTATAAAAGATGGTTCACCTTACAGTTGGTGTTGGTATGAGTTTGAGGCAACTTTATAAGACTATAATTGCGGTTTATTCCTCCCGTAATATGAATATTTATTTCATTCGGTAAAAATGGCGGAAAACACACACCAGATAACAATTTTGTAATAAACGCGACACTCAACCAAGTACGTCTACTTTGCAAAGGTTGGCAGATATCTAAGCTTAAGACAATTCTTATAAGGTGAAGAGGAAACGGACGAACTCCATCTCAAGCCACGTAGAGCACCGGCTCGATTTGATTTACGTAGCACCTGTTGTTCAGTGAACATACTCGATACTCCATTCTCCAGAACAGGTCTAACAAGTGCAATAAATAATCTTTCGCTAATATAAGAGTCTTTAAATTTAAACCACCACAACGTTTAGAAAACCCCCGTAGAGCTTTCGCTTTTTTAACACTGGCATGGCCCTACAAATTAAAGTTAAATTTACGATCGAGTATAATCCCCAGATCAGTGAAGCTGGGAACACAATTTAACCTACAGTTATCAATAAAATAGTCAATATTGCGAACAAGATTTTAAGTTCCATCATAAAAGAACTGGAGGCGGCCGAAAATCTCTCAATTAACCAAAAATGATTGAAAGTGATTACTATCTTAGCTATCTAAGTCTCTAATGTTTTCCATTTTCGGATATAACTAGAAAATGTGATACTCGAATAGTTAGTTGTATTGAATGTCACAACTGTGGAAAACTTTATTTTACGAATTGCAATAGAAATCTAATATGATGTAGCCATGAGAATAGAATAACTAACAACAATATGTGTTTTCCTTTTATTGTTTTTTCTATTTTTTATTTTGGTTAACATGTGTTTTATTTGTTGTATAGTAACTTGCCAATTATCCGTTTTACCAGAAACGAAACATAACACTTGTACAAGGCATGCAATGAGTTTAAGCCGAATTGTGGATGACTGTTAGGTCAGACCAAGTGAATTCATACTATTTACAAAAAGTACGGTGTACACAATCATTATTTTCTTGATATGTAGGCGTTTATATGTGCGCAGAGGAAGTGTAAAATGATCTGTTTAATTAAATCGATATCTATTCACATTTGCATGCATAAATATGCAAGTGTCGTGTGTTTTATTTGCAGAATTTCATATGCATTTCAAATGCAAACCAAATGTGATGGCACTAACAATGCAAACGATTGTGTTCCTCATATAGAGAGTAACACGATGGGTTCATTTGAAATTTTCGATTTAGTTATAAGTTTAAATTCAATGTTTTTTTTTCCGTTTTCCGTTTTTCGTTTTTTTTTCGGCAAATTGTAAACTGGCAATTGATAAACGTATAGAGTCGAAAAAACGAACACATGCACTTGTGTTGTTTATTGTTTTTGTTCATATAAAATTGTACATATTGTCAAAAAGTATTTTTTTTTCTTTTTTTTTTTTTAAATGCGTCGAATAAGGTGTTATTTTTATATTTTCATATATATATATATATATATATATAAATATCTATATATAAAAAATAAGAAAAGTACACAAAATTCATTAAAATTTAAATTGAAATAAAATGGAGAATATATATAGATATATATATATATATGAGAGAATAATTTAATAGAATTTCAGGTATAAAATAATCAAAATTTCTCGAGAAAGAAAAACAAATAATAAGTTTTAAAAATAGCTTAAAGAGTTTTCAAAACTGGTCTGATGTTTGAGTTTTCCTTAGGTTATCATTTTTACGACTTTGAATTTTTTGGCTAATTGTGATATGAAAATTATATGTCTGGTTATATATCTAGCGTATGATGATCACAATCTTAACTGCCTCTATTTCCATTTTAGGAAACTTTTTCCTAATATATTAAAAATCATGAAAATGAAAATGAAAATGCCATGTCCTTGCTTCCATCAACTTTAAGTGCACATCTTTTTTTTTAATATGACTAGTCACTTAGGGGATGCTCCTACTCGCGTAACAAGGTAACGATCAGTCTTTCCCACTTCTTTATTGAGAAAAGAGGAACACCTAAGGGGGTTATCGCTGCAGTCTAGTGGGTATGTGACGAATTGGTAAGTGTTACCCCTTTACCGACTGAATAGTCGCCGAGTAAAGTCTACCGCATTTAACATTTGAACCCACGAACTCTGGCTTAACAGTTGACATTCTTATCTATTCGCCTACCCATTGGGGGGAAAAACGGGTATCCAGCCTTCGCATCTTACGACAGCGTTTTATTCTGTCGACAATCCCCTAAGTTGGCTGTAACAAAGACCCGCACTGTCACTTGTAGCATATTACATGCATTGTTAGCAAAATGTTGGCTGAAAATGAAGTCAGAGCAGACACCTAAGATGGGAGGAAAATCTAATAATATTTTTTTTGCGAACGTAGTGATCTGAAGTTAAAAATTAAAACTAAAGTTTGAACCAAGTTTTCCAACGAACGGAATAGTATTTTTGCTTTATCAGAGGACAGGGATTTTGAACCCAATTGCCAACTATAATCCCGGACGAATAAAATAACGTACCTTGCTTTTTTCAAACACTACGGACACATTGCTTTTGACTTTCTTAATCTAATTTCCGCACAGTTTTTGTACTCTACCCCACTTGTGACTCCGAAAGACAAAAGAAATTCCGAACCAATTTAACTATACCCGCCCGTTTGAAATATGCCTATGCAAAATCTTATTAAATCTGCAAATAGATATTTCAAAAAAATTTGGTACACCGACGTATTTTGTACGAAAGCTGTGAAAGTTGATTCGATCGCATCATTTTTATGAGCACTCCCATCGTATCGTAATCTTGTGGTATGAAAAAATTTTCGGTTTATGAATGTTTCCTAACGCGAAGCAGTAAAAGATAAAAGTTCGGCACACTAAATGATTGCATCAGATTATGGGTGAGAGGAACCGTTTTTTTTTTTTACGAAGTCATTAAAAATGTTAATGTTTTAATTACAACTTGGCTTGAGCTCATGGTAACACCAGAAACCTATCGATATATCTATCGGAGCATTAATCATGGGGCTCAGAATTATTTTCGATTGACTAATTTCAACTTGATCCTTAAGATGTCCCGCAAAACAATAAGCATACACCATCCCAAAGCCACCAAATTCTTGGCGAACAATTAAAATTGCCTCGCTCAAGGATAGATATTATGTACGGATAAGTATCACATTTTTAATGCAAGAGACATGTGGCTTTAATCCACTACTTTGTAGCAGCAACACGTCTTCCATACGTTGCCATGCTTAAAAGACTTAACAAGTATGACATCGGTCGCGCGTCTCATAAAATTCGCCTTGAAAGTATCCGTTCGGTTTAAGATACCCTGTAAGTGCCTAGTACTAGGCAATGGCTTTTTGTGGTGGTCATGTCAGTTGCTCAGTTTGAACTTTTAGTTTGCTTTTGTAAGTGCTTGAGTAATATTTCATGTCGATATTTGCTGGATGTGGCAGATTCTCGACGAAAATGTGAGCAAATTTTCAAGGTTCTTTAGGCTTTTTGAGAGCGCATCTCTTAGTGTACTTACTACGGTGTACTTTTACACAACTCATTGGTGGTATGTAAGCAAAGGACTTGCTATCTCCCGACTTCAGAATTCCAATGCTTAACGTCGATCGGCAGGATAAACATTACTACGCAGAGGTGGAAGGGTGGCCGTTGTTTGTGGTGTTGCGAAGAGAGTGATAACGTTAATGTAATACTATTTGCTGACGATGAGTACAAGCAGCGATAATAATATTTCTTGATATGTGATAATCCGTTCAGAGCTTTAATGACTTGTAATTGGATTGGTACGTCAATGCTTTTTACATGTTAGACGCATTATTGAGTGTAAAGACAAACGTTACTTAAGTAAGTCAATTGCTCCACATCGACAATTTTTGTTAAATTGGAAGGGAAAATAATCAAATATTGGAAGTAAAGCAACAAAAACGAGGAACATTTAAATGAACATTCAATGTCTGCTTAATATTCATGGTTTTCTTTTTTTCTTATTTAAAACCTGAAAATGAAGGGAATGTGAATACATACAGACATGCCAGAATCTCCATTTGAGTAGCATATATTTTGAATTTTTTAACTCTTAAATAAATGATTGGAAAAATTCGAAAGAGCATGGAAATCAACGTCGTGTTTGCAACTTTTCACATATAAAAAACAGCAATTATTGGTTTTTCTGGTTTCTTAAATTATAGCGAGTACACGAAATATTTAAGACGGCTATGGATATCATACGCCATGAACAGATCGGCAATGGCAAAAGGAAATAAGCATTAATAGGTCGAGCACTGAGTATTTCAAAGGTGAAAGCATAGTATCGTGTTTGGAGGTTTGGTAGTCGGTTCACATAATGGTTAGTTGTAAAGCGACTTTTAAAAGACCATTCCCCGAATATTGTCGGCATCCAAATTGAGAGCAATGTCAGTTGGTTCAATTCTGAACATACTAGGGAACTTTTGAAACATCACAAACCTATACTGAATTTGCTAAATATTTCTGAAGCGTAGAAATAATATTTTTCTAAAGAAAATATTCGTGGCGCCTTTCTCGATAGGCTTTAGATTTGCTTAGCTTTGCAGCGCTAACTCTATCAAGCCACATTATAGCACGTGCGAAAGATGACAGTCTATAGGTCATGAAATTAAATAGCAAGAAAAAAAACGCATTTCGATATTTGTTAACTACTACTAAACATAATCTTTCTACGGTTTGCAAAATCACATTTCCCGTATAGCTAACCATAACCATACAAAAGTGTAGGTATTGAATATGCTTTTGCTAATAAATAGCGAATTCTGAAAATTTTCGATATACAATGCAACCAAAGTGACCTCAATTAATAGCGACAAGTTGTATGGAATAAATTTTCATCTGCGCATCGCTGCTAAAATGATACAAAATTGAATCACTTTTGTATAGACTGCTAACAAACGATAAAAACTGAATGTATTCTAATAAAGCGTGATTGGCCTTGAATTGATCATTAGGAAAGGAAACAAAGTCTTCCATATCGACAGACCACACATGTCCTCAAAGACATAGCAAACATTGAAAAAGCTCGGTTGAGATATTTTTATGCATTCACCTTATAGCCAGTACTTCTCATCGTCAGTTTGCCATTTGATTCGATATCTGCAGAATTCTATTAATAGGTATAAGGAAGACTTCAAGAGACGCCTGCTATGCTTTTCGCCCAGAAATCCAAGAAGTTTATTAGCGGGGCACAATGGTTTTACGAGGACAATAGCAAACACATATCGATCAAAAGGATACAAATTAAGTTTATTTAAAGTGTAAAAAAATATAGGAAGAAACGCATGAACGTTTTCTTTAAATCGATAATTATCGAAGTTTCCCTCAAATGCGGCCATTCTTGGTTATTCTAAAAAGAACCATTGATTCAGAAATGTCTGCTTTTCTATTTGCTGTGCGACCGTTTTTTCGAGTTATAAAAACCCAAAAAAAACTCTGTCTCCCCAAATAAATAAAATGTTGATCGTTTTATCTTCTTTCTTAAGTTATTGGAAAAACCCATATGCCGGATGAATGAGTCTTCGTTTTGTCCTCCCATCAAATATTATAGGCTGTCCAAGCGGAATGTAAGTCCTTTTTCCTTTGTTATCTACTCTGGCGTTTCTTAAGCTCTCGGCAAAATTTCTTGGAGTTTACTAAAGATATCCGTAGAGAGGATCATCCTAACGAGTTTAACTTAAATTTCTAAACAATAATCCATAATAATAAAACTTAACGAAAAAAAGGTGAGCATTATGACTTGATTTTAATGGAAGGCTCGGCAACAAAACCACAGGCAAACTCTTTAAAAGCACTATCAACCACAAAAACAGCTGTAACGATCGCGTAAACATTACCAAATATTACAGTATAAGAAGGTTCAAGCGATAAACCTACTGCAGGTCAGACAGATCGGGTTGGCAATCGTTGACCAATAGAGCCATAACGATGGTTGATGTAGCTAATGTTCAGTATTCGATATATCTCCAAAACTCCGATACGTCAGCAGTGTCCATCAGTAAACTTCTGAGTCCAGTTTTATGCCTCCGTAAAGTATTACTGTTTAACTAAACCGATAACCTATCTACACTTTTCAGTTCATCCTTTCGATTTTTTGCTTGCTCTCGGTAAACTCTTCGATGAAATTATTAGCATGCACTTCTAAAGTTCCCATTGAAAATCGTTTATATCTACCGAGATTATCTGAAAATATAAATTGTCTGTCTTTAAAACTCTCTCGGAGGCAAAAATGCTGTAGAAATGCATAAAATACGTTACGCAATAAAGAACTTGGAAAGTGTAATAAACATTCTAACACACTTACCTTTCCGCATTCTAGTGTCCAAGTTCTTTTGTTTGGTACTTATATCGCTGGTTTTATTAAGAAAAATGTACTCGCGTTGTCTACGATATTCAATTTAGAATTAACCCATTTTTAGCAGAACGTACAAAATACTTTTAAACATTCTGTCTTGTTTGCCTTACAAGCAAGCATTAAACCTCAAAAAAGGGGATAAAAATATAATTTAAGCATTTGTAAGTTTGTGTGGACGTAGCCAATTTTTTCTGTTTTTGCACATGAAGCCTTTCGCAAAGTAAATGTGGAAATTATCAGCCTTCTAACTTTTATTATTTCTGAGCCATGACCAAAAATTTACAAATTGTTTTTAAGAAAAGTGGAGTTGCGTTCCGTTTTGTGCTCCACTGCGGGCATCTCCTCTGACCAATTTGGCCCTTTTTCAATACCACCCTGCATGCAAAAATTTCCGATGTGTCTGCCAAATTTGACGTCGACATCTTCATTTTTGCGACCAGTGCAGTATCGAAAAAAACACACCACATGGACGTACAAACGGACAGACATGGCTTAATCAGTTCAAAATTTCAGAGTATATCGCCGCCTTTCAGTGGTGGGTATAAAAAGTCGGAAATAGGATTTTCGACAAACACGTTTGGCAACCAACTCCTCGAAAAGCTTATTTGTTTAACTTTAAAAACTTTTGCTATTTACTTTAATGCGTTTAGTTATGCGTTAATTTTACGATATAATGGAAAAGGCGAAAAACATGTTTTGCTGATCGCTTATTTTCAATTCAGGTGCTTTAACAATAGCTGAAATAGATGTGCTTAAATGAAAAGAAAGAAGAGGAACCGAAAGTATCATAAATTTCATTTTTGTACAATTTACTTACTACCGCTTATCTTCTTTATTTTGTTAAGAATATTTAAATTTTCCTTCTCTCCTCTTTTCCATTCACTTTTTATATCAAAAAGTGCATATTAATCTCGTAGACTGTGTAAAAGATTGCTTTGGTAGCTATTCTCTTCATTCTATTTCTTTCATTCTTTTACACTTTAACCCCAATGACAAAGTGTTTTCATTCTCGTTGCCTTCTTTACTTGCTGCCATTGCCGTTATCGAGACTGAAACATAAATTTTGTTTAACTTTTTAATTGAATTATATGCATACAGCTTTATTATGCAACCCTTAGGATTAGAAAAGCATTCCGTGTTTAACTGCAGGCTTGTAGTTTAATGATGGCATTCGAAGCAGAATTCACACAATTTTGGTGTTGAAAATTAAATATTTTTACCGACAAAAAATGCATTTGAAGCCTAAAAGAACTAAAAATTGAAAAAAAAAATTGCTATTGTTTTATATAATTACACTCTGGTTTTTGGGCAAACGACACTTTCAGCATTTGCTTACGGTACATACTTTTCTTCATTGTTAATGGAATTTTCGATGAATTTTTGCATTTCTGTTTAGTCTGCTTTTTACCACGATCCTAGAAGGAAAAAGGAAATAAAAGCATAATATTAATGCAAAAGCAAGTAAACACACTACAGTGTGGCATCGCCCGCCCTTAAATTCCCCAACCCACTCTGCAGTCACCCATATAATAACTTTTCAAAATATGCGGTTATACGGATAGTGGTCGAAAACGTAGACATATCCAAACCATTTGAAATAGCATTCGTTCTGTGGTCAAAGTGCATCAGCGAATCAAATTTCATCAAAATATCTTGGAAACTGCGGCCTATGCGTTAAATACATGGACAGACGGACGGATTAGCTTAGATCGGTATTAATAAATGATGGGTCTATTTTAAGCCCGTCTAGGTGTTACGTACTTTCGCACAAACTTAATATGCCTTGTACCACAAGTAGTGTAGCGTATCAAAAAGCATTGAACATATTTAGCTTGTTTTAAAATAAACTTCCCAACATGACTAGCAAGAGGTCGCCTTTCAGTGATAAATACTCCTGAGGCCCTCTTAGCCCGACATCATGAACGGCACATTAAACAGTACAACATATACGAACATACCTGTAGTTCTTGTAGGGCTCCTGGGCTGATCGTATATAGGAATCCATTCTTTTTGGGGAAGCTATTGGCCTTCAATGCTGGTAATTTTTGGACCGAAGTTTCAAACGGTCTGCAAAAATGTCTCGTTTGTGTCATACTTTGGACACTTGGGAGCGGTGAGGCGATTGTGGGTTGAGAACGTCCCTTTAAAAATTTGCAAAAAGTTTGCAACGCCCAGAAGGATATTCCATAAAGTGTATATATTGCTGACCATCATCAAATTTGTAGATCGGTTTAGCCATGTCCGTCTCTTTGTATTTCAACCTGTCCGCCTGCTCAACAATCTTTGGTTCACGTTCACAACAATGAAGATATTGGCCCCAAATTTGCAGAAGGGTTTGAACATGGCCCAAACAGGTCAAAGAACATCCCTACAACGTCTTCTTTGCCTTCCTTCTTGCCTTGAGCTCGTTACTCATAAATTCCAACACATACATGATATAAACTTGCATAACTTCATTCTACAAGAGCAGAAAATATCGGCTACACCCACTCAATATTATGGATAAAGGTGATAGGTATAAAAGATTCAGTCACGACCGAAAGCTATTTGTGAGGTTTCGACAAATATTTCTAATTTTTAGCTAATATGCGAAGGTTTTGTTGCTATTTCTTGTGACAGAATCGTCAGAGGTCAATACATTTTCGATGCATTTTACAACATTCTATCCAATGCTCGTTGGACTTAGGCATACATTTCAGCCAATTGTTTTGGCAAAGATGACTGGGCGTTGGGGACTTTCCTTCCTTTGTCTGGAGAGTATTAACAAACGTATGGACGGACTAGCCCTAGATTTGATTGTCTTCAACCGTTTAAAAGCGCTATTGTGTTCTTTCCAGTTTTTGTTTGTCTTGGAAGTACATCTTTACAAACATTAGTAAGTTCTTCACCTGCATATGAGGAGAGCACATAACAATAAAACCTTCATATAGCATTGCGTACCAATTATTACGAATATGTTCCGAAAAGAGACTTCAATATATATAGTTTTCCTACGTTTCGCTGATCTGAGAACTTTACGCTTGCTTCAGAAGACAACAAACAAACGCGTTATCCTGATGCATTTGGACAGAGTTAGATAAGATTAAACACGGTCGCGTGTGTACTGTGTTAAACTCATCGCTGTTTAGTTTTTAAAGACACAGTTCTAGCCGCAACGCAAAGTAAGTGCTTTAGAGAATGTTTAATAGTTTGCTTGTAAACGTCATCGTCGATCAAAGTCAACCATTACTTTAGAGAGAAATAAATTCTAACAGTAAAGTATTAAAGCATTGGCATCTAAGGCTAACGGCTTTATTAAAAACTTTACCGCACTTGAAATTTGCGCGCACGACCATTGAGTTGTTGGTCGAGATCCGAGTTACCCGAGAAGGCGTACTTTTCACGAGGTTCCTTAAATAGATTGGCATCCACAAAGTAAACCTACGTTGTTCAAATTTTGACTCAGGTATGGATTAATTTTTATCATAGAATATTTAAAAATGAAATTTTTTCGCTATATATGTATAAAGGCTTAAAGTTTGTAGAAATCATTTCATGAGAACGACTTAAAAAAATTGCTTATCCGATCCAAATTTTTCACCATCAACTTAGTAAGCCGAACAATTCAACGGTTTCTCACCGATTTTTAACGAGCAGCTTTGAAAATTAACAACTTTCTCCATGCTAAAGCATTATATAAGGAGCGGTCCTAGAAATTCCCTGTACAATCCATCCTCAATACATTTTGTCCTTGAGCACATCAATTACATACAAAATTTGATCAAAATATCTCAGAAATTGCGGTCTGTAAATAAAAGAACTTGCAGATGGAGGAACATGTGGACAGACACACAAGCTCAGACTGATAGTAAAAGAGGCAACTGTCTTAAATCCTCGTGGGTGTTGCGTACATCCGCACAAGATGAGTGTATCCTACATCATAAGCGGTGTAGAGCAAGAGGGGGGAGAGGAGAGAGTGGAGAGAAAATTTCTTCGAGTCTAGGAGTCCAACTTGCTTACCACACTTATGTACGCATTGACTTATCATTTGCGCGTTTAGGCCAAAGTGTTACCACAAAAAAAAAAAACTTTGTAAATAAGTTCTAAACGGAAAGACCTCTCCAACAAGAAACTTCCACAACCATTCCACGCATTTAATTTTCTTTGAAAATTGTTTTGCATCTCTGTGTGTTTTTAAATTTTTGCCTCGTTTCTCAGACCCAGGCATATCTGGGTTAATGTTAACATTTTTTTAAATTTTCTGCAACTGACTCAAACCTGAATATGCGTAAAGAAAAAATATTAAAAAAAACTTTCCGTCAACTATGTCAGAAGGAATGAAACGAAAAACTTTTAAATCAAAGATGAACACAAATTCAAGTTTTCCTATATATTTAAATCATTCTCTTATTATTTCTATCTATACAAAGGCATTGTTATAATAAACTGATGCGAAAAATTCTTTTCAAGTAAGTAGGAGTGAAATAACTTTTCGAAAAAATGCAAATACAAAGAACTCTGCGTTTAAGTAGAAATACAAAGAATGAAAAAAGGAAAAAAAAATTTAACATTAAAATCGTGTTAAGCACACATTATTTAAATCGAACGGCGATGGTGTACTAATTTTGTTATATCATTTCCTCTTATTCGCCCTAAGATTTTCCAGGCGGATTAGTTAAGTTGTTCCTCCTCTCGTTTGCACTGCAGTTTGTTATTCAATCCTTTTATTTTCAAGCCACTTAAAGTAGAGGAAGTTGAGGTAGAAAACCCAAATTTTGTTTGCTGATCCAGGACCAGGTTTACGTTGTGACCTTTGGGTTCGTTATGCAAAAGAAACGCACCAACCAATCATTCCCAAGATTGAATCGGATTCTTTAACAACAACAATGTTGTTTTTAAAAAGCCTAAAATCTCAAAAGACGTCTATCAAAATTTAACACAGTTTCGAACATTTAGTTACAAGTCATAGTGATGTTAATCAGACTAGTTTTCTCATTTTCAAAGCGATGAAAAGTCCGAACTTCGTGTATTGATTAAATATTGCTTTTTGATTAAAAAAATTAACATCAATAAAGTTAAGCATGGGCTTGAAAAGCATTATGGGAAGTTTTGTTCGTTGAAAGAAAAACCATTTTTTAGCGGTTTGCGGTCTTTCGGATACCGAAAGTGCTGATTGCTGTGGAAGCCCAAAGGTAGTGGTGACACCAGAGAACGCAGAGAAAACAATGAAAATTATTGGAGATAATCGAAAAGTGAAGTTGCAAGAGTTGCAAGATGGCCGCCTAAAAATATCAAAATATTGAAAATGGCTACCACATAGCCAAGAGAGATGAGCAGCAAGTCGCAGTACCTGAGCTCAATTCTTTGTAGCTTGATTGCGATTGATGCGTGGTCGTATATAAAGTGAATGCATCATGTTCATCGTAGCGACTATTGATTATTCATAAATCTCAAAAGGGTGCTACAGGAAAAGAAGACTTGCATGAAATATTTTGACGCTCTTGAGGCTTCGGCTGGTTCTATCACTCTTGTGTAAGGAATAAAGTCGAATTGTGCAAAAAAAAAGAAAATAGCTTTTTCTTACTTAGTCTTGGGGTATATCATCCTAAGTAATACTTATTTCTATTGCCTGTATTTGGATGTTAAACTTAAGTTTTCATCTTATTCGGTAATACAATTTATTTACCATAGTTAGTCTTGTTCGTGGCTGTCATTTAAGGTCCTCTGCCTATGCGTTTGGCCTGAACTTTGGAAGTTTTGAACTGAATGAAGGCCCCTGGATCCTAAGCTTCCTTTAACATTACTTTCATATTTACGTTGTCCGCAAAAATCATTAAAATTTTGAATTTTTTTCTTTCTACGCCCAGGAAATAATTTTACATATTTAGTTAATTAAAATGATTTTGTTTGTAAGATAATCCAGTACTAAACGCACTAAAATCTTTTACTTTCACAGGAGTGAACTGATGTAAGAATTTTCTTCGAATATGATTGACCCCGAAATTGACATAGTTTCCAATATCGTAACAATTTTTAAACTTTATTAGATTTGAAACTTTCTGCTTCCTATCTAGACGGGTGCCACTTGTCTCACTATGAAAACATCGAGTTTACCGATGATTTTGTCTGAGAAACTTAAATGTTGCGAATCGATTGCTTCTAATGTATGTAAAACCATTGCTAAATCATTTGTTTAATGATCGACCATGAATTATATACTGAAAGTTAAAAAGGAAAACCGTCGTTAATTTCTGATCTTTTAGAAAACGTGTGTAAAAAGAAATGAGATGCGTGTCTACAAGTCGACCAAACACATACGCAAACAGCATTTTCATTGTTATTTAATTTAAATACTGGCATATATATATATATACAATATAATTAAAACTCAACTAACATACGAGTTATAGAGTTTTGCGGAATAAATTTTGCTGCGAAAAAATTAAAAGTTATAAGAAATATTATACGAAAAGAGCTCGAAACGAATTTCTGATAGCTGTGTCTGAAACCAAAACCGTCAAAAGTTTTTAAACTGACGAGTCTTTGGGTAAATGTAATGAGAAAGTGAATGAAGAAAATCGATAGGGATCTGCCTGAGCACTGCAACCACATTAGATGGCCTAACATATCGAGCTAAGAATAATACCCCTGTGTCCAAATAATAAGACCAATTTAAATTTTTCTGCTTTTAATTTTATTATTTATTATTCCAAATCTATTTGATCGCCTTCGCAGTAATCCTCAAACTCTTAAATTCTCTTTTGGAAATGAAAATTGTTTTGTATTGCTTTGCTTTCGTTATTGTTTTCGATGCGTCTTAATAAAGGCTTTATTTTCTTTGCTAGATTGAACATTGGACATTTTTTTATAAATAAACAACTTGATACGTAAATATATATTATCGTCTGCCTCAAATATTAGCTATTAAATTAATGAGAATAGCAACAAAGCAAGGCACAGAATTATGTTGTAATCAATTTGAAAAGCTAATTCAAGAATATATATATATGTATATATATATATATATACATATCGCATGATAGTAATTATGATGGACAGAACAAAAACGACACGACCTGTGTATCCACTTATTTAGTTGGCTTAAAAAAGGAATGGCGTTTAATTACAGTTGAGCTAATGTACATATATATATATATATATATACAGATACTGAGCTAGTGTTTGTGGTTGGCTATGCAGGCGTATGTTGTAATTGTGTAAATAACTTAATTTGCAAAGAAGTGGAATAAAAAAAAAACAAAATTAAAAGACCGAAAGAAATTTTAATCGGTTTTAGTCGCATCCGTTAATTACCATCTTTAGCTTACGTATGATGTTTGATCGCAAGATATGAATGACTAAGATCAGTTTATTCGTTCGATATATAAAATTAATTGTACCTCGCATTTTATATCTCTTACGCCGGCTATGCTATATATATACGATTTATATACTATTATATACCTGGGCTTTTTTTACCTGTGTGTATGTATAAAAATATATATATCTATATATATACTAATGAATATATAAATATATATATATAAATACAATTATTATTTATATATATATTGGTCTTTACGTACATATATGGGTATTTCGCTTCTGTCCGATTCAGTTTGGCATTCTGTGCACTAAGAAATTGTGGCCGGTAACTGCGCCTCACATATTTCACATCACAATTTGGAAAAATTATGAGAAAATTATCACGTTTGAGCAAAAAAACTACACATATACATACATATATAATTGTATATACATAAATTTATATACATCTATACATTGTAAACTGCTAGACGATGCAAACTTTTTGCATATCAAACGTAACCCCTGCGGTAGGTAGGAAAACAATCGTAAATTATATCAACAAATCCCTTTCATTTTTTTGCATTTTAATATTATTTTCTCATTACGTGAAAATATGTATATAAACACAGTACAGATGCCCTCATATCTATGCATATGTACACAATAGCAATTAAGGCGAGTACTGAGCACCCAACAACTACATTTAAAATAGTCTTACGAAATTCATATATTTTGGAAAGCATCAAAAGTAACGGGTGTTCAAGGAAACGAAATTGTTAAACTGGAGAAACCGAATATTTATTGATAATGGTTTAGCTTTTAATGATGTGGTGAAATGAAGTAGCTTTAAGCAGCCGGCGATTGGTGTAAAGTTTAATAACAGTTCTTGGAAAAAGGGATTATTGCGAAAATGTCGCAATGACATTTAATGCAGGTTTTGGTGGTAGTCGTGTAAGCTTTTTGGTTGGATAGTTTTAATATCTATTACATAGTTAGGGTTTTGCGACTTTGGAGTTGCATCATTCCAGTTGTTCTAACACGCGGGGATTCGCTAGCATATACAAAATATTTTCATTTTTTAATATACGATAACTCAGAACATAGGACACATCATAGACTTTCTGAAACAAAGATGGCACTGCATCACAAGTTTTTATTTGTAAAGATAACATTCCGTGAAAACGTATAACCTTACAAGTGATCTAAGCACAATAAGGCAAGTAACAAGTATTCTTGTCTTTGAATTTTGACTTCAATTCGACTGCGATGAAAAGAGAAATTGGAAACCAAATCTCTTCCTTGAGAGAAAGTATGGACTTCACCTCAGTAATATTTGGATAAGAGCGTGAAAAAGCTTAAGGGACAATATAATATATCGGTCAATAAGTCCTAAAGTTAAATAGGAAAAAATCAACTTGACTTTATTCATCAACGTACCCTTTTTTAAGAGTGATACAATTAGTTATTCGGATGATTTTTAATAGAATGGCCAGCCAAGACCTTGTCATTTGGTGCAAACCTTTTGCCCTTTAGTATCTTTTTGGAATTTGTCTTATCGCTGGACAGATCTGGGCAATACATTGATTTTTTTGCTCCCTTCTAAGTAAACGCGTCACTCATTTAAAAAATGGTTTTCTCGCACGCTCATTTTTATGCAGAATGCTAAATACCCTGCCTATTGATATCTTTACGATGTCCTCTATCTCCGTGTAAGGTAATGACCTTTCGTTTACCAAGAATAATTTTTCTAATGTAACCGTCTACTTTGGATGTCGACCACCTTGAGCATTATCGGCGTTAGTACGGCAGTTGTTTAAAATCACCAAAAAATAAATTATTGTGTTTGTCATAACACTTTCAACGATAATTTTAGAGCATTGAAAAACAATCCGTAATCAACTGAATCAAGTTTCCCACCACTGTTTGACGGACGTCAAAGGTTTATCACTTTTTAAAAATAATACAGATTTTTTTTAGAGCGTATATTTGCGTGTTTGTTTAATGAACCGTTAGTCGATACGTTATGCTTTATACAACCTTCGATGCCTATTTTTATATGTTGAAGGGGCCCCATGAGCCTTACATACCTCTTCTGTTAGTTAAAAAGTGCGCAGCATTCTTTTATAGCAAAAGTCTTCAGAAATTGTACAAATTTTTGTTTTCTTAACTCTCGTAAGTCTGAAGCAAAAACCGAGTAAATTAACTCTCGTAAGTCTGAAGCAAAAACCGAGTAAATTGCGAATGTAAAATATCTGATTAAATTCGTATATTTTTTGCAGCTAATGTGAACTTAGTTTTGAAAAACATTCATTGAGAAGATTTATCTTCAGATTTATCGAAAGGTATGAAAAAAGACTACAACAACACAGTCACTTACATTTTCCTTATATATAGCGTAGGGGAATGTTAGTTACATTCAAACACTTAATCTTTGGAAAATATTTGGGAATATCTCGAAGCCAATTTTAGGGTTATATTCGACGTCTGATGGTATGAAAGTTCTATGGTGGATTACAAATGGAATGAAAAGTTTAGCGAACTCTCGAGCTCTGAATTGCTGCCATAAAGAGAAATATTCGAATGTTTTAAGTAATTATGGAAAATGATGAGCATTTAATTAGGTTGCTATGCCGAAAGCATGCTCGTTTCATTTCCTCGGATTAATTAAGGTTGAGTTTTAAGTGTTGCCTAGAGTAGCTTACACATAAATACGAATAAGCAGTTAAGTAAGCTAAGCGCATATACATACCCACCCGTATGCATTATATGTACCCTTTATTTGTGTATGCAAATAATTTTTGTTTTTCATTTTTACCATTCATTGTCTGCTTTAATTACTGTTTAAAAACTTTGAAAAATAAAATAAAAGAAAAACAGCAAACATTGATATACATACGAAACATATGCATTCATACGCGTATATATATAAACGGAAATGATGCAGTCACATCGGTTTCATTATGCTAAAATTTATTCATTCAAAGCGTAAAAAAAACTCGAATTTCTCTGTTGCGAATAAATGGATGGATGAATGAATTGTATTTTTACGTTTATGAATTTCATATTAATGTTTAATGGTTAGTAAAGGTTTTATTTACGCACGTATATATACACCTATCTGTTTGTATATATTTATACCTAAATGCATAGGGATATATAAATGTCTGTCTATCTATATATATATATAAATGTCTATCTATCTATAAGCCATATAATAAATGAGAACATATTTATATATATATATATATATATATATATATATGTACCATATATTGGGTTTATTTATTATTGAATTATTAATCAATTGTTGGTTGGAAGTTGTATTTACGTTAAATGAAATCAACAGCATTATCAGCTCGACTTCGTTGTTGTTTCAATACTCAAAAGCTTTACAGAATAAATTTATAACAATTACATTCACATATTTACAAGCTAAGTTAAGTAACGAATTGAAGACGTCAATAAGCCCTGCGCTAATAAAGGGGGAATTAAGTGAAAATCTTTAATGAACTTAATAAAGGAATGAAAAAATTTAATTTAAATGCAAATAATATTTTTTTTTAATGACAGGACGACTTTAACGAAAATTTTGCTTTACATTTTTTGTGTGGATTTAAAACCTAGATAAGCATTTATGTCACTGTAAACTTTAAGCAATATATCGCTCATTCCATAATTATTTTGGGAAGGACATAGAGCAAGTGAAAATTGGCTTTCAGACCACACCAAGGGAACTTGTAGCTGCTAATGCCCTTTTGTCGGATTTTTGCCAAATGATCTTTTTTGATTCCTGTTTACGACGCTTGTCTTGAATTGTGTGCCATAAGTTCAATGTGATTAACAAACTTTTAATCTGAACACTCCATGTACTCAAATGTGTTTATTGCAAAAAAAAAAAAAGACTATTTTGTTTTAAATCACAAAAAATTTGTAAGCATAACGTTAGAATCGAATCATGCAAAACACCGTAGTTGTCTACGATTCAAGAAATTTATTTCGAACAAAAAAAATAAAATTACACTTGACAAAAATTTTTGATGGTCGGGTAAGTTCGCATTGTCGGGGAAATTTTTCATGGCCGGGGATATTTATGGGTGTACTATGACATTATATATAAAAAAATATCAATCGAAAAAGCAAGTAAACCGTACACATTATTATAGGCATTAAAGTATTAAAGGTAAACGTACGTGAAATTTTGAAAAAAGCTAACTCACTAACTAACTGCAGAGGGCGTATTTCTCAACCAAAGTCATGAATGGGCTAATCGAAAATCTTAAGGGTGTAATTATATCATAGGTGCAGTTATACAAAGTCTTTTGCTAGATTCAAAACATTAATCATTGGATCTTTTGTTATACTTTAGGTTGTTAGGAAAGTCATTTCTTGTCATTTGGACGCGTATGGATGCGATGAACGGACAGAATGCAAATACCAAAACTGGTGTGCAAAATATCGCGCTGGAAGACCGGTAAGACAAAATGAAGGCATTAACTGAAGCAAATCACCGAATGGCAACTCGTGAGGTCACTGAAAGTTTAAATGTATTGACTTCTACTGTTCTTTATAAATTATTTCTACACCATTAAGAAATCGAATTTCAGTCAAAGAAAAGAGCAAATTTCTTTACGAATCACCCAATACATACTCTAATGCGTATTATTAAGTACTACAAGCGTTTAATTTGCATTAAAGCATTTAATAAGCATTAAATTTGTGCAGATGCTGATGAAATTCGAGATAGATCCATTTATTACAACATTAAGCAATGCGGAGTCATTTGCAAAAAAGGAACAGACGCATGTAATTTTTTATTTAACTTACAATTTGAAAATATCGGCAGTAAGGACACGTATTGTTTAAAATGGATTGGATCTGGCCATTTTTATGACACCTTCCTAATGCGTTATTTTGAGAAAAAATTGTAAGAAGAAAATTTACGGTTTTTAATGATTTTCCACAAAAACCCTTGAACGATTGCTTTCTCACGTTTTAAGTAAATGTGAATAGCTTACAACGCTTGGGAGCATCTTTTTAATTCTTGCCCGTGTTCCTGCAAAAAATAAACCTTTATATTGCAACAAGAACTAATTGTTAGTATATTTTGATGCAAATTGATTCATAATGTACAGGATTTAACTTACAAATCTGCTTTAGTCAGTTTGGATCCTGTAGCTCTATTTATAAGAGCATTCTCTACATAAAACCTCTTAGGGGGAGTAGGAGGATTTTTTCTTTGCTATTTTGTGATGAAAGTAAATGAGGAATAAGCAAGTTTTGGAAAATGTTAATTTTAATGAACTTGGACAACGTCGGTACATGTTTTGGGTCTACTCACAGGAGTGATAGGAGGATATACGGATAAAGGCAATCCTTTACATGAATATAAGGAAGATAGAATTTTTCATATTTTATTATGAAAATAAGTGAAGAATTTCATTAGGCGACGCGGTGTAAAATGTTTCGTGTCTGACCTTGTCCGCCTATCATAGTTTAAGTTGTTTATTTTGCGTTTTTTTGTTTGTATATTTACACGACTTGTCGTTTTTGTATGACTCACAGATGTAAATGGTGTCGTACGTTTTTATGCCTTGTAAGGTAGTGTCCCATTTAAATTTTACATTTGCTCTGACACTAAGACAATGTTTATTTCGATTACCGTGAAAAAATAATGATTCTATGCATTCATTTATTTAACAACAAACAGCGAACATGACATAGGAAATAAACGAGCATCTTTTGCCGATTAAAAGCGTATACACATGTAAACATGTATCTAAAGCTATAGGCGGTGAAGTGCATTCAATATATTATACGTTACTTACTTTTCATGCTGAAAAGTATTAAACTCATGTATGTAAACGTATATATTTTCTTTCTTCTATTCTCTCATTGCATTATACTTTTGTTTGAGTGAGTGGAGTTATAGTGCTTTAAAGTAAAAGTTATTCACAAGTGTTACAAGTGTTACTTTTACGGAAATCATGGCTATGTGCAGAGGGCATTACACACCTTTAAGTGTCTGAAAGAGAGATGAACATCACACATGAGAAAAAATCTCTAAACTTTGTATGTGTGTGTTATCAGTCAATGAGCACTTGTAGCACGATACGGATGATGTGTAAAAGGAAGGTAAGCTAAGGCACAGGAAGAAAAAGTCTCTACAGTGCCAAAACTAGACAATGTAAAAATTGATAGCAAGTATATAAGTATGTATATATATATATATATATATATATATGTGCATATAAGAATATATATGTACTTATAAATATATATATATATTTATATATATATATACATGTACATGTAATATAGATGCTTATCTATACATTGATGCGTGCATGTATGGTTTTCTGACAAAGTTGTTATCGTTTTGGCTTTTTCTTTATTTCATTACTATTAAATGCACGAGCAATTAAGTCTCTTTTCAGACGATGAAATTGTGCGACTCTTTTGCTTGAAGAGAACAAGTGATGTGATTGTAAGATGAAATCATAAAATTTAATTTTTTAATCGCTGGCTTTTATTCGCACGTTCGGTATTCACTGAATTTTTTTACTTTCATACAAATTTGAGGTTAGGTTACTTAGCCTTAGCAAGCGCCTTATGGCTAGCTATATATTAGCAATGGAGGTCGTATTAATGTAGGAAAAAACCCCTTCAAGGTTTGGATTTTCTTATGAATTTCTTCATACTTTGGAGATTTCACGTAAAAGGACACCTTTCAAAGCAGACTAACATGTCAGGTGTGTAGGATGTTGGAAGCGTTAAAAAAGCGAAGAAGAAATTTTTGCAATATTTTAAAGCTTCGCCTCTTTGCGGCTCAAAACGCCTTTCATAATTGATTCTCTAGAGTGCACTTTTTCGTAAAACGTCTTCAGTTGTTGCTTACTGCTTCCTTTGTCGGGTGATGAGCTATTTTCTGGGAGAACGCACAACTTTCTTCTTGCCTCTTCTACCTAGACAAAGGCTTATGCTTTCCTGAACGTTTTCAGCTTCGCAATCGGTTCTTAGGACCAAGACTGGGTCGTTGAAATCGTGAGTTTTCGGGCTGAATATTGGAGCTTTTGTTTGAAATTTAACAGTATTTCATATAAATAATAATTTTTCTTTTAACTAAAGGCATTACAACCATGAACCATTGACAGAAAACGGTTAAAACAATCATAGCATTCATTTTAACGGGTATCTCTAGACTTTTAAACTGAAAACTGTGAACATATGAGTAATTTTGTTCTTTTTCGTCATGACAAAGCGTTGCCAATTATTGAAGACAATTCTAATCTCTCTCTATTCTCAAGACATGGTATTCTTTTTTTAAAAAGTTATAAAGAAAAAAACCAGCTAACGGTTTTTTGTGGAAACAAATAAATTTTTATAAGTGCGTGAAAATTGAAATACGCTGAAAAATTGTAAAAAAAAGGAAAAATTTTTTTAAATAATATTCGAAAAAAGGGAAAAAATAATTATTCCACCAATAACGTTAGTCACGACAGTCGTAGGTCTTATATAAGGGTCACACAACCACAGTCCGTATAAAATCACTAACAACGTTCTCGCGCGGTTATAGGGCTTTGTGCCACCTTAAAAGTGTGCGTAATTAGAATGCTAGCAGTCGTTCCGGGACTTTCAAGTCGCCCGTCACTTTCAAACTCTTCTTTACGTCTCTCTTGCAGTCTTTTGCAAATTCTTATATCACTAGTGCACGCTATCGTTCCCTTCACAGAAGAACTGACAATAATAATAATGACCTCGTTTGGTCGTAGTATTCTTCTGAACCCACTTCGAGCTAAGATTTTCAAGTGGGTTGAAAATTATTAACTCTACCAAAGTAGATGGAAAATATTTCGAAAGTCATGCAAATATGTTTCATTTGAGAACTTATTATATATTTATATATACACATTACATTATGGACATCACATAACTAAAAAAGTAGACTTAAGTGTTAGCTACAAATATGACCAAGAATTTAAAATTTCGCAATGAGAAAAATAAAGAAATGATGGCATATACAAGTGTATATGCAGTTTATGAGGGGTAAAGTCATGCTTAACCGTAGCTAGGTAAGACTACCGGTCACTCACAACGACAGTGTCATCTGTGGCTCTCTTCATTGTAATGCGATTTGAATAATTCGAATCTTTTGTAGGTTGGATGGTAGATGGTGGTCTACCACCATGGCCATTTGGAAGCCTCCTCTTCCTTCCATTAGTTCCAGGAAGATGCGGTAAACTCGCCAAAGAGACGCACAGTTTTTAAGCACAGCCCCTGATTAGGATAATCACATAATTGGCGGCTCTCGCAAATCGTTTTTTGTTTCGATTTTAAGATAACCAATCAATCTGGGAATATATCCTTTACTTATGCCATATCCTCTTCACATCTATTACATTTTCCTATTATTGATGTCTAGAGATTCATGATCCAACTTTCAATAACTTGAAAAATGAACAGAAATTGAGGTAAATCTTAGGATAAAAGAAAGCTGCTTCCTAGGAAAAAGATCCCAATTAATTTAACAACTGCTTCTTTTTTTTTGCCTTAAAAAACCGATGACAAGTTATAATCACTTAAGAGTAGCGCACACGCATGTAAGCAGCTTTAAGGTTTTGTCTATAGATGAATTCAAGTTATTTTCAAATCGTTTTAATTTCATGAAACTCACTTAGACAAACTCACTTGAACACAATCTTGAATTTTATAAACTGCTGACGCAGTTTTCACATTTTCTATGTGCTGTTTTGTATCGAATAGAAAAACCTGCACTTGTTTGCTTGTTAAGGTACTCGTGCTCCACTTCCATATAATAGATTTCGCTGATAATTCCATTTTCAGTTTTTTCTATAAAACGTGTCAATTTTAGAAAAAGTCTCTTTTAATTTTGCTTAAATAAATGTAAGAATGAAAAAAAACAAATTATCGCATCTTTCTTTCGCTTGGGCGGAAAATCTGCAAGGAGAAATCTTCTTACGACGCACACTTTAGAATTTTACTTACGGTTTATAAGTGATGTATGTAAAATGTAACTTATGAAGTCATACACGTATGTCTTACTTGAAGACTTTACAGATTTTATTTGAAATAAATAATGGAATTTATTTTGTGAATATTATTTTAAATTGCTTTTGCGATAAGGAAAAGAGCAATAATTTTGTTTAGATATTTCTTCAGTTTCTACTTTCCCTGAATAATTGTATGACAAATTAGTTTCATTTCTGTCTGTATATGGAAAAAGGTCTTCCGCTTATCAATTTTATATAAGAATATTTTTAGAAAAATTTTTCTTGGGAGAGCCAGAAAGTAAATTCGATCATTGCTCATAACAGTATGTGTATATTTTCATGGGCTTTTTCTCGAAGGCTCGTCGTACAATCGAAGTAGTTGGTCGTAGCTGGAAGTAGCTAAATAATTCATCTCGCCTGCACAATGATATTTTACTTTGCGGTTGTTGTATTTTGCCCCCCATTCCCCGTCATTAATAACATGAGTCGCTGGCCATCCATCTTTGAAGGATCTCCATTTATACAGAGGTGGACAGAAAAATAGATGGTAGGTGTATTTTTCATAACATAGCATAGAAATTATAACGGGCAGCTTTTTTGAATCGAATTTTTTTCCAGTTTTTCTTTATACTTTAAACTTCACTAAAATGTAAAGCTATTTTTAAATACGGAAAGGTTTCAATTTTATAAATATAAAGATGAACAGAGAATAAGAGAAAAGGAGGGAAGTGGGAAGTGGGAAGTAAACCGCCACCGCCACCACCAACATAAAAAAACAACCACTCATATATTTCTATCCATCCCTGCATGCGAATGACAAACTGCTTCGTCGCGTATTATGGCACATTCAACGCTCAACAGAACTAAGTTGTATATGCTCGCTATAGTATATATACGCATCGTGACTGATGGCAATCCACTTTGGAGATACGTATACGCTTTATATCTTTGTTTAGTTCCAAGAAATGGGATATCATTTAAAATCAACCAAATATCAATTGCCACCTAATAGTACGCATTGTTATTTCGATGAAGAACTGTTTCTCCTTGTGATACTTGGCGTAGGCTTGGTTCCAGGCAAATTCTGGAAGATGTCGAAGATCACTTACCTTTACTGTGGCCTTGTGCTTTACGGCATTTAAAACCCTATAACACCAGTTAACGCCAAAAAAAAAAACAACATCAAGTATTATTTAAACTTAATTTGGCAGCCTGTGGGTAAACATTTTTGCTTTCTTGGGACAGTTAATATTAGCCACATATAGGGTCGAATAAAGTCAAATTGTGCAAGATGTTCAAGATTCGTCAACTTTCAACGATGGCGGGGACAAAGACACAGGGAAGGCCGTGATGAGGCCGTACATGATTTTCCCCTTGTAGCTCACACATTTTTTTTAATTTTAAAATTCACCGACAGAATGGTGCCGTGTGAAGCACGCACTGGCTTGAGTCAAAGACCATGATAAGTTCTTAAGATATTTCTGAGCAAAACAATCAAAAGTGAGAAGTGGCTTTTTCGGGTCGAAAACTAAAATGTATTTTTCTGCTTCTTCAAAATTAAATAATAAAAAATAAATAAATAAAAAATCTTTTTCTCCTTACAATTCAGCCAACTAACGAAGGATGATTGACAGGGCTGAATAAAAAAGGTTCAAAGCAAACATGAAGTTCTTTGTCCGCACCTTAATCAAGTAGGCGGTTAGCTTGATTATAGATGTACATATTTAATTTATTTTAGAGGCGTTTTCTCCACATTTTCCAATTAGTTTCTTATTTCATTTTATTTCATTTTATTTTCATAAATTATTTCTAAATTGTATTTTGGGATAAAATGAAATATTCTACGAAGTAGTCTCAAAGACTATCGATTTTCACAAAGGTAATGTCAGGAGCCATCAACCAGCTTAAGGATTTCCATATGTGTCTGCTTTAGTAGTCATGATATTTGAAAAATCCGACATTATTTTCTTGCCAATCTCTTATAATGTGAGTGCTGAACAATCGTGTAAAATACATCACAAGTTACTTATGTGAACACATGTGCACTTGTATGTGTTCGATGTTGATAAGCTATTCATTGTCAGTTTTGTCGGTGTTTATAAACTCATAACATGAAGGTTTATGTAATGTTGCGTGAAGTATGTTAAAAATATCGATAATAACGTATTACCTAAAATGAGAAATTTTGCGACTTATAGCATTTCGACGACGGTTGCAGGTGATAGGAACGTTGTGCTGAGTAAAACAAAAAGAAAAGAAAAAAATGCAAATTTGCGTGACAACAAATTAACCAGAAATCATAAGCTCTAGGCTTTTTATGAAAGTAAATATTTTTGCTTATCCCTTATTACCTTTAAACGGATTCATTAAGTTTTCGATATATATGGAACGGATAAATAGTAAGCAGAAATGATTGTTGTCTTCCATATCGCAGGTTTAAAGTCTTTCACGTGTTCGTTTTTTGTTTCGGAATTAAATTTTAATGAAGAAATGGGAATTACAGGTATACATATCTATATACATACACACCTATATGCATACGTGTAATTTGTATGCATATATGTAGCTTTGAACAATTAGCGACTAAACGAAACAAAGATGAAATAAATCCGAAGCTAATTAAGCCCTATATTTGAGTATTTAGGACGGTGTCAGAAGACTATTAAAGCAGGCAAGCAAGCTTGACCGCATATCACACCTTTGCCTGGTATATATGTATTTTTCTAATTATTCATCAAAACTTAATTTCTCACGTTTAAATTATTTCTTAGGGCTTATAATTTTAAGTACGCCGGTCCATGCATTCTTTGTACGTGATTTGAGGAAAAGATTCCACTTTATCCATCAAAAGAAAAAAACCCTAACATAGACCCGAAAGCTATTGTTCGCTACTTGGTAAAGTTATAAAAGTTTTTTCTTTAAGGATGGGGGAGGCAAAGTTTTTCCCTTTTCTTAAATTTCCGTTTTCGATGAGAGATTAGCTGTGTGTGCTGTGATGATTGTCATTCCAATGGCAGGTAATTGCTTTTGACTTTTCCTCGGCTTCCGTTTGATACTGAGCATTAAAGACTCGAAGAAAGGTCCAGCGTTCGTTGAAAAAGTACATTTAATACTAGGTTGTTTTTTACGAGAGTTCAATAAAAGAATTTCTACAACAGTTCGCCAAAAGCTTCGGACTTAATGTACTAGAAAATTCATAGAAAATTTCCCTGCTCTTCGAGAAAGTGTTGTGAAGAAGGCAATTAATCTTTGTTCGATTCAAATGCCAAGAGCTTGACTTAAGTAGAATCTTTTTTTTCCTTTTGTATGGCTGGATAAAAGATTTTTTTCCTCCAATAAACATTCACTGTGGGAACAAAGGGAACTAATTATCCAATTCCTCTTTACATTTTCTACAGCATTAAAGTTCTACAGCGTGTTTTTCAAAAACTAACTAAAGTTCCTTAACAAACATTCGATGCTTTATATAATCCTTTTATAAGCATTATGCTACGTATGTATACAAATGACGCACATTTGTCCATACTTTTGGTGATAAAAGCTATAGGGCTGTAAAGGGCACATACAAGACCACTAATTAACTAACGTTCTGGGAAAAGCTCGAATCGAACACTAATTTTTCTTTCCGCAAATATGTCTATGCACATATCCGTAGATAGGCATATTCCGTAAGTATGTACAGACGTAAATAGTACTTCTTCACTTCTGTAATCGACATACATCTAGATGATGAACATAGAAATTTATATCAAGATTCAAAATCATTTCTATACATATGATATAATATTCAAGATGATTTGAGTAAGGAAAATTGAAATGAGAAAGGAAAGCGTAATGGCCTTTGCATTCACACACTGACGCAACTGCATGTGCTTATCATGTACCGTATACGTATTTTAACTATTTTATAGCTTTTGGTTTACTGTGGAATCGTATGCAGTCTACTTGTTTTGGTAGACAGAAAGCATCTTGTTGCTTGTTTGGCTACAAACGTACGAACGAGTTCATGCACACACCAATCTATGTAAAATTATACGTTCACTTACCCATTTACAAGCGTCCATCCATACTCTAGCAATCTCCTATTTCAACTACAATAGGAGTATAGAGAAAAAAAAGAAAAAAAATTGTGAAAAATAAATGTGCGCACACGTTCACTTACATGCAAACAAATTGAGACGAAAATATATTTGTAGGTGACTGTGTTATGTAAAGAGAACACGTGCTTCTTATATTTTTCTTTAGTTTGTTTTGATTATGCATTTATTGGAAAGACAAATAAAGAGGAATTCTGTTAAAAACAATCTTTCAATTGATAAGCGCGAGAAAATTGATAATGCGCATGTTCATCAAATACGAAGAGAAATATATACGTAAGAGAAATGATTTAAAGTAGATTCAATTTGATGAGAACGCTTTTGAAGTCTGCACTGTACTGTACTGTACTGTACTGTACTGTGGATTGTGAACAGTGAAAGGCGAGTGGTCAACAAGAAAAAGCTTCAATCGTTATTTTGAACTGGCGAGTGATCAACAAGCAGAAGCTTCGATCGTTATTTTGAAGCGGCGAGTAGTCAACTTGAAGAAGCCTCAATACTTATTTTCAATCGTTATTTATTGCCACTATCGTTGTTGTTTAATGATAATGTGCAAAATTTTCAAAGGTCAGCATGTTTTGGGTTTTTTGCCATGAAAAGTGTATAAAAGATCTGAAAGATGCATAATTGCACACATACAAAATGTCACCGAACGCAACTAATATAAACGGCTTTATATATTGATTTGAGGTCACTCTATTCAAAACTCTGTGATTGAAATTCATTCATCAAGCATTTGATGTTAACAGAATACGTTTTCTGAAATATATCATCTTGAGTATTAGCATCAGTACTATGCAGTACGTATACTATACGAGGACTTTCAATAGTTTTCTACAGTAAAAGATATCGAGCTGTTCATAGCGTTGAGCAATCAGTCTTATCGCTACAAATTGATGAAAAATTTCTTGTTAGATCATTCATTGTAGTGCTTAATTAATTACAAAAAATTTGTAATAATTTTCCATTCGTTGCAGAGTCCTTTAAATATACATCTAAGGTACATTGAACATCGAAATATTCCAGGAGAGAATAAATGAGAAAATCAAGTTTCACTGTAGCGGAATCTTCGATACGTACCGTCTTAATAGAGTGTACACAAATCGTTCGAAAGTACCGAGTGGCCAAAAAACTCATTCTTTCTTTTTGTGTTTTTGAAAGCAGGGACGATCTTAATCACACGGCGCGTTCTTCTATAGATTAAGCCATTTTCAATATCCGAGTGCAAAGACTTTCAACGTTTCTGCCGAATTTAAAGCCAACATCTTTATTTTTAACACCACGAGAATATTGCTCAGGTATATGGGGCCTGTAGCTTGCTGACGCGTGTTGCAGACGTTTCATTGAAATGAATATACCTTCATACTTCCGTTGTTGAGTATAAAAACGACAACGATAGAGTAACCAAAAGGTCTTCCAAACCTCAAAATAAGTACCGTTACTCCACGTTTTGCATGTTGCTGCTTGTTGTTCCATGCGTTTTTGATCTTGAAGGGTTCAAAAAAAAAAAAAATCTTGAAAAAGAGCAATTTTAAATGCGTAAGCATTGGGTTCTGATTAATTTGAAATGATTAATTTCGTAGAATTATTAAAATTATTAAATTTATTAAAAAAAAAATTTTTTTTTTCATTTGAAAGCACTTTTTAGCTTTTATGAAATCGCTTTTTTATGTTGCACTTTTCATGTCACAAATTAATTCATTTATTTTTATGCTCTTCACAAT
Organism: Glossina austeni; assembly: GCA_000688735.1. Taxonomy (NCBI): domain Eukaryota; kingdom Metazoa; phylum Arthropoda; class Insecta; order Diptera; family Glossinidae; genus Glossina; species Glossina austeni. The sequence goes on along the minus strand of KK502479.1, from coordinate 633,677 downwards.
TAAATTGCCACTTTATGTCCATTAAATGACTGATAAAATGTGTTTATTGTTTTTAAATTACACGATTTTACATACAAATTAATATTCATTTTCGATTTATACGAGTTTATGAAGCATCTATCCACCGTGCGAAATGGCTGTAGCTGATAAATGATCCCTTAAGAACCACTCCTTTGAGAATATGTATTATTCAGAATGTAGTCGACATAAGTGCCAGAGCATACCTTCTTAATCTAAAATAGCGCATTCTTTATGGCCTTGGCTCAAAGTCTCATCTCTCGTAATAAATGCAAAAAAATTAAATGCCAACTATTTGCTCAACAAAATTATACACTGCGAAAATCCTACAAAGCCAAAAGCTGCTGACTTTTATGGTATGAAATTTAACGCAGATTGCTGTCACAGTGATTTCAAATTTAGAAAAAAAGAAATTGATTTGAAAGTAAATAAAGAGTTTTGGGGCTATAAACACTTTCAGTTTATTTTTCGGATACAGTGTTACATGGCTCTGTGTGGTTAATGTCCAGGTTAGTGTAAGAACCAGTGTCTGCAAATCCTGGTTTGCCAATGCAACAATCTATGTTTATCGGGCTCCAACTTGGGCGTCACTTTCATGTAGAATAGTCAATGTCTGTAACTCCTCAAAGTCTGTCAAACTATCGAACCACAGACTTGATTTTTTCACGTACTTTAAAATGCCTTCTAAAGAGGATCGGAGGCTGTAAAGACGGCACGTGCTATTGCTGAGCTAGCTAGTTCGGGAGATGTGGGGGGTTCTAAATTTTTGTTTCACGGATACTCCACAGACGGTTATACCTAAAAGATACGCACGTACTTTACCCCTATACGACTAGACAAACGCACGAAACCTACTTACCGAACGGGCAGGTCATACGCACTGGGCCAATTTTATATCCTGCCGTACCTTTGGCCTCCTCCGGCCCATGATTTGCAACTGGAGACCCCACGGTAAGCTACTTTCCTCTCATGCATAAAAAATATCCGTTATATCTCATTTTTATATTTATTTGCTCATACGTATTACGTTCCTTTCTATTTTTTTCTATGTATTACTAATTTTTCTATGTATTCTTACTATGTTAAATGCATCTATTTTTCAGTTCGTAGATTTGTAGAATAAATGTATAAGCGCTTCCACTAATCTTTATTCTCATTTAACAATTTTTAGGTGCATAAATTATAACATAATAAATAAATTCCTCAGCTGTATATATTTTGCGCTTCTATATTCTCTTTTACACACTTCCATTTATTTTCAAATTCAATTGTGAAAATTATTAAAAGAATTTTTACTTATAATAATATTGCAAACACGAGCATATTTATTTTGTCATTAATATTCGGTGAAAATTACTTCTGATCAGTTAATGTGACTTTTATACACATTCCACATTTTAATTTTCAAATATAAAAACATTATCTTATACTTTATCTTCTTCACTCACCTCACAAATTTTCGATCAATCTCTTATGTGTGAATGTGCACTTTCTTACAAATTTTCTATGCTCAATATACGTGATCGCCTTTTGCTCCATGATAAACTAATCTTTTACTGTTTAATAACACACACAATGACCTTTTTCTTTGTCTCCAAATATGGCGTCCAGTGCAGTGTGCAAGTGACAACCCGAACAACAAAAATTAACTTTAAAATTTCTGCAGTTTTCTTTCTTTTCATGCCTTTCAAACAAAAATATTATTAGCAGAAAAGCAAGTTTTTAATAGTTGGCATTAATTTCTTTCCGTAACAAAAATAACCCTGAATATGGCGAAATTGCTGCACGTCTTCCTTGTGATTACAATTAACAAAAATCGCAAAAGTTACTCCGAGTTTATTATCCCTTGTTGATGGCATTTTTTCCTTTTAAAATCTAGTATCTCTGATTGGAGAGACAACGAAGATTTCAGACACCTAGAAGATCATGTGGGTTTCTCGTGAGTATCGGCATTCTCGCGTGAGCATCGCTAATTAAAAAATTTGAAGAACGTAAAAAAATTCACTTAACAGTAGAATTAGACAGACGCTGGAGAGCGAAAAATTCTACATGAGTTAAGTGAAGCAATGTTTGCTAAAGCCCCCTAATTTGGATTAATTTTAGTAATATTTTGTTGTAAAATTGATGAATTTTCTAACATAATCTCATTGTGGTGCGGCCAAAGGTCGATACTCCAGACATGTTCTGCTATTCCAAAACTTGAAACGACGGTACACTAACGAAAATAAAGTCTATGTTCTACAACAACAGGTGACCCTAATCTTAACCTCAACCTTAATTTACAAAACATAAAAAAGTAATTGAAAATTGAATAGAGACTTTCAAAGAAAACTAGAGATTCCTGTGATATTTTTAATGCGACTTGAGCTATCGAACGTATGGGTTTTGTGTGAATTATATTTTGCTACTTTAGCGTTAAGCTTCAAAGGCTAAGACATAGTCTTGCTTGTTTAATTAGTATGACGGTTTAAAGTTTACGCCCGATCATGTGGGGACCCAAATCATAACTCATGTTGATCCCACACGCGGTAGTTAAGTATACTACATATCTTAGGGCAGATTAAGGTAAATTACGATCGGTAAGGCACTGCCAGTGGGTGAGACAAAGTCCATGAGCCACCTCACAGAGCGGACTAACTGAATGAGAAACATAATTGAACTATGAATACGAGTTCGAGTCAAACTATTGAAGATGGTCAGCATGGGACTTGACCAGAGTTAGCGAGAGTGATAACATCGCTGTACGGCAGCATTTGATATGCTCGTAAAGTAAGTTTCGTTGCATTGTAATTCGGATGCCCAAAGGCGGAAGCCACCCAACACAAACGGAGAGAAGAAGACTCTTAGTAGTAAGTAAACCAGTGATGAATTAATTGAACAACGAGAACAATACTATAACCAAACCCAAACCCTCTTTAGAGGGTATGCGCCATGTTAGATAACTTAACACATGGTATTATTGAAAAAGTGGATATTAATGTATTTGAATAAAGAAATAGTTATCATTGGAGTTAATCGTGCGGAGAGGTTCGGTAAAAAGTGGACGATCGGGTAAGAAATATAAATACTCCTGGTGCTGGTGCCGGCCAACCAGTTTTACTCTCTACATCCTTTAACTTTCTTTGTTATAAATAATTGTATTTTATGCAAGACTTTCGACTGCTTAGGATCCAATCGAAGGTGGGAAAATTGTAAGTGAAGTAATTGAGGCGGAAGAGGGTCCTGTAAGTATATACAATTTCATTTCGATTGATGAGCTTCTGCTTTAAAATTACATCGAACCTGTGTGACGATGTGCCTTCAACTTTGATTTTAACCTCATTGCAATATAATATACGTATAGGTAAATTTCATAGAGTAAGGCACAACTTGTTCTCGGGGAGAGCCTATGAAAATTTTCATGTTTACAAATATTTGTTCATAAGAGTTTTCTAAATCAGCGGAAAATATGCTAACGAATCACTTTTTCGCTTCGTATATTATCCGTTTTTGAACATTTCCAATAGGCGACGATCGAATGTCATATAAACATAGGAGAAAAGCTTTCCCTTCTGCCATATTAAGTGAATACTTTGATGTGTTTTTTCGAACGTAAGACAGGGAATTAGAGTTTAAATTTTGATACATATCTTCATGTTTGCTCAGCAAAGAATACGCTGATTAGCATGTCTTTCAATGCCACCAAATTTCGATCTTCCTAGAAAGTCACTTGTGAAAACCTAGCAAACTGAATAATATTTTCAATTTTTATGGACAATTTAACATTGTTACCACACCTTGAAATGGAGTTGCGCCCAAAGAGGTTTATTTTACGTGCATGAAGTTAGCCCATTGTACGCAGTCCACGTATGTGTCTTTCTCAAAAGGCGGGTATTTTCACACTTGGTTCGTGTCTTCTGCTAGGGCCATTGATTATTATAAACAATTTTACCGAACGTAGATATGTGATATGTTTTTAGCGTCTTATATATATGGGGAAGGATCATTTGTTTGTTTTTTCTATATATGTGCTTACTTGCTAATGTCTTTTAATTTTAATACTTGTTTTATTTGTATTGTCCAATGTAGCAAAGACATTTTAGCAAAGACACAATCCTTAAAAATGTGGGCTATCTTCGCTTCGACGTTTTTTGGCACGTAAGTGTGGTGGAAAGCACTCAGGCCGGAAGTTTAAGAAAATTTCTCACTTTATAAATTCAAAATTCGTCTTTGGGCAGATACAGTGCTCCTTTTCCTTCCTATCAGCAATGATGATACTCAAACTCAATTCATTTTCGTTTTTATATAAATTTCTCAAAATCTTTAAATGATGAGTTTATTGAATTTTAATTTCGCGTATCATTTTATCTGCGATGCGTCGTAATTCCCAGACAGCGTTTCTGTCCTTTGCACTGATGCACGGCCGATGGTGTGGGCAGGAAATTTAATTTCCTTCCAAAAATTTCCGGTCTTTAGATTTTCAAGACAATGCTATATATATAGCAGGGAATAATAAAACTTTTGCAGAAGATGTTTCAACACCCAGGAGTGTAACGAAACTGAAACGTGCCAACCATTCTCCCAGCTGAGTGGGGGAAAGATAATAAAGAGAGCAATCACAGTCTCGCATCCATGCAGAGTGTGGTATGCGAAGAGAATTCCGAAAGAGTGTGCAAGAATGTGAAAGAAATATATGTGTGAGTGCGTATACGTGCCTTTTTTTTTGTTCTTTTCTATATATAAATAACGATTTCAATATGAAATTCAAAGTTAGTTTGTAAACATCGTCAACACCGTCAACATCGTCGTTATCATCAAAAAATGTGATAACGAGAGTAATTTTTTCCTCATTTATTACGGTATTGTGTTGTGCTTTATACTTAAACAGATAATAAAAACATTACAAAAAAAAGAAAGAAAAAGATTTTTTTTTTAAAGCGCAAGCAAGCATTAGCTAGATAGAACGACTAATATACTAAACATGGCTTTGCTTTGCTTCTGCACGAATGATAAGAAATTTATGAATGAAACGATACGAGTTGGCTCGATAAAAAAAGAAAACCAAATAAATTCTTTTTCACTTTGTTGGGCAAAAAAAGTAAATAATAAAACCAAGAGCAAGTTACATGTATTTAAAGCCATGTAAAATCTTATTCTTGCGCATAATATATGCTTACGTGGTAATAATGCAAAGTAGTGTTTGAGTGCTAATAAAATTTTCAAAAAAAAAATTAAAAAAGAAAAATTTTCAATGTTTCGATTGACAGAAGAAACTCACGCAGTATGTGCTTATATATGAATGTACCGAATTGGATTAACATAAAACGTTTCAGTACGGCGATTACAGCGTCAGCAAGTCAACTATTTGAAGTGTCATTAGTGTTGTTTTTACTGAATTGTAAGAGTTCCCGACGCCGACAGCGTCATTCAGGAACACAAGAATGCAGGAAGTCTCAAGATAAAGCGATAATGCCATCGGCAACCAGCAACAGTGCAATCATTACGAATACTAATATAAACAACAGCAGTACTACTAGCAGTATGCCCGCGTCAAAAATGCCAAATGTTGTGCCTACGATAAGTGCGGGAATAGAAATAACAAAAATAAGTGAAACATCAAGTGTTATTACTGCAATATGCGCGTTAACTGAGCCTAGGTCATCATCAGTAGTGTCATGTGTAGCATTAGATATTGGTGATGTGAATCGTAGTGTCGTTACAATACAAGATTCGTAGGCTTATGGAGTAGCTGCTGTTGGCAACGGTGAAAGAATAATACAAACATTACGTAAAATTAAATATTCATTTATAGACAAATACCTCATACATGCCGTATGCGTGCGTGCATGCGTGTGTAACGTTTGTGTACCGATAATTGCGTGGGTGGGATGTGGTTTACGTTAAGGAAATTAATCTAAGCAAAGCATAAAATTAATGTCTCTCATGTTGAGTGAACGACAGCCAATTTAACGTTGCTGTATATTAACCGGAAACCAAGAAATTGGACGAACGCCTATAAGCCGCAAACTTACCTAACCGTACATACGTACATACATACGTTTAAATTTATTTAAAATGTGTATGTGCATCAAATAAGAATGAAAATGTTAAACGTTTTCTCATTTAATTGACAACTGCATAAATGTTTACAAATGAACAAATGTGATAATAAAGCAAGAAAGGTACAACAAGAACAACAAAATATAACAATATTTAAACGTATATATTGAAACCAAATATTTAAGCCACAATTATGAAGTAGCTGGATTAACATTGTTTTTTCTCTGCTTAATATTCGTGCGCATACATGCACAAACACACACACAAACACACACACATACGCACCCATTTTGCACATATGTCAATACTTGAGTTTAATTTTATTATTAGCGGCTTTTATTGCGAGTTTTTCGTTCATTTACTTTTTCATTTTGCGGACAATACAATGCAATGTCTCTTATTTACTGTTTGTTTACAAACATTCCGCGTGTATGTACTTACGCTATACATACAATGCACGCACGTACATATATATGTAATTTTGGAAAATATTTCGTTATCAAAATTCAATACTGTAAACATTTTTGATAAAAGGGTTTCTGTAAATACTTACATCGACCATAATATAAACGATTGCCGTACACGCCTGCATGCGTATGTTTCTATAAAAGTCATAATAAAAATGAAAAATTATAAATATTTAATATATTGCTTTAAAGCGTGCGCTTGTGGGCTATAAATTTCATTTAAATAAAATCTCCATAAAAATAGATAAATATTCGCCCGCGAACGTACATACATGTGCATATACATACACATACCTATGTGCATGCATAAAATTTATGGATAGAGATTCTTCCGCCATATTCCCGAAACTCTGTAAGTTGTTGTCGAGTGCTTGTGTGTGTTTAAGATATTTGAATATTTATTTTAAAAAAAAAAAAGGTTAAGTAAAAAAATTATATTCATCACTCAATAAGTTCGTAGGGTGACATGCAAATGTGACAGCTATTGATGAATCGATATAATTTTCAGACAGCACTAATCTTGAAACGAACCGTTTTGAAATTTCGGGACATTTTGACCTTATTAGCTTATATATGTTTTTTTGATCGCTTTAGATGGCTTATGTTATTTTCCGTCCACTCAGCTGACTGTCGGTTTGACTCTGAAGTGTTGTGATGAATCCATGTTTTATCCATTATCACATATCGCTTTAAACAATGAGCAAAAGCGGCAAATACTTCGACCGAAGCTCCATCATGGCCAGCTCATACAAAATAGTAAATACATTCCCTTCTGAAACCTTCAATGCATAAGCAACCTCAAGAAACTTCACTTTTCAGTCTTCTAAAACGATCTTCTAAAACGACCTTTGTTATGTTTTCTGGAGCAGCTGTCAAATTCGGACACTTAGAACGTTCAGCATCATCGATATGCATTAGCAACCAAGGCACAGCATAACATTTTTAAAGCCAATGCTGATTACCCTGGGTCCTTTCTCATCAAAAGGTTACGTTCAATTAACCCATGTAACTCAGATTTTCCACAACTTTGGAAATTACAAAAGTAGGCTCAGTAGAAAAACCATAAATTGTTAACTATTGGCCAGAAGATCATGAAATTTTGACACCTATCTGAAGATTGGTACTGTCCAGGTCTATCAACATTGTTGCCGCATAAGTGATGTATTAGATAAAGGTTTTGTCCTCCACTATTTTTAAATGGCAATATTATCAAACACGCAACATAGCCCTCGACTGGATTAAGTGGGAATAAAAAATATTAGCCGCTTAAGTTAGTTATGTCGTCAGTTATTCATATTGATTGTTTTGCGAATATTTTATATATTTTTGTGTCAATCAATATTCATCGGATGCAATTTTACTAGTCATGGCTTTTGAACACGTTTTGCTTCAAATCATCAGCCATATCTTCGAATTACAATTTGTTTTATTGCGGTTGTTAAATATTTTTTAATTTAATCATTTGAAATGCACATCGCGGATCGCTAAAGTATGAACTGCATGCGTCCGAGGGTGCAATAGCGATAAACTGCGATTTGCACCAATTTCAGGCATTTTCATGTGCAGAGCCCACGAGGTGTAGTTTGGCACAAATTCGGCATGCAATCTATGTTGTCTTTCTCTCTCGTTCTCTCTCTCTCTCTTAACTACTATCTATGTAGGTTTCCGTTTTTTTGACTTTACGCGTAAACCTTGCTTTCGTTGAGCATGGCGAACTCAGTTTTAAAATACGAGTTTGACAAACAGGTGGCCGTCACTTTGTCTGCGAGCATTTGTTGCGATAGTTACACAATAAGTTATCCCGTTGAAGTATATACAAAATAGTGTTCGGGGGAATTGTGGGAAGCTATATAATTTCCGTTCAATTTGTAACATGGTGCTGCTGATCCCTGACAAATGACTAGCAATGGATGAGCTGCTGCATCCGAACCGTACATAACCAAGACGCGGACTAAACGACTAGGGGCGCGTCAATGTGCGCTTGTGAGCTGGGTGTAAGTGACGCAATGTTCTTCAATCAAAACGATATGATCATTGTCTAAAAACTGATGCAACTGAGTCGAAAAAGACTGGCAATATATCAAAGGGCATAGTGAGTTCAGTTTTCATGTGGCCAGGCAAAATTTAGCAGCAGTGATAAAGCCACGAGGAAGAAGTGCCTGTGATTTTCATTTCTGAGCAGCAACGTTGGAGTGAAACTTTTGTATGTCGAATGATAGATGACTCCTACGAATTTGCAAAATTGTTAACAATTGGTTTCCCGCAACTTTAAACAGTTCTTCATTTTTTTCACCAAATTCTATTCTCTTACCTTCTTGCTGCCAGTAAAGCGATCTTCTTCAGCGTCTTCTTCTGAAAATGCACTTCGCACTATGATTGGTCCGCTAGATGTTCGTTTTTTAAGAAGCTTGGAGCGAAGATTGATTCACCCGATATACCGAATTATCGTATTATGACCATCGTATGTTTCAAACAATTGGTTCATACGATGAGATGCTAAAACCTTGACAGTAAGTGTGCAAATCACACCCGCACCTCGTCTGTCCTAACAAGTGATTTGTTACTAATTGGAACGAATTCCTCGTGTGACTTAACTGTTTTCCAAACTGAACACGGAGATTTCATGAAGGAAGAAGTTCAGATCAATTTTAGAGTTCAAAATGTAAAGCTATATAATATTGATACCATCGTTTAAACAAAGAGGAAATCATTATCTTCTATATGGTCAGACTTTGGGCTTAAGATTAGGGGCAATAGCAGAGAAGAGAAATTCGCTATGGTAATAGAAAAAAGTCCAAATTTGAAAGTTTTGACATTCTGGATAGCACAGACTTTTGCTGTAGATGACAGAAAAATGAATTCCACTGCTTTGATAGCGGAAATGCTATTCTATTGTGATTCTGACGGTAGCAAGGCAAGTTGCCTTTGTCTCTACAGTGCACTGTTCTATAGGAGATATAGATATAGATACTAGGCTTATTTTATACTTAGACTTCTTAATTAAAAGATCGAAATGTAAATACAGTTGAAGCTGTTTTTGTTATGTGCTTTTTATTTGTACGATTGGTTGTGTGCGACTTATTTTGGTTGTGCGGGGTTTTTGTTTGCGAAACTTTTTTTATGCGATGCAGGAGTGCGTATAGTCATCAGGGGAGTAGGAAGAAGCAGATAGAGATAGATAGATAGATAGATAGGGAGAGAGAGATAGGGAGAGAGAGATAGGGAGAGAGAGATAGAGAGAGAGATAGAGAGAGAGAGAGAGAGAGAGAGAGAGAGAGAGAGAGATAGAGAGAGACATTTTTATTTGGAAAGCACTGTCCCGCTGTTTCGTGACGCTTGGAATATGTTTTAAGGAAGACTTTTTATGCGCACTTGTTGTTTTTCTTAAATATGTTGTGAGTAATCATTTGTTGTACCAGTTTGTGAAGTCTAGGAACATTTTTTGGCGATTTTTCCCTGCGGTGCTTGCCCACCGCTCAAAAGCAAGTTCACTTGTATTAGTCATCCCGAGTGCATTGGAAAAAGATAAATTATTAGTAATAGTTTTAGAATTTCAAAAAGAATATTTCGCAATTGAGTGTTTTAAGTACGTACGAACAACCTAATGAAAGATTTGGTTAATTGTAAGGTTACCTTTCGAATAGTTGACTAACCTTATGAACTTATGAGCATGCGTAATGTTATATTTATTTAAGTGTAAAAGCCAAAAACGGAATAGAGAGAACATTTGAAATACGAGAAACTATTAAAGAACGGAGCACTGCTTTACGCATCGCAAAATCGAATTATTATATTTGATTTAAACTGGTGCTTGGGTCATATTTTACAATTTTTTCAAGTAATACGTAGCATTGACGGGCTGGACGAAACTGTGCGGTTGCCAAGGAAATCGAAACAGAAGGGGTTTTAAATGCGAATTCACGATGGACCTCTTACCTATTCATAAAAATATTTGTTTTTTTCCGTCAATATGTATTCCAAATTTGGATAAAAATATAAGTTTTTCATAGTAAAAATATGTTCAACAAGACTTCGTTACAGTCCGAAATCCGAAATTTAGGGTTGTTCGGAAAGTTGTTTCGTTTTTTTCCCAAGAAATGGTTTAAATACATTTTTTTACAGCCAACTTTACACTTCAGCCACATAATCATTACACATTTTGACAGTCTGCTGGTGGAAAAGTTGGATTGATGTTATGCAGCAGTTTTTGGTAATGCCCTTTCAAATATGGAAATAGAAAAGCAGAATTTTGACCTTGAAGATGCACCACGTTCTGGAAGTTCAGTGCCAACGAAATAAGGGAGAGAAGAGAGGAAAGACTAAATTGATCTTCCATGATGACGTGAAACGTCACTGCAAGAAAGTCATCTTTCATTTTCGTGGAAAAAAAAAACTTAATAATAAATCGGCACAGAATGTGAGTTTTTTTATGTCTATTATGATACTGATACAGATCAGTTATTTAAGATTAGGCCTTGATTTAGTCTATCTTCGAACTTGAGCAGATAAGAAAAAAATGTATTTTCTCTCTGCAAAGTGTGGGACTCGTAGCCCAACCAGTGATACCAGTAGACGGACGACTGACAGAGAAATAGCGGTTCTCCCACTTGCACTTGTCAGAAATCTACGTGGTGTACGGTGCGTTCGATACGTATTCACATCCGTTACAAATCTGAAGACAACACTTCACATCCTAAAATTGAGTAATAAAGAGTATAGAGTAAAGAGTAGCACTTCAACTGTTTAACTTATATGTATTTTTTTACAATTTAATGTATTTGTTGTCTTTTGATGGGGTAACGAACTTATTACAATGATCAGCTGTGCAAGTGTTCCTTTTCCTCTTTTATCCGCTCCAGTTTAAATATTTTTCTCTTTTTGTAAATAATTGCGCTCTTGTCAATCATGTTTTTATTAAATTTCCTTTTTTTACAAATTCATTTTTTAAAATGACATTACACGACAGCTGCAGATTAACAATCGTTACGTATACGATTTTGCAGCTGATGTGTGACGATTTCATTTTTTTATATATACAAGCATTTGCACGTTCATATTTGAATTTGCATACCGATTAATGGAAACTATACATTAATTTCGGCATTGCGTTTATAAAGCAAGTAATAGTATAAATAAATTTGGTTATTAAGTGAATGGTTAAAATCGGAGCTTTTGAAAATCAACTTATAATGGAGTAGAAAACGAGTGTTTGAAGCAGCTATGTTGATGGCCTCTTTTTATTAAGAACGTGTTCTTAGATTGCTTCTTTCGCCGCCTAGCTAAATACTATGTTTCTGCGTCTTTCGTCAAATACATTTCTTCGTTCCGAAGTCACTCCAAATTAGAACACAAATTACCCGCAGAGAGGCTCTATCCTTGAAGCCGATGCCATCTCTGATCAGTCAGCATTCTTCCATTCAATACCGGCATTATTTTCATTCTTTACTTTTATTGAGAGCGGAAAGTCGCAAGTGTGCAAGATAAACGCATTTTTCAGAAGACATCGCTGTTAGTCTCCAAGCAGCGTTGAAACCAAAAAAAAAGAAAAGAAAAACCCTTCGCCGTGCCTCGCAATTCTATATATGTATTGCAATCAATAATCGATTTATATTATCTACCTTTGATCCATTGCCTAGAAACTTCATTCGGTAGTGAGCTTGACAGATTCATTTCGCGCCCAAGCGAAGGCTCATTTTCTTCTATAAACTTAATTTATATCCCAGTAATTAACTTACCATTTTTTAAATCATTCATTTTTCCATTCATTACGCTGGATGCGTAAATCAGTCTCATTTTAGCTGTTATCGCATATGCGAAATAATTATTAAATTTTCCTATATTTTATATGCGATTTCGTGGTGTTTGTGGTTATTTAATTAAAATTATTTATACGAATTGGTGGTATATAAGTGTGTATATTTGTTGATAAAACGAAGTATCAGGCATCGATTGATATCATAATTTTTTGACATTTTATGGAAAATCGAAAGCGGGAAAAACTCCCCATAACGTTTGTTTAAATTCATTTTCACATTTAATTATTGCCTCAAATAAGTAAACACTTTCAAATTAAATGTTCGAGAGCTTGCATTAAAGTTACGGAGACTTTGCATTATACGAACGCTTATCATATTAGATTAATTCCAATACATGTCGCCCTAAGACCGATATTTTTAAAACTTTCATTAAACTCACGAAAATCGTTTTAATTATTCTTTACAATGGCGAATGATTCTAACGATTCTTATCTGCGATGGGTTTCTATCTTCATTGCAGGACAAATGTGGTTTTGATAATATGTGGGGTCTTCCTTCTACCACTTGTTAAACATTCACCGCGGACGTACAAAGCTTAGCATATAAAATTTCTTTCCTCTAGATATAGGAGATATCTCAATAAGTTCATAGGATAATATATATTATCCCATCATTTTTAGATAGTACCAATTTTCAAACGAAAGGAATTTATGTAAAACAATGGAATAATCAGAATATCGTATGTTGCGCCACTAAAGCAACTGTAAGTTGTAAGCTAAAGATCGGAAGGCAATGAAATTTGCACACAGTTCCTATGAAAAGTGATATTCGATTCGTCGAAAGTCAATCTATATCTGTATTTTGTCCTACCCACTTATTGAGCGATAGGTTATATCACTTCTTTTTCTCTTCTTTTCGTATTTCGAAGACAATCCCCGAGCTCCCGACCATTTTTAATACTTCACATTAGGTAAGGCTTTTCAAAGATTCATTAGAACTAATCGTTTAAAAATTTATTATTTATTAAACGTGTTTCCTTTGTAAAATTGTATGATCTCGGCAGCATTTCGCAGCAAATTTGATGAACTCTGAATCTTAATTATGGAAATCTCAAAAACTACACAACAAATTAATTGACTTAACAATTCTATATCTATATCTAAATCTATAACGTTCTTGTATTTTTATACCAGTCATGATAAGGACATGTTGGGTCCATTTGACGGTAGGCGACAACTAAAGATGCCTGAGATAAAACCGCTTATTATTATACCGATCGATTCAGAACCCAGAATATTTATTTTTATTTATTTATTTATTCTACTCATACAGGAACTCGGCTAAAACAAATGACAGTCGAGTTCAAATGACTCTGGTTTAACGGTTTAAGCATATCCGTCCGCATGCCTGTCTGATTTAAGTACATGTGTTTTTTGTTCATCCTCCAGATAGGAATTTTTGACCTAAATTAAGGAAATTCCGGACATGAACACGGGTAACCCACGCACGAAAGCTATTGAAAATGGATTCGAACCGACCATTTTAAAAACAAAGAAAGCTTTACTTAAAAAAAACCATTATATGAAAAATATTTGAAATTTTCAAAATTTCCCGAAAAAAATAAATGAATAATAATATAAATATTTCGACATATTATATAGAAGTAAATGTTGAGACTGGATAGCCAAACTTTATGAACGCATCCTTATGAAGCAAGGAAAGAAGCCTAAGAAAAGGAAGCCTTTATATGACAAAGCAGTCTGAAATTGAATATTTTATGAAGCAAATTGGCTCATAATAGTGATTTGATAAAAACATGACCTGTGCTTAACTTGTACCAAAGGGGGCGATTTTTTGCTTCTCAGTGCACATTAGAATTCTCGCATAATAATAATTTAACATAAAAATTAACTGCGTGACGTAAGTCTATTCTTTAGATCTCACCACATATATAAGAATTCTTTATATGACAACAAAGGGTAAATCTTTTGTATCACATCAGTTCACGTCTTTGACTCGCCTCCATTTAACGCCTGTGATGGAGAGTAGCCATTTTAAATAAACTATTAAATGTAAAAGAAAGAGATAGCAGGGAGCCTATGCAAAAAGAAAGAGATAGGAGGAAACCTAACAAACACCCATAATTACAAGCTTTCCAAAATTCTGATGGCTTGCAATGCTTTTCTTTGATACGTTAGAAACAAGGTCATCACTGTGTTTTTTGGAAGTCCAATACAAACGGAAAGACCAGCATGAATTTTAAATTTATTCACTGTCCACTTACCGATTAACAACAGCCATTAGTCATTACCCAAAAAAACATTACCAACTAATGTTTTCTATAGCACTATGAAATGAGTCCAGAAAAAACTGTTTTTATATTAATTAGAGTATACGTCACAACCTTACTGAAGCAACACCCGTCTCATTAGATAATTTGAAAGAGGTTATAGCAATTACTACGTTAATATATTAGATGGGCTCTAGGAGCCTATGTCGGCTGTTATGGCGTTCATTCATTATTATTGAGCAGTGTTAAGTGATGAAAGCTACCATAACCGTTATTATCATATCTGACAGTTTATTGGCGCGATATGAGAAATTGTGTTTCACGACTCTTCTTTCCTAGCAGTGTGATGAAGTTAAGTTGAGGTAAGCAAACCGCCTTTAACTTTTCGTACTCCCCTCTACATAGCGTTAAATTAAATTCAGTTTATTTTTACGCGTGTAACACCCTGAAGACCTTAACATAAATCGATTTAATTTTTTTATTCCTATCGATCCAGTTTTCGCATGGATCATGTTTTTTCTGATTTTATGTGTAACGTCTACTCCTGTACTCTTGTTTTCAACCTACAAGTGTTATTTTTAAGAGATTTTGATGAAATTTGCCACATCGATCGGGGGGACATTAAAAATGGGTTCGTCCGAACCATTTTTACTATCTCTACAAAAGTCTGCCTAAAAAATAGAGAGAGAGAGAGAGAGAGAGAGAGAGAGAGAGAGAGAGAGACAGAAGGGTGTACTTTAACTCATTTTTTGATAATACTACGGCGCAGTCATCAGGTCATGAACCTTATCCCCATTTGATGGCATTGTCGCGCAATAGCAAAATTTGAAATATGACGGCAGTAGTCGTCCTAAAATATACGTAAGCAATTTCTATGTTGTAGTAAAGTGGTCAGCAAGCAATATGCCCGAGACCAGAAAAAAGTGGCGATGCTAATGTATATTTATTTCTGTTTCTGTTTCTAAATATATTGTCGATAGCAGCCCATTTAGTTCTATTGTCTAACTTTTAAATTTCCTGCAGGTTTTTTTAATTTTGAGTGCCTTATTTTTACGGGCATTGCTCTGTCGGTTTTGCGGTTTTTAACACCACTTTAGCTGTTCAGTTCCATTACTTTTTGTGTTTTCTATTTTAATTCTTGTACTTCAGCGAATAGCAAAAGAATAAAATAAAAACCCGTATGGAGTATAAGAGTAAGGCACACGACTAAAAAAGCGCTGTATTCCTTCCACAGGACACGTTTGGTCACTTTACTCCTAGTTGTCGTTTTACTTCACTGCTCACGCATGCCATTGAAAATTTCTACCTTGGCGAAGTTAACGCCCTCCATATGACTAAAGTTGTTGTATTGAATATTTATCCAAAACTATTTGGAAAAAAAAAAATTGAAAATGTGAAGAAAATTATCTTTATTTTCCCTCAATAAGCATAGAACTCTTTATTACACATTTATTACTTAGATGCGTTAAAAAGTTGTATTAACCTTTTTGCTTCTTCTTCTTTTTCTATTGTTGAACACAAAAACTGCTTCCCTTTATACAAGTGCTGTACTCTATATTTCTCTCTCTCCTTTTAGCTTAGCAGTGTGTTTTTTAGGTGTAAGAGCACCCACCACATCTCAGACAAAAAAAAATGGTTTCTTTTTCAAGTTGCGTAGCAAAAAGAGGGAAGAGGTACGGAAACTGCAAAAAGTTTATATAATTTAAACGAATCAATTTTCAAATTTGATTTTACTTCGATTAAATGTTGTGTTTGTCAATTTTGAAATTTTGAATTTTTTATGTGACTTTATATGATTAAAACGCATTTTTTAGTTACACAAGGATTTTACACATTCAATTGAACAGGAATCTTCGAAATACCCTATGCTGTGCGCTCGTTTAATATATCTCCTTGCATAGATCGTTTGGAGAATATATGTCCAGTCATACGGGCGGCGTAAGGCATTAGTAAGACACTTGATAGAGTTAGTCATAAGCTTTTTACACTTCAGTCGTCTGCTTTTCTCGCACATTTATTGGGCCGGATATCCTCCTATCTAGAGAATATTTTCTTTAGAATTCTTTCAATTCTGTCTCTCCTGACGATTTTCCTCTCTTTTAGGTCCCTTTCTATTTCTATTTCTATAAAGGTATGTTAATTGCGTCTGATTCGTCTTCCTAAGCTTTACGGATAGTATGACAAACTTAATGTACGCTCGTTGTGTACTGAAAGACATAACAATACACAGTCTCTCTCAGTGTTACTTCAGTTTTTTTTCAATCAATTGATTGAAATTAAACGCACTTTCAATTAACGGTCAAGATTCTTCAATACGTGATTGTAGGCGTAGTGCAGACATTCATTGCATTTAATACACTATTTACTTGGGAGTTAAAGAAAAAGCAAAAAAAAAAAAAATGTTAAAAATCGTATTACGCAGACAAGGAATTCCGTCACATCGGTGCAATTATAAACGTATTGTTATGCATGAAATATTTAGGAAATTTATAATGATTAAATGCATTTAAATACTGCATTAATTTAAAGGTTAAATGAAAGCATTTTTCGTTTCTGCTTGCTTCCAAGAGTACCTGACCTTAATCCATAGTGTTTTAGTTCATATGAGGGTTAAGAAGAAGAGCAAACAAAAATAAAAGTTAAAATGAAAAAAGGGGCTGCAAGAGTAGTTGCTAGTTATGGATAAAAAATATAAATTATTTTTCTTAAATTTCATGAATAGCACTGCACAACCACTTTTCAATATAACGAGTCAAAAATAGTCACCAGAAAGGCTTATTGTTTTGTCCGCCCATCATTCTCATAAACGTAATTTTCGACGTCTGACAGTTGAAAGGTCCAAAAAAACTGAAAACCATTAATTCATTCCTCTCCCAACAATGTTTTTTAATTATTAAAAAGTTTTCTTAAAAATCAATTCTCCCATCTAGCTAAGGACGATAATAATGTGTCAGTGAAATCCATTATTTACCGTTGACTGAAAAAGTCCGAAGAAAGACGCTGCTTTAACCGTCAGCCAAGAGCACAATGCTAAAATCAAATGAAAATATTGTCGCTAGCGTCGGGAGTGTTGAAAAACGTCCATTAATCTTAATTGCAGAATGTAAAAAAAAGAAACAATAATTTGGATTTAATCCAACGACTTTGGAGAAACTTATGCATGAACATTTGCATTGTAATTTCAGTTAGCACAACATTCTCCCACTCGTCGCCTTACGGAGAAATGCATATGTTAAAATAGATACTACTGCTTGCTCACTTTGCAGTAAGCATCATGTGTTTTATTTAACATTTTTTACATACATACAAATCAGGCTTCACACAACCGATTTGTATTATCCTTGCGTTAGTGCACGTTTACGTTATTCGGACGAAAATACTTTAAGAATTTCGCAGAAAAAAAGCAAGAAATATATATTCCTTCTAAGACGAACATTTGGATATCCATTACAAATATAAAATAAACTCAAACGACAACGTCGTTTGAAGCCTCTATACAAACTTGTTTACTTGCCACTTATGGTGCAAAGGTATGTGAAGTTTGTACGAATTGTATTATTACGCCCAGTCTAGAGGTCGCAATTTTCGAGGTATTTTCGTGAAATCTGGTACCGTGACATATTATGGAAAAAAGACGAACGGTGTTGGTCACTCGGATCGGTTTTAGGACCATTTTCCATAGAACTCCGTATTGCGGAGACCCTTGCGTGAAAAAAAATTTATGATTATTAATATTTCCCGATATAGATGAGAACAAAAGTCGTACGTTGCCCTATTAAATGAATGTGAAAAATATTGAATTCGGACGCAATCGTTTATAAAAATAAGCCTTCAAAATTACAATTAGATGTCACTTTTAATAATTTATGATAAAAATTAATCCGCAATAACGACTTGAAAAAATAGCTCTCATAAAAATAATTACACTGAGCGTGCATTTCTTCCTTACATAAAGCTCCTTATAAAATCCAAGGCTTTAATAGATAACAAAATATAATTTTTAGTAATTCATAATGAGAATAAGTAATAAAAAAAGGAAAAGCACGACTGTCCACCTTAAAATACCCTACACGATCGTTCAAATAACTATTTATTAAAATGAAGCGAGAAAGTGCTCTGGCCCGAACTAATTCCAATACGATTAATGCTTTGGCCAAGACACGTCAATGTACCGACTTTCATCAAAATATCTGACAGACGGAGAGACAAGTTTAAATCGATTACGAAGTGATTCTGAATCGATGAGCATAATAAAAGACGGGAATATCTGAAGTTCTTCTGATTGTTATACACATCTGCACAAACTTAATATGCTCTTGGACCGCAGGCGGTGTAGGCTGTAAAAACGCCAATATTAGATTACATGAGGTTTTACGATTGCAACAACATGCTTAGGACATCCCTACCTAACTTGTTTGCCAGTTAAAAGTACAAACACTTAAAAGTACCTGTTTTCAGTAGCATTTCGCCTTAACAGTCTGTGTAAACTGTACGTATCACAGCTGCAACGGTGGATTGAGAAGAAGAGTTAGCTTTAGGCAAAGACAATGTTATGCTTGTATTGAAAATTAACGGGGAAAGAAAAGGTTTAGATGGCTTTAATACATTCCCCCAGAGTTAATTGTTTCACAATAACGAGAATAATGCAGTTAATAAAAACTCACTTAATTAAATGTTGTCGAATAAGTTAAGCGGTGGTTTAGCACAGCAACGCGCAAAAATTGTCAAATATGAACTCTGAGCAACTATCGTATGCCCTAAGGGGATCAAGGCTATGAATGAATAAACCTCACTCACTGTTCATTGGCTTCATTGCCATATTTTCCAAGTTTATTGTTTTAATTAAATAAATTGGAAATGAAATGAAACCAAAAAGTAAAAAAAAAATAAAAAAAAGAAATTAATATATAAATACATTTTCCTATTGTTTTTTTTATTTTATTTTTTTATATGTGTTGGTTCAAAACGCTTCTTTTACTGCTCTTGTGGTTTTTGTTGTTGTTATATTTAAATGAAAATTGCGGTTTAAACGAAAACAACTTTTATCTATAACATCGTGTGGTACTCAACCACAAAGCACCGTACTGCCCTATGATTGTCGGAATGTGCCCGAGTGTATGCGTGTGTTGTCTACATAGTTTATCAGCAGCCGCTTTTTCATACATACGCTGTTTATATACACCTATGCATAAAAGTATGTATGTATGTGTGTATATACGCATGTATGCAGCAGTTTGGCAACAGACAGAAGAGCATACGTGAAAACATGCAAGAGATTTTTGTTTTTATGTTGCTTTCCTTTTTTTTTGGTTATGCATATAGTCAAGCAGGAGGAGGCAAAAAATCTTCGTAAAAGACTAGACGTGGCCGCAAACATAGGCATGTAAGGATATAGGCGTACATAAATACATGCACGCTTCTGCAGACGCAAACAGGCAGGCAGGCGGGCGGGCATGTTGGTATGTTCAACAGTGCATGATTATGGAAATTCGTGCCATGTATGAGAAGGGCTGCCTTCATTGTACATTTGTATGCATGCTTGTCTGTATCTATTCAAAATTATGCATGTGTTTGTGCCTGTAGGTATGAAAGCAACATTTTGAGAGTTTTGTTTTCTTTTCACTCGTCATCGGAAAATAAGAATATATTAATTTTGTCATTTCGCTTGTAACATCCATAAGTCGTATTTCATTTTTTTCCTTGTTCCTAAAGGCGCTCTTCGCCTTCAATCTAGAGTTTATTAATTAAAATATTTTATTTTGTGGCGAAAAGGAAAAAATTATAAATAAGAAAATCTAATTTTTTAACTTAAAAGAAACTCTTTAGTCAAATGTCTTCTTTTTCCCACAAATGGAGTAAAGCCACTCTCTTGAAAAAAGGTGTACCCAGGCGTCTGCAACAATTTTTAGGAAATAAAAACTGAAAAATTCAAAGTTTCATCAAAATTTTCATCTTTCCATCTGCAGAAACTTTAACATGTCACTCAATATGTTTCGTAGGATGGCATACGGATGCAGAATGACTTCTAAAGGGCCCATAGCGCTCAACCTTCAAAGCGAATGTTTCAAAATCTTATGACATTTCGACCATTAGTTTACAAGTTACAGCTGTCTAAATGACATTATAAACGAAACTCAGATTTTTCTATGATTTCGCAAAAGCACATCTCCTTGGAAAGTTGTTACTATCTACAAATCGTATGGATTCAAACTTATTGAGCGTTGTGTTGTATCATACGTCTTGCGTGTATCACAAGTAGGGTCAATTTTCTAAAATTATAAGCAGGATAGGGTGTAGGGCACAGCGCATAACATCAGACCATACGGTAACAAAGTTTGGATCGTCCATCTGTCTCCATACGGGCTTCTGCGCGTGTATTTCTTGAGTGTGATCGTCTGTGGTGTCCTTGTTGGATAAAATGTGAAACGTCCCCATCACTGCCGAACTAGCTAGATTTACGACGACAGGTACATTTATCCGTTACAACATCCGTGCGTCTGACCTTTCAACTATAGTATAATAATATATTATTCCGTTGCATAAAAGTGGCAGCGCATTTGGGGCCCATTACACAAAAGTGTCTAACTTTGATTAGATGAATGATTTCGACTACGATTTTCTATCTAGACTAATGTGGCAAACATTTTCTAAAAATTTAGCTCTGAATCTGATGACAGTCTTTAGAATCAAAAATGTTCTACTTATGGGAAGAAACTTAAAGGAGCTCATGTAGAATGATTTTAAAGTTTCAATTACCAGGAAACGTTTGTTTTAATTCATATCTGCAATGCGTTCATTATAGAATTGATTTAATAGCTTTGAAGACCTCTACGGTCATGGCAGGGTCTTATTTAAAATCTTTTCATCATTAATTACTTTCTGTGCATGGCAAGCTATCCAGTACACATCGCATACCGACTACGAGTAAGATTTCCCAACTGCTATGTTGCCAAAATCAAATTTTTGGGCGGTGTAAAGTTAACGACCAAGTCAAATCAACTCGGAGGGAAGAGGCTTATCGAGAACATGCACACTAAATGAAACTTTCGACGTCACAAATCGCACGATTAATCTAATATATCGTTAAGCTTTCATGGCGCGTAAAAGAGATTGAACAAAATCCTAGACTTATATCAAATGGTGGGTAACCAGAATTCGCTACAAGGCGAATGTTCTTAATTTTTTTTTTGTTCTCTGCAAAATTTTTATTTCATTTCCTCAGGCAGCCTAAAAAGAATTCAAAATATATTAGTGAAGGTCTTAACGCTTCTTTACAAAAAAAATAAAAAAAAAAAATAATAATTTGACATTTTAAGGATTCTTGGTTTTTTGAAGGTGTTGTTGTTGTTTTCTTTTCTTTAGTTACATTTGTTGAATTTCATTAAGTATTTCGCTTGTTTTCTTGCTATTTAATGTTCATTCGTCTTTTATTGATTTATGCTTAACGCAGTTGTTTACTTTAACTTCGCTCTCCCTCTCTCTCTGCCTCCCACCCTGCTCTCCCATCACCACTCATAGTTTTCTTTCTTGAATACTCTGATTGTGTTCCTCATGTTATGGACTAATGATAGCCGAGTGTGTGCGTATTTGTGTGTACGAACTATGCATCAAATTTTGTTTTGCTTTTCTTTTCCGCTGTTTTCTTTTTTTTCCTGCTCTTTTTTGTTGTAGTTCAAATATTCATGAAATTCGACCAAAAAAGTTCTAAATAATAAACGACTAGAAACACACTACAGCGACATGAAGAAGAAAACTTTTGAAAAAAAAACTACACATCAGCATCAAGCAAACAAAAAAAAAAGAAGAAAAATATACTTACACACACGCATACATATACATGTATATATATATATGTATACGATAAATATATATGTAAAAGGTTATTTGTAGAATAGAGCAGAGAGAAAGAGAAAAAAAAGAAAATGTTTGTGGCCATAAATCAAATGGGACACAGTGCCAAAAAACATAAAAAAGAGATGAGAAAAAATGAAAATAATATAATAATGCCAAAGGGTATAGCTGTGACGGAACAGCAGATAACCGAACCGGCATCTGCAACAAACCAACAAACATCAGCAACAAAAACGCAACAGCAACAATCTCTAAGTGAGAGTAGTACAGCTGATGCAACAATAACAACAACAACAACAACAACAACAACAACAAAAACAGCAGCAACATCACAAGCAAGGGTAACAGCTTTTCTATCACGACCACCAGTACTGCTTGAAACGAAATTTAAAAATTGCGAATGTAATTTACAAAACGACCGGAAACATGCGGATAACAAACAACAGCAGCAACAAAACGAAACCGTAACTAAAACAGCGTACCCATCAAATAACCAACATATGCTTTCAACTGATGTCTATCGCAACTATAGGGTACTGCGCGACGACCAACCAACTATTATACCGACCACCGGTTTAACCTCACTTTCAACGGTATATCTATATTTGGGTATCCTGACGCTAGCATTGGCATCGCTATCTGTACTATTTTATTCGCATGTCTCCTCCGCCTCAGTCAACTGCCACAATACAAAATTATATTCAACAACAACCACAACAAAACAGCATATGCCAACTGCTGCTGCTGCTGAGTATCGTGAAAAATTTCATCGGGAATTGCTCGCTTCAGAAACTATACTAAGGACGATGATAGAGAATATCATATTACGTCAGGCAATTGCCGGCAGAAGAGAACACTTACAAATTGGCAAATCAATAACAGAGCAGCAGCAAGACAACACCTTGCGGAGCAATGCAAAAGAGAATAATGAAATTGAAAGGTAAAAATAATTAGATTAATGCTAGCAACTGTAAGGAAAATGTCTCATCATTTAAGAATTTCTAATACGAGAATTGGTTTAAGTAAAAGCAGTTACATGTTCTTGAGAAAGGATCTCGTCTCAGCTTATTTTATTTTGAACGAAAGCATTTTAAAATAACTGCAGGAGACGGAAACTTAGTTCGCGACTTTTTTTTAAATTGTTAGCTGAGCATATGAATGAGCTGACGCCTACCATCATCCCCTTACAAAATTTTTCGGACTTTTGCACTATTTGTTTATCATTTCTAGCCTATAGACGAGAAATTCTTTCTCATTTATCCGGTCGACACCAGAGTCTACTGGGGAAAGCATCCATCAGAGTTCAAGAACTTTTTCGTGATATGCACTTAGAACATTCTAAACAAGAGAGAACATTACAGTCGGGCAAGGCCGACCATATATACCCTACACCACTTCGTCCAGTACAAGTATTTGCTTGTTTCGGAAATAAGACACAAAAAATTACACAGTATTTTCTTGCAAAGGCATACTTTTCACGAAAGCCTGCACATTAAAGGATGCCCAAAGCATCACATGGCGTAATAAAAATTTAGCAAACTTTTATCTTCTAAAAATTTTCTTATTTTTAAATTTCATAAAACTAGAGCTTAGACCTTCCCCCCATACAACGACTTGCTGCTTTCCTATATTTGTTGCGGTGTAAAAAATAGATTTATATGGTCGAAATTACACATCTCTCTCTCTCTCTCTCTCTTCTTTAAATTGCTACTATGGGCCAATTTTCTTGAAAAATCATTAATAATTAAACCTTTTTCTGAGACTGTTACTATTCATGAGAAATCCGGGAAGCACCGTCATCAAAGAAAACCCATGTGATTTAAATTTGGTCTACTTAATTTTTATGTCAAATTACTATCATGAACAAATCTTCATCATAAAACAGTAACAACTATGGCTTTTTGACATGGCAGGGCTTACATTTCCTGAGAATCCTTATTTGCGGTGGTACCCAAAAAATAGACCTACGTGATCCGAATTCGGTAAGATTAATTTGTTTGCCAATTTAGTATTACGGGCCAATTTTCACCACGAAATATTGAAAATTAGATTTTTAAACACCAAGCCCGTATGAACAGAATAAACCAAGTATACAATTTTCTTACGCTACAATAATTTTTAGTTTAAGTGTTTTCCTGTCTAAAATTCGTTACCTTATACAAGGAGCAGGTGTCATTTTAGTTTGCACAAATATGAAAAAATATGAATAATTAATTATATGAATTAATTTATGTTTGCATACGTAGCAAAGATTTTCTCAATCACTTGTCTCTGTGATATCATTTAATTACTTAAAAATATAAACAAAAGTAAAACTGAAGACCTTTGTTTTAACTGGGCCAATCAATTAGAAGACGTCTCCTACCCATAGTTAATGTGGAAAGAAGAATAAGGACAAACAAAATTTCCTGCACTTTTAAAAATTTAACAATAGTTACTACTATTTTTTTCCATCTTTCCAAATGTTCTCACTTTCAAGTCAAACGTAGACACAAAGAGCATCTTTTCTCCTTCTTTCTATTTATAAAATCGTCCTTAGACATTAAACAGCTTTCTAGACTGATATTGTATACGATCTTGGTAACTGTTAGTAGCAAATTCTATGTCTTGACCCGCTTTAGCTTTTTAAAATTCTTCAAAACAACGCTTTCTAATTTACCGTCAGTGCTTTAAATTTGAGGACAGACTTAAGCATGTTTTTATCCATCTAACCTGTCGATACAAATTAAAAATACTTCAACCGAATTTCTGATTTCCTACATAATTTTTAAAGATGAAAAACAGACGGACAAGCGCATATCGCTTCAAAATGTAAAGTGATGCAGAAAATATATATATATATAGTATGTCTGAGAACAGAGTATTAATAAAATTCTTATAACTCAGTGCGGATACAAAAATATTAAATATTTTCTACTATTTTTTTAAATATGTTTAAGTCATTCATACGACCTGTCGTCACCCTCTTATGTGAAATAAGAAATATACGTTAAACTTTGCTCTAATATATGGATACTCAGTTGTGTATCTATTTCTGTTTCTGTTGGTATTGCTGTTTTTGATGACACTCTCAGAACCAATTGTTCGTTTTTACAGCAAAATTTTCTGGGTCGCCTCACATCACGCACTCTATGTGTCTTATTATGTATGCAGGAAAGGTTAACACATTGTAAACTTTCACAAGATATACAATTTAAATTTTATTACTTGCAATAAATAAGATCATCGGAGGTGAATGCAATGATATTGAATATGATGAAATCATATTCTTCTTCTCTTATAATACAATAGAAGAAAGCAATATGCATTAAATGTTATGATTGCAAGCAAAAAAAGAAATAATATAGAGCAAGTTGTCTAAAATAATACATACAAGCATATGCACATAAATGTGTGTGCACACGCACACGCACAAGTTTACGCATCTGTAGTCTATATATATATATGTATATATGTATCTATATATGTATATATGTATGTATGTATGTATATATGTATATATGTATATATGTATATATGTATATATGTATATATATAACTATATATATATATATATATATATATATATATATATATATATGTGTGTGTGTGTGTGTTTATACGTATATATATGTGCACGCACACATATACCCACGCTCCTTATGCGTTTACTAATAGTCACTTGCATACATATATCTTAATAATATAACTTAGAGTACACATAAGCATAAAAGTTTTTTTTAAACAAATTTCTTTACTCTGTTTTTTATTTTCTTTTTTTAGGTTTTTATCATTTCTTATGATTAGATTTTATATGAGTATTTATATGTTTTTTGGATTGTAGAACGAGCACTTTCAAGACAACCCATACTCTACCGGAAAATGATTATA
Organism: Glossina austeni; assembly: GCA_000688735.1. Taxonomy (NCBI): domain Eukaryota; kingdom Metazoa; phylum Arthropoda; class Insecta; order Diptera; family Glossinidae; genus Glossina; species Glossina austeni. The sequence continues at coordinate 607,386 of KK502479.1, read as the reverse complement.
ACACTACAAGAAATACTGAGAGAAAAGAAAGCGAATATAATGACAAGCGCAATAACAACAACAGCAACTACAATTATAACAGCCATTATGAAACTTCCAAGACAATCGTATTGCAGCAAAGGCAACGTCGAGATATCTCTTCATCTCCGTCATCCATGCACGGTAAGTAAGTAAGTGCAATGCGGCCAGGCAACAAAAGCCAATGTAAAAGTAAGCTAGCGAACCAGCCAACCAACGAATCAACCCAGTAGCAACACTCAATAACTACAAACAACTTTTTTTCAGCCAACAGCCAACAAACTAATTCATATTGTTCACAATATAGATATAAGAAGTTGTTACTGCTTTGTTGTTTGTATTGAAGTTGCTCTAGAAAGTATGCAATGAAATACTGAAAACAATTTAAAAATTCAGAAGAAAAAACACTTAGTGTAAAAGTTATTCGGGAGCTAAATCACTGGAGTAAATAATTGTTATACCAGAGACCTTAAAATAAATGAAACTTTTCCTTGTATAAGTGAAAGAAAATATACTTTAACTGCTTGGTAAAAGAAAGAAAAGAAAATCATTGAAATTTTATTCTTTCTGCATTAATGATCTCAGTGACGATCGTCACGAAATTAATTGAAAAGATATTGTCGTCATGGATATTCTTCGTGCTTATGGCTTTCATTTTCGAACTTATTCATAAAGGATACCCTAATGATTTCGCGACATAAAAAGAAGGAAAATAAATAAAACGATGAAAACTGGAGTCCTTCCAAGCTTTTTTCCTTTACAGTTTTTAGAAAAAATAGAAGGGTTAGAAAGCAGGTGCCATTTAAATTGCTTCAACAAAACACATCTTTATTGGTTATATCTTGCAAAACAACTATCGGAAATCCTCTTTTTAAATATTTTTCTTGTTCACCCTAATAGTTGCATGCGAATTCTAAACTTATTTTTATTATTATAGCAAATTTAGCCAAAGAAATAAATTAGAAGACTAAACCCTTAAAGCATTAGCATATATTGGCTATGGGCTTACATTTTTTTGATTGTTTCATAATGCATTTCCAAAAAACATATGCGCTATGTATGTGTATCTTCTTCGCATATATAAATGAATTTGAACTACAAACAAAAACAATACCATATAAATTAGTCCCATGAGCCTCATAAGTGGCTGAGAGTTATATCGTGACATCATGTTGCTATTAGGGTGAATAAAACTCTTTACTTAATGGGACTGTAAACAGTATAATCTCTAAATTTGCCTTAAACTCTCTATTTCTAATAAAATTTCGTTTGCGAAATCGTTGGTTATTTTAGAATAAGTCTAGAAAATGATAAACAGCATTCAAAGAAGCCGATGAATAATACTTGAAGGCCATTAATCGAATGTGAAAATCATCTTGGAGATCAGAAGGTTGTTTCCATCAATTAGCTGTGATAGAAATAGCTGAGGACTCATGATGGGTCTCATGAACATCTTTTTTTACAAAGCAATAACGTTTTCTTCAAGAAGAATAGTGCCTTTCTCCACGCTTATCTCATCGACCAAGAACTGTGTTTCTCAAATGTTGTTCCATGGAACCTTCCTTCCTAAACTTTTGAAAAAAGTAATCTAAGCCAAAAAATCCAAGAAAAGAGAGAGAGAAAAATGTCTACTATAATATGTCTACTAAATTATGGCTTAATTAACCATTGACATAGGCGCATAAGAGTACTGCTTCAAACTGATCGTCAAAAAGGCAAAGCAGAAACTCTCAAAACAGTTCTTTATTTAGAATTTGTCGAAACTTCTATGACAGATCAAATAGATTAAAAACACGATGAGATGGATAAATGAAAAACGCACTACAAGCAAGCGCTCGCCAGTTTCTTCACAAAATGTATGGTAGCTATTAATAATATTAGCTTGAATTTTTGCGTTCATCCCCACGATTGATGTACAATTTGCGTTAAGAGAATCTCAGCGAGAACAATCCAACGTTGCCAAGTTTCATAAGCTTGCCATTTAACGAAAAGATAGAAAGGCCGCCAATTTTTGCGATAATAACATAATGAAAAAACTATTAGAAAACGTTTCTTTATGCCCAATTTCAGCCTATCTTACCGACACCCTAATAATTGTATTCACAAGGCATATTTGAGTTTACGGTTTGCCTGACTTACTAGCTTTGTTTTATAACATAGCTAATATTGGAGCGTTTTTGATGATGTTGTTTTCTCTTATGATTTACGATCGGTCATAGCACCAGAATATACCTCTGTGTCTGCCTTCTTTGACCTATTTTTATTTTTTCGTTTTTAAAGCGGATCCTTTTATTGAATTTTTCACACCAAATCATCGCAAGGTTTTAGAAGAACAAGATATGGAAATTCGTAAGCGGACTGGTCTAAAAGGAGCCGCACCCGATGGCGATGAATGGATCTACTTGAACACGTATTGCCGTGTGCCGGAGAAAATTATTACGGGCTTTTGCAAAAGTACCCAAGAATATTGTCCGCCCGGTCCGCAGGGATTGCTTGGACCCGTGGGTCCGAAAGGCCCAACAGGACCGCCTGGTTTACCTGGTAGGCATCTGGTTGTAAAAGTTGGCAACTATTGAAATAATTAAGATTCAATATTATTTTACGCGTTTATAACGGTAATCGTTTTAGGTATACCCGGTCCAAAAGGCAACCGAGGTGACGTTGGACTGCCGGGACCAATGGGCATAGATGGACCTATGGGTTCGCGAGGGCCAAAAGGTGATATCGGAATACCTGGACGACCCGGTTTAGACGGTAGAGATGGCGTGCCGGGAGAACCGGGCTTAGATGGCGTGCCTGGCAGGGCCGGTGCTGATGGTATTCCTGGTAAAGATGGTCTCCCTGGGCGTGATGGTAAAGACGGTCAGCACGGTAAAGATGGCAAAGATGGTGCACCAGGTCCAAAAGGCTCGCAAGGGCCACCTGGTGAGAGGGGTCTTAAAGGTAAACGATTTTAAATGTAATTTAAAACCAGTAACAGTATTATCGAGCAACCCTCTAACAAGCGCTAACTTTACTGTAAAATATGGATCTAATGTGGCAAGGGAGGGAAATATTTATAGTTATGACCAGTTACAATAAGAAATTTTATAAAGATCAAAATTTATTTAAGTTCTTTTCCAATTATGGGTGTTTTTTTTTTTTTTTGGAAGAAATTGTACTCATTTTGAAACGTGTGAGAAAACACTAAATATCTACCCATAGATTTTCATTGAAATTTTTAAGATCATCAGTATTTTATATATGGAGCGCAGACCAACTACCAGGTTGACATACCTAGGTACGATAATAAATTTGTAGTGCGTGTCTGTATGTCCTAAAAACCGGCTTGAAATGACTGAAAGTGAGGATATTAGAACAACGTCAACATTGCATATCGAGGTAGAGAAAAATAATTACGAATTTCACTTTATTTGGTGGTTCACTCGTTTTGGTAATAATATTCCAAAAAGTCCACATTATTTTCATGCAAAGCCATTATTTTCACGAAAATCCCCATACTGGAATATTAGATTTTCTCTCCATGTAAGAATTTGCGTTTCGTGATAGCGCCTATATATGTTGACGCCTGAAAAAAATAGACCTTTGTGATCCAAATTCCCTGCCGTTAATTTGTTTCCTGAAACGTTACTATGAATTAATCTTTAACATAAAATAATAAAAACGAAGTCTTTTTCCGAAGGGCTTACTCCTCCTGAGATATCTTAAATGGAGTGGGGCCAAGAAATAGACATATATTGTTGTAAGTAGATCGCCTTATTTTTTTTTTTTTTTAATTACTGTCATGAACAAATTTTCAACACAAAAAAATTAACAATTAGGCTTTTTGCGCGTACATTTTTGGCAGAATTTACGTTTGATTGGAATCCTTATATGCGGTGATATCATAAAAATAGACCTACGTGGTCCAAGTTCGGTAAGGTATATTTCTTTGTCAATTTGTTATTATGAACCAATTTTTATTGCGAGATATTGGAAATTAGACTTTCTTCAAAAAATTGCCCAAGCCGGTCCAAAGTTCTCACAGCAATTTAGAATACCGAAATACTATTACTCAGCCACTTTTGTCGAGGCATTTTGAACAATGCAATTTTTTTCCATACAACGACATTTCAGAATGGGACGTTATGTGAGGAGTCAATCAGCAGCTCAATCTAACAAATTTCATCAAAATGTGTCAAAAATTGTTATCTGCAGGTGGACTGGCAGAATTCAGAAAGTAATTCTGTTTTGATCAGTACAATAAAAGGTGGATCTATCTCAAGTCCTTCTAGTTGTTGCATACACAAGCACAAACTTAACATGCCACTTGTGGTGCAGGGCATGGCTCCACTATTCAGAGAATAGTATAGTTAATTTCTTTGCTTTACTTTTTCTATGATAGTCAGTCTGTCACAGAGTCTAAAGACTATAAAAAATATCATAAAAAAGTTTTCATAGTTCATACTTTAAGACTAACTGAATTAGATCAATCAATTTTTAATGGCTTCACATATTTAACACATTTTTCTTCTAGCAAAAGAAGAACACGAAAACTTCATTTTCTTAAAAGACAAGGAAATTTTTTGTTTTCATTTATTTATTTATTTATTTTTTTTTTTGCTTTCTTGCTGTTTATTTTTTTTGTTGTTTGTTGTAAGGCTTATGCAGAATTGACCGAATGGCAAAGTTTTCTTTCTATTTGCATTTTTTCTCCTTTATTCTTTTGCTAGTAGTTGTGTAAATGTTTAAGTAAAGAAGACAAACAAAATTTTATGCTCTAACTCACACTATCTACCCTTTTTAAAGTACCCTTCGTCCCTTCATTTCCTATAGTCATGTTGTTTAAGTCCTTTGAACTGTTATTCTGAAAAGTGGAAATTTTTTTCACTTGAGTTACAATTAAGTTGCTTTAGTTGAGTTACATATACACACAAACATGTATACAACATATATATGCCCTAAAGATGAAAACGCACACACACATACATTTAGTTGATTCGACAATTTTAGTATTTATGTTTTTTACAGTTGATGGACCATGATTAATTGTAGTGTGATTAATGGGTACAGCAAGCAAGAAGCAAAAGGGAAAACGTAAACAGCGTAGAAGTATCGTCATAACTATATTATGACTTTTTAATGACGTAGAAAACTTAAGGGAAGCAACTAAAAAACTAAAAGTCAAGTTCTGCACGACACGGCAACGTAAAGTGTTATTTTCTCATTTACGAATAAAATACAAGTTTTAAAATGAACTGGAAAATTAAATTTCTTTTTCTGTTGTACGTTGCAGGCATCGCCGGGCAACGTGGTAGACCCGGTAAATCCGGAGCTGACGGCATACCTGGGATTCCGGGTATAAATGCTTGGAAAGTACAACTCCAAAATGGCTCCTATTCTCATGACTTATTAATACCGCCCTCAATCACAGGTAAGCGAAGCAACAATTTTATATTTTTGTTTTTGTAGTACATTATTACATGCTAATGAAGCTGGTATAGAGAGCAGGTATTTGGTATATATTCAATTCCGTTTGCATTTTCCACCAAGGGTTCAATGATCAAGAGATCGCTCAGAAACCTTATCTAGCCGTAGCCGAGGCAAGATGCTACACGAGTTAGCTCTGTTTGTCTGTCAACCCCTTGTTGTTCGTAAAAACAAAAAATAAAACAAGAAAAAAGTTCATGGCGTTTTGTCACTTAAACTCAAAAACGTTTTTCTTATATTTTAAATGAAGCTTTTTAAGCTAACTATGTCCCATTGTCATTTTCCTAATAAGATCGTTATATCATCACGTTAAAATGACTTAGATTTGTAATGCAACTGAATCAAGTGCGGCCCCTTCTTAAACCCGCTTTACACTATTGAGATAATTGTGAAAGTAGCGGAGCAATGCTAGTCAATTGAACCGGGTCCGCGTTAAAGTGTGAATGCATCAATACTTCCTAATCAAACTCTCTCAATTTTTTGCCGAGTCATTACAATTGCGTGTTGTCTTGTGTTTGCGTGGTGCAAGTTTCTCGCTATCGACAAAATGTGTAACTCGGCCAGGTTGGAGGAATCCTTGATACATAATTTCCATCCAATTCCACGAAATACAAAGCATTCCCTTACGTGGAGTCAATCCGGACTTTGTGTCTGTTTGTGCTTTATTCACCTCAGATCGACATAGTTTTCGCAAACAATATGTGGGCTACTTTGCATCATCCTTCTTATCAATCCATGACTTCATTTCGTTTAACTACTTCAGCACCAATTCTCAAATTAAAGATCCACCTATTAACTTTTCCGCTGCCCGGTCATGTGGGGGCAAAATATCGGCATTTCTTTAATTCAGGCTTATGCAAATGGTCTGAGACCTTCTACCATCTTTTGAAAAGTTTCATCGACTGTGGTTGCTTAGAGCAGGGCGCGATTTATCGCTGATGTTGGCGAAACATTTCCGTTATAAACACAATTTTTTTCACAAATATACAGCGAATCTAATCGTACTCGCACAAATATGGCAAGTGAACAGACTGCTTCTTCGTAGTTGGCAATCGCATCATTCAATAACTCTTCAGTCTAACGCATATATGACAACACTTGACGGACCCATATGAATCATATGATTTATGGACAGTACCAACTATTCAAACGATACACGTCAAAATTCAACCGACCCTTAGTTTACAAGATATAGTGGTTTAGTGAAACAACTTATTTGGTCAGTTTAGAAGGCTTTCACCGGTGGCTGTCACCTCAGCTGGCTGCCGATTTGACTCACGAGTGTGGTAATAGATCCTTCTTTCATACATTGTCAAATATGGTTGAAAAATAGTATACACTGCGATCTGACATCTTTAAAGTATCAACTATCTCACGCAACTTTATTTTTCATTCTTCGAAATAATTTTGTGGACCTTTTTTATGTTTTCTAGAACGACTGCCGAATCAGGGCGATCAGAGCGTTCAGTATCATCGGTGTCCATAGGACTGTATTTAAAATTTCCAAACCGTCTACAAATTTATTTTTTGGCAGACAAGAGTCGCCATAACATCTTTCAAGCCAGCGCTGATTGTGAATATATTTTTCCCTCATCAAAAAGCAACTTTGTTAATCAACACACGGAACTCAGGTTTTTTCGTTGGACTTGAATATTACAAGAGTAGCGTCACTAAAGCAACTGCAATTTATAAACCTGTGACGGAATGTCATGAGATTTATACATGCATCATTCGGTGGTTGGTGCTCTCAAGAAATATTTATGCGTCAACAGTGTTGGCATATGTCTGTCAGACTGGATATTTATTGAGTGATATGATATAATTAAGAAAAAAACAAGTAAGGAAGCTATATTCGGTAGGGGCCGAGTCCCGAGTACTCACCACTACGCTTTCCGCATTCTACTCTCCAAGTTCTTTTATTTGATACCCATATCGCTGGTATTATCAAGAAAGTGTTAGTCGCGGGGTTTACCATGTTATTATATAAGGGCGATAATATATCTTCATTTGAGGAGTGTACAAAATAGTTTTAGACATTCTTGTTTGCCTTATGATAGATAAGCATAAAACCTCAAAAAAGGGAAAAATGTAGATTTTAATTACACGTAACTTTGTGTGGACATCGCCGATTGATTCCGTTTTTGGATCTAAAGGGAAAAGTGCTTCTCAAAGTAAAAACGGAAGGTTTCAGCCCGCTAAGTTTAATAATTTCCGAGTAACGAGGAAAATTCCAAAAACTTTTGCAAAAAAAAACTGAGTTGCGGTCAATTTACGCTACACTCCACGCTTCAGCTCTAACCAATTCGGCCCATTTTCAATATTAACCTGCGTGCTGAAACTTTCAATGTTTCTAAAAAATTTGAAGTCGATATCTTCATTTTTGCGACCAGGGGAGCATCAACAACACGCAACACACAGATGGACAGACATGGCTTAATCAATTCAAAATTTCATGCTGATCAAGAATATGTACACTTAATAGGGTCTCTGAAACTTCCTTTTGCGTATTACATACATTATGGAAGAAAACAAAATGAGTATTACCCCATCCTACAGTAGAGGGTATAAAAAGAAAACGTCGAAGAACACGAAATTTTATGTACGTTAATGTCAATAGTTTTTCATCTTTGAAAGTTTCCCGTTGTCCAACGGATGAAGCGATTATTAACATATATTAACTATGCATCGGCTAAAGATTATATGCAAAGCATTGTTTTACTTATTCTAAGATAATCGAACAATAATTTAAAGTATGTCGTCTCAAGGTTCTATTATTCTTGACTAGTACGATAATTTCTTTCTTAATTTAAACTCAATTGAACAAATTGCTCACTTTCAATATTTATTTCCATTTTAGTTCTCCTTCTTAGTGTCGAATATAAGACAGCACTAAATATATTTTGCTTTATTCTCTTCAGCACGATAAACGACATTCATTGCTTTGTTTCGCTTAAACGTAACAAGACAATAAACAAGAAAGAGATTATATTTTGGCTTAAGGCGAATCTTTCGGTACCAACTATCGTTTAGTGTTTGTTGCTATACGTGCACGTATACTTTGAAGATAGAGACAAAAGATACACTAATTTTCTCATTTGGTTTGCGTAAAGGATAAATCCTTCTAAGCCAAGTGCTACTTTGAGACAGTTTGCGAGGGAGAAAGACATCATTTGCTGCATTTAATACCTTTTTAAGTGAAATTCGACAAATGAAGCTGAAAAAATAAACACTAAAACTTGCTTTTATGGAATTACTCTATGTTTTTACCATAATGGAAAATGTTTTTTTGTGTACCTTATTTAGACATGAAATTTCGATTTTCTTTGCCATTAACTGCAAAACGGTACATTTGGATTTGTACGGCACACAATTCAATGAGTTTAATACGCGATATAATGAATTTAATACATCGCTGTTATCCTTGCGGATATTTCTGGCAACACAACCAAGATTTTTTTCTTGATAAAAGACAATCTCGCCACCAAAGAAGAACGTAAGAGTAATTTGACTTCAAGACTTAATGACTTTAAGACTAGACTGCTTCCTATCGCATTACCTTACTGAGTAGTGAGATTTTTCCATACTGAACATTGCTGGACAGCAAGATTTATAAAGTGTGAATAAAACGTTCACAAAGTATTTAATGCGCTGATAGGAAGCATTAAAACTATGTTGCAGATAAAATAAGCGTTTTTTCATATCAAAGGACCGCTGGAAGTCATTACACATATATCTGTACACATAACCTATATAAATCACTATAGCTGCAAACTTCAAGCAGAAATCTCTTTCAGATTTCGGATATACGGATATACATATTGTTACAAATTTCCGCTTTTTTTAAAATACGGTTCGTACCACTAGATCGTGGATATTTTTTCCAAGAGAAATGCACTTCAGAATTCTTTTAACTCCAAGTTTCTTTATTTTACAATCCATTCTTTAAGGCTAGGCTAAAGGACATTTTACTTTGGCAATACTCTCAACTTCTCAACTTTAGTATTCTTTTTCGACTCAAATGTTCTCGTACGACTCAAATGTTCTCGTACCACTCAATGTTCTCGTATGAGTCAAATGTTCTCGTGCGACTAAAACTGCCTTCCGCAAATAGTCCACTTATATAAATTTTTTAAAGCATGTTACAATCACCTAACTTCACGGCCTCATTTTTAATCCGTGAACTTGCTTTTCTGCTAATCGTTTTCCTCGGCCGGCAGCTTCCTGAAGCGCCGTGAATATGCACTAGGGAATTTGTTACTTGGGGAAAATCAATTAGTTACCATTAACTGGATTTGGGACTTTCGCAACAATATATAATATATAAACAAATAAATATATAATACTCTTAACAATTTCTTCAGGGACGATTTATTTTGTACTATTTTCATACCTCTAAATGTAGACCATAAATACCTTTATCAAACCCTTTGTATATTTATATTTATCAAAGATTTGTACATTTGCTGTTCAGAAATTTTGTAGTGAATAATCAATTGTTTATCCTCTTCTTAGTAATGAGTGTAATTATAATTCAAAACAATGTCAAGTGCCTACAAAAATGACTGACTGGTGTCGAAAGGTTAAGGCAAAAAGGTAGGCAAAAAACTGGACTATTTATAGGTATGTAAATATGAAGCCGGAATTTGACCATAGGTGGCTTTTTTAAAAAGTTCAGCTTTTTCGATTTTTTTCATATCACACTCTTTCCATAACTTAGCTGTGTGCTCTCACTTCAGTTATGCACGTATCTCCACCAGCATACGTGCGAGCTTGGTTATTGGACAACAAGCAGCAGTTGTACTATCAGCATATTTTTGGGTTCTTACGATTATCACTTGCTTGCATTTGCTAAGCAACACTTCACTTCTTATGAAAATGACTCGTTGACTCAAAAGACCTCAAAAGAGTAACAATGTCTTTGGCGTGACATCCACGAATTACTTTAAATTAAAATACTTTGAAAAAAATAATTTTTCTCATTTTCCCACGAAACGCATGTATTTTCTGTACAAAAATTCCGGTTTCATTTCTCTACACACCTGATAAGTGATAAGCGAAAGTAACTCTCTAAGTTCTTAAGAGCCTTTGCAAGATGCGAGTGTTTTTTAAATTCAATTCAATATTTATTTAATAAACTAGTCGCTGTTGTTGTGAAAAAGAGGAAACTATGCAGCATTCAAATATTAGCCGCCACAAGGAGTCTATTAAATTTCCCAAATAATTGCAGCGAATAGAAATATGCGCACGAGATCTTGTAAAATATTTTATTCATTCATTGTGAATAGGAAAATCTGTTTCTTTCTGGCTGCCGTTCGCTTGCCTGTAGAAGTTCGAATATTGCGCAGAAGAATAAATTTAGTTTCAAATTCCTTTGAAGCATTTCCGGCAGATTAGCTATGAAAATCACAAAAAACAAACCAAACCGCAATTACTGAGAAGAAAAAAATATCTTCTTATTTCATAGATGCAGGTTTTAATAATGAACGCGTTCAGATATTATAACAAGTAAACAGTTTTAATAGCATAAGAATAACATATCTATAGAGAACAAATCGAAATTAAGATTATAATGTAAAGTGTATGTTTTCAGTCCTCCAAAATTGCTCCTAGAAACGGAAACATTACGTTATGATTAACGCCTCATTAAGGTGTCATTACGCGTAAGATACTAGGTGCACTTAAAATGTTTTGTAGAAGTAAGATTTTTCTTTAAAGTGTGGCTTAGTGTATAGGCAAAGCGAATGTTTCCTTCCTCGAGCTTTTCCTATGAGGCAAAATATTTTGAGGGGAATTTTTTTCTTTTTTTATGTTTGTCCCGGAGCAATATACGGGTATATTATGGAGTTAAATAAATTCTTTCCTCACGGTGACTTCACTTAGTGATTCATTAAGTTGCTTCTTCTATAGGCTCCCATAAACTCATTTATTCGGTTTCTGGACTGTAAAGAGCCATCTTTCGAGCTTCTTGATGCTGATCAAATATATATATAGTTTGTGGGCTCTTTGAAGATTCCTTTCGGATGTTCCAAACGTTTTGACCAAAAAATATAGGAGTCACTTACTGACACTATTTCGGACACTAAGCTTAACTAATGTGACAGATTCGGATCAGATGGGCGAATATCTTGAAACACCTACTAGTAACTATATCTTTATACTGCAAGATCGTCTAATTTTTATTATTTTTTTGATGGAAATTGATTATGCTCATTAAAGATCCATAATGCTAATCACCTTACCAAAATTTGGACCACGAAGATCTACGTTTTAGACGTAACCGTTTTTACATGGAAAAAAGAGGCTTAGCATACGCAAGGGCCAGATTTGCTCATCTAAAAGTTTTTACTTGCTTTTATTTCGAAATGACAGAAACCATAAGTTCCGTTGCAATGAAGCGAAGTTAAAAATGTTCTTTCTATGAAAGTTCTACAGTGTCTTTGCCCGGTCTATATAGAACTCGACAGAGAAACCGCTAAATTCTTCGTGTGAAGTTCAAAGAGTGTAAATAAAATCCACCTACTATTAAATAATGCTTTAAAATATTGTATGTACGCAATATAAGATTTGCGATGTGCATAGGTTTGTTGTAAATATTAAAGATTTGATCTTCCGTTCATCATCAGATTTTCCCCTTCTGACAGAGCTTTTCATAAACTTGTCTATTAGATAACATCTTCTTTATACATTTGAAGTCTACTTACAATGCTTGTCTAGCGCTATGTTCCTTACACTACAAATATTTTAATAGAAAATATTCACTTGATTTGTATTTATGATATCTCATCCCAAGGGTTGATTTATTTATCACGCAAACCCGCTTACATCAGCATTTGCATACGTACAACGAAAGCGTTTACGTCTTGTTTTTTTTTCATTTTCACTGTCCGTTAGTTTTCCTTTAAGCGATCAACACCTATGAATGTCGAGCAATTGGAGTAAAATACACGATATAAAATGCTAACCTACACAAACAATGACACCATAATGAGGACGTATCTTTACGCTTACGTGGTTGAAGTTAAAGTGTATTTAAAAATTCTTCAATCTTGCTCGCCCTCTCGTTCTTTGTATTCTTTGTATTTTCTGTACTTCTTATTTTTTTACCGTTAACGTACTGATTATTCTCATTAAAGATTTATTAATGCATTTTGTGTGTGTGTGTGTGTGTGTGTGTGTGTGTGTGCTTTTTTCTTTTTGTTCTCTTTCAATATTTAACTTTAGTGTAATTGTTTATTGTAATAATATTTATGTTTATTTTATTATTACCTCTTCGCCGTGTGTGTCATGTGTAGACAATATTGCTCCGTATGGTCATCGTTCGTTAGTAGTAGAAGAAGGGAAACTATTAAATTTAAGTTGTGCAGCCACCGGCAATCCTGCGCCACGTGTAGAATGGCGTCGTGATGATGGCCGCACCATTAACGTAAATGGAATTGAAAGTAAGTAAAGGGAAAACAAAAAGTCTTAAAAATGCAAATAATTACTATGTACACAACTACTTACAACCTGTGAGCCTGCGTGCAAACAAAAACAACATTAAATATCATTATTAAAGTTACTCAGTGTAATTATTTCTTTTGTTTTTCTTTTTTTTATTTAATGATTTTTCTTCTTCATTTTTTTCCCCTTTAAACACAGTGTCTTCCATAAGCGGTGAATATTTAAAATTTACGAATATAACCCGCCATCAGATGGCCGCCTATACATGTTATGCCAATAATGGTATAGCGCCTGTGGCGAATGCAACATTTTTGCTGGAAGTTCATTGTAAGTGTTTTCGTTTTTTTTTTTTAATTTTTGCATAATATATGAGCGAGAAAATGTTATGTGTGTTGGTTGGTAAGAAATGTGGTTAAATCTTATATATATATTTTCCTTGCACTCAAAAACATACTCACACGAACACATACATATACAAACCATACTACATATGCAGTTTCACCCATGATATCGGTCTACAGACAAATGATTTATGCTGAGTATGGTCGTACGGCTACACTGGAGTGTTTAGTGGAAGCTTTCCCTGAAGCCATTAAGTACTGGGAACGTGCTTATGATGGAAAAATTTTAGATCCTAGCGATAAATATCGTATTGAAACATATCCCGATGGGTAAGTGCAGCTAGATAAGTATACAGAAAAAATTTCAATTTTTGAAAAATTTCTTAACATATTTTACAATTGCAAGCATAATTATACGTTTACTCATATTATAGCTTTAAAACCACAATGCGCTTAACTATAAATAATTTACGTAAAGATGATTTCGGTTATTATCATTGTGTAGCTCGAAATGAATTGAATGCAACTATGGTCAATTTTGAAGTAGCACGTAAGTGAAGAATCAATAATAGACGATTGCTATCCTTTGTATATATCCGTATTTAACCTTAGAACAATTCAAAGAAAAGAGATATAGAGAGAGAGGAAGAATATAGGAGTGGAAAATACTTTTATGAGCAAAAAAAAAAACTACACGACTTAAGTCTCTTTATAAGAATGAGCGCTAAATGTTTGCTCGCCTTCTTTCTGTTGTCATGATATATAATCTGATTGCTTTTGACGCTCCAATTTGTGAAATTTGAAAAATAATCGTCCAAAAAATTAAAGAGCGAATGCCCGTTGCGTGTTGTTGAAGTGCAGAGACGTCTAGTTATCTTGGATAGGTTGGACGTGCCTGAGCTATTCCTAAGCAAGAAGACAGAGTGACAGAGAGTGCTAGCCACTCTCGGTTCCTTTTAAAAAAGACTGCGCTTCCTTAATAAACCGAGTAAAACCGCGAAATCAAATATCTGATCAATAACTCCATACGCCGAGAGCAAATAAATAAGACGTGTGGCGATATCCCGAAAGAAAAAGAAAAAAAGCTAGAACGAAGCTTATACATTTCATAGTTCATAGCCACCGACCAGGGGTTAAAAGAGGTTTAATTCGGCCTCGATCAAAATGTTCTCAAACCGTACCACATTTTAAAGAACCCCCATTTGAAGAAAGTCGTCGTACAGAAAATATTTGCGATTTTTTCGCAATCGCGAAAAATCTGTGAAAATTTATCCTTTAGTATATCAACTAAATGCGGAAATTTAGGGAGTGGACCATTTCCTGAACTAGCTCCTATATAATTTTGTTCGCAAAAAAAGTCTTTATATGGCCTAACTTTTAGTGTCAAATTTGGATGAAATTGAGCTGTTTTTCATTCTTCGTCTCACGTAAGATATCACAAGAAATAACAGATATCTTATATCGAAGACAGCTTAAGAACTTTATAAAGAAAAATTGCGTAGAGTGTTAAATAGCCGACTTAGTCTGAATGAAATATTTGAACTTGTTTTTGGTGAAGGAAACAAGTTTTATAATACTCAAGCAATTGTTATTGCGTTTGTCCGACAATTCATGCATAGAATTGATAAATACTTCGACTATTGGTTGTATTGGTAGTACATCAGGAAATGGCGATATGAATAAACTCCATTAGGTAGAAGAACGCTATAAAGCAGATACTAAAACATGAAATGAAACAGCATAACAACAACCCGCACTTTTCTTTTCAACTTTGACTTGAAAACAACATACTTGCAGTCGCATGCACAACAATATTCCCACTCACATTTTTGGACATGTGGATTATTCGAAGCACTTCACATGTTCACATGTTCATGTTTACAGGGAGTTTTAATAAACATTTACATTTATCGTTATTTTCTTTTTATATTAGTTTTACAAGGTAGTAAAAAAAGTTCTATTCGTCTTAGGACGAATCTTTTATAACCGCCAGCTACAAACATAATCTGAAGCTGCTGGAAAGTGTAACGTGTTCTATAAGATAGTGTTACAAAAATCAAACTTCAATCAATACCCCATCCTTCGATATAATAGTTACGTCTAGTTTTAGATCAGACAAATTGGCACATGCCTATTAATTATGAGTGTTCGTAAAAAAGTTATCCTTTCTCACTACATTTTTAATTATGTAATTCTTCAACCTATTATGTAGCATTTTACGCCATCTTCAAAATACCACAAACTGACTGCAGTCTAGAGATCTACTATTTTCTATAAATCTTAGATACTGCGGTGGCAATTTGCCACAAAGTGATGGGAGAGTTTGCTAATCACTGATAGTCTCACTTAATTAACCAATTCTATCTATTAACTCCAGTACCTCCCTTTTCTCTATCTCCTGCACCTTGTGGGGGCTATTTGATGCATTGTCCACACGACATATTGATGACAGATCAATCAGTCGATCAATTCTATTCTCTTGTTAACTACAATGCAACTATTTTTGAAATATCTCCCACACAGCCGATTAACGACAGAGTCGCGTAATTACCGATAGTGGTCCTTAATTCACAAATTTTTGTGTTTCATCAGCAGCACTACTTCCACTAGCTTTCCATATTTCCTGCGCACTACAGTGACAGTGGAGTTCCTTACTTGCTGGTAATCACATCTAATTGATAAACTCGGGAATTTCATTAAAAACAATCCACTATTTTTTATACCACCTGCCTGCTGCACCACATTGACGATTAGACCTATCTTTTGCAAAGTGCTTGTGAAGATTCGATTAGTTTGTTAGGTACGCTGTTGCAAGCAGTTTTTTCGGAATGAATTGTCAAAAGAAATGAAGACGATCGCAGAGGGTGCTCTATCAAAGCTTATCATCTCTCAAGAAGTTCGATTATGCGAGTTTCAGGAAGATATGATAAATGAACAGAAGCAAAAGCCTAAGCATAAGTTGACAGATTTACCTAAACGACTTCGGATGTGTCTAAAACCATCCCGTTCGTACTTAAAGGACCGTTGATGTACTTTTACAGAAATATAGGTTTTGGATAAAATGGTTGGCGTGCAATATAGAAAGGACTACCTTCAAGTAGACAAAAACTTATTCTTGTTCTCTTCCTTATAATTCTATTCTTTTTACCGAAATATACTCAGCTATTCTTTCTCTCTAGCACGGCTTTTCGTATATCCTTTTGTAGAAATATTGAAACTTTTTTAAAAAATTTGTACTTCATCTGCTTATTCCCTACATCCCCCATGGTACAAAATATATTAACTTTGTGCAAATGTGCAACATCCCGAAGGACTTGAGACATGTTTCTAACTTTTTTAAGCTAAATTTTCTATGCTCTAAGCGATCTAAGCTTGTCTGTCCGTCTTGTTTTCTGGCGTTCAACCTACAGGCCACAATTTTTGAGATGCTTCCATGAAACTTGGTACACTGACGTATTTTAGTTCAAGCACGTCCGTTAATAGAAATGGTACGGATCGCGTCACTTTTTTCACTACTTTTCATATAGCCCACTATTTTTAAAAACTGAATGAAGCAAAACGACGTAGTTTATTTAATGGTAGGCACTGCCCCACTATAATGCTTTCACTTTCTCTTTTGTGTAAATTTATTTTATTAAAATAACCGCTTGAACCATTATTCCATCATTACAGCGCAAGATCCAAACAGCGAAACTCCTTATGTAGGCAAAGAGATAAAAATTTATGGAAAACGACCTCCGGAGAGTGGCTGCCCCGTATGTGAAATATGCCCTGATCCGAGGTAAGAATTAGTAGCAAATTAGTTAATTACATTTTTTTAGTGTGTTCGGCTTTTATCCTTTCTGCAAATGACTGTTTTTTATACGAACATATTCGTTATTTGCTTATGTTTAACACATTGTCCTCCATATGAAGAGTCCTTTTTTGTCATCTTTATTGCATATTGTTTTGCAAACAAATGTAATTAATTGAGTCTTTGAGAAATCTGTGAGACCATATTTTTTATTTCTTCCTTTTTGCTTTCTTCTTTTACTCCTTACTGCAGCTTGTTACAGTGCAAGGATTCGATTAATTCCAATTTTGAAATTCAACCGACTGGAAATTATAGTTATCCTGGTCTACCGAAACGCAAAAAGAGTAAGTTGCTCGCTGTAAACATCTTTTATTGCCAATACATGTGTGAGCATGTTTGTGTGTGTGCGTGTGTATAAAGTTATTTAAGAGTATTCGCAAGAAACTTTTAATTGAATTGCCTTTGCAATGTATACATAATAGCAGCACTTGAATGTGAATGTGCAAGTTGTTGTGACTGAGTGAGGGATGATGGAGAGTAAATTTCCTTTACACTCTTTTTCTTTGTTAATTCAGTTTCTTTTATTTTCTTCTAATTAAGTTCTGCTGATGAGAGGCTTCAAAATCTACACTTGTCTCATTTTTTTTACATTTCTACTTATTTTTTTTCCCAAAGTTATTATTGGAAAAGGACTTTGTGAGGCCATGCACACAAAATTTTGTTTGGTATGACATAACTGGCTTCGCAAAACCACAAAATCACATCGCTAAAAGGCTTCTGTAGCCTACAGTGCAAAAACTGTGGCTCGGGCATGGGCATGGTATCCCTTAACACCTCTACAAATAGATAATCTACCCTTTGCATCAGAGAAGGCCTCGTCAGAAACTAACCTGCTCTCTTCGTCCGTGGTCGTTGCCGGATATAACTTATGTCACCCATTTTTCCTCGTTCGTTTTCATACGCTTTAGAAATGACTGCAGATCGATACAATTCAGTAGATATTCGGGATTAGAAACTCAATTGAATAAACTATTCCAGACTAGATCATGAGATACATAAGTTTCACAGAGTCGTTTTTACATTTTTTTTTATGACCAATTATTCAGGCGTTGTCTTCTATTCGAGTAACACTATGACGGTCAGAAAGAAATGAGGAAAGAGGAACAGATGGGGAGGTCGTGGCCACAACCTAATGGATATGTGGCTAAACGTGAACTGTTATGACTGTACTGGTTGATCCATCACTATAGCTACGAACAAAAAAGATTCTACCGCACTGAGGTTTGATCATTGACGCTATAGTCGCGATTCTTACCCACTCAGTTACTCATGCGGATATTTAACATTCTTTAAGTATTTTCAGCAGTACTCAGTATTTTCATTCTACTAGATTGATTTATTAATACCTACCCAATGAAACCTTTGTGATACCTTACGTTTAAGTATAAGATATTTTCGTAATCCATTTTCGTACTCCTTTTTTTAGGTTTCTTCCTTTTTTTGACATTTTAAGTTATCGAAATCGCACACATTTGTTCTTTGTTCCATTATGCTTGCAGGGTGTTCAGTAGTTGTCTCTAAGTTCAGTTGCCGGCCATTACCTTAACAACATTTTATCATTGTCTTGTCTTAATACTCAAAGTGTAACACGTTTAATGGAAAATTCGAAGCCGTGTAGACAGTTTGTAAGCTTTCTAATGTGTCCCACCAAGCCACAGAGCTGCGTAAAAAAAAAAATAATGCCACAAGAGGGGACGCTATTGAATACTCGAATTTGTTCATTCATTCATTATATTTCGAGCATGGAGACGATCAGTTTTAAAAAAAAAAAAGGTCCGGTGAAGAACGCTCTTAGCGAAACCTTTCTTAGAGGCCCTACCACCTTTTGTACTGGTACGTCATTAATCAACCGCCTGCTACAAGTCATACAATATTAGTGAGCCAGAGCAAGAAGCTTCCAGAAATTAAGCAAAAATGCGAATTCTTTTTTTTTGTCAAATTCGATTAAGAACAGATGGTAGTCGCTTGGGTCGCAGATCTGAAGAATATGGCGGATAGAGCAAGAATTTGAACTTCAAGTCTTTCAATTTTGCCATTGCATCCATCGACTTGTGACCAAATATTTTCGTCCTGCTCTGAGTAAACGCGACACACGCGCGTAGTGGGAAAACAACTGTCTCTTGACTATATTTTTATCCAAATAATTTAACTCACTAGTCTGTGCAATCTACGCGTTGGGATGTCAAATATTTCTGGCAAATTTCATTTTTCGATTGCTGGGAATAATTTTTGGAATTGTTCTCCCGCCTTCTGGCATAAACATGATTTTTGGGTATGCATTAATGTCCGCGCGACATTGTTTAAACCCCGCAGACTATCTGCACAATATATTCGGACTCTTCCATTGCATTGAAAATAATAGAAGCAGCGTCACTAAATCCACTGAGAGTCGGCATTTTTTAAAAATAATATAATTTGTTTTCTGGCATTGGGAAGGAGGGGTGAAGAGAGGTGACATCTGTACATCAGTTCCGGGAACCGTACGCTAATGTGTTATGTATGTCCATAAGTATATCGTTCCACTTTTCATTCTATTTTAATAAGGCTGCCTATTGTATGCGGTGGGTAAGCCGGTATTTCACAAATTTGTCGATGAAAATTACGGATCATGGTTAAAGGATGCCGCCGCAGCCGAATTGGAACGTGAGAAAACTTTCGTTACGAACGAAAAGGATAACTACAATTTGTACGAATTTACTTCAAAAATCCAATATCGCATGAATGATGTGCCGCGTAAAAAATACGAAATAACTGAAGGTTTTCAGGTATGTACTCATTGCTGTCTTGTCTTGTAAATAGACTGCGATTTTCATTTTTACATACATATGTGTTTTAACTGCAGGGTAATGCTCATGTCGTGTACAACGGATCATTCTATTATAATCAGCACAATACTGACCTCGTGGTGAAATTGGATTTAATTACAATGAAAAAAATTAGTAAGTAATTCAATCTTTCATAATGCAAGCCCACCCTGACAACAAACGGGCACAGCATTTGCTGTTTGACTATTTGTGTCGGTCGGTGGGGACGTTGCAAGTATTACCGGAAAACAAGGAAAAAATATACAATCTAAGCAATTTTGTTTAACAATACTTATGCACAGATGCACATGGTCATATATGTATATATATATATATGTGTACGTCTGGTGTGTACTTAAGAGTGCGAGTACAATTGTTACAATAACAAAGCATGTTGTTTGGTCTGTTTGACTTTAATTATAGCCACTCAGTTGCCGTATGCAGGCATAGCAACTGGTAATAAATTGTACTCGACAGATTACAATTACATGGACTTTAATGTGGATGAGGTCGGTTTGTGGGTAATTTACAGCACTTATGATTCGAATAATACTCTGGTGGCTAAGGTAAGTGAACGAATGTTACGTAAAAATGAATGCTCTTTCATTTCACCCCGTAAGATAGTGAACGAAATGAAATGCAATGAAATGTAAGCAAGCAAGCAGTCAGGCAAACGGCCATTCATTCAGCCAGCGTAAATAATGATCGTTCTCTTCATTATTTCTTTGCACTGCATAATTATTTTCTTTATAATGATTTTCGAATGCTTAATGAATGAAAGCGTGATTTTCCTTTTTGTTTTTTTTCAATAGTCACAATTTTTTTCAATAGTATTTTTTACATTTCTATATTTCAATATGATTTGCAGTTGGACGCTGAAAATCTTCGCATTCAATATAATTTCAATGTAACACTGGATCATCGAAAATTTGGTGAAATGTTCATTGTTTGCGGTCACTTGTACGCAATCGATTCGTGTATGGATAAGAATACTCAAATACGTTACGCTGTCGACTTGTATAATGGCAAACTTTTGAATATCGATTTGCCATTCACTAATCCCTTCCGCAAAACGACCACCGTCGGTTACAATCCATACACGGTGGTAAGTATTTCTATGTTGCACAGAGAGATTCTATTGTGTGAATTTAAACCATAATCACTATGTATTTGTGTTTTCATAATCCGTGTGTGCGTACATATGCTCTTTAAAGAAAAAAATTTATAATCAAAAGCATTTGTGTTAAACATTATTCTTCTACTTCTATACCATGAATATTCTGTGCAGTTAACAGAAGAAAAAAGAAAGCCAGCCATGTATTGTGCTCCAACGAACAATAGTTAACTGATATTGTGTTTTGACATGAAATATATTCAATTTAACTGCTGTTTGGCTTTATATCCAGTTATTGCATTACATAAAGCAAGAGTTCAGAAAAACTCTCGCTTTTTAAAATATACGACATCAGGTTAATTATAAATGCCACTGGGATAGCAGCAGACTGGGGTAGCAGCCTACAAAACACAACCTTCTACTGCATAGCAGGGCTCCATGGTCCCATAATATGAAAAGCAGCCATGTTTATTTTGGAAAAGCGACAAATTCTGAAATCATTTCAAATGTGGTTACAACAGTTCAATGCCCTGCACGACTTCAATTAATGCAATTAAAAAAAAGAATTTATTAAAAATATTCCCAACAATACTAAAGCCATACTTTGTACAAGAAAGTCCTTATATGAGAGCGGGTGTAAAATGTAAAGTGACACGGTCCAAATTTAGAAAAATTAATTCTCTTGTCGAAGACTTCACGATACTTTCACATGGGTCATATATGTTACTGTTAGTTTTTATGTCAAATTTCATCAAAACGGATTAGAGGTTAGATTTCCTTGTAATAATTTTCTTTCTGTTCCATAGGAACAGTTGTAAGAGGTACATTTAAAAAATTAGGCCATCCAGCGACCCAAGCTTTGCATATTAAATATTTATAGTGTCGAAATACTTCAATTATACTTAAAACTTATTCAGCCGTTTTTATCCACAAATATTGGAAATTTCTAAAATTTGCACATAATAATCTTTTTGAAAATAAGGCCCTGTATAGGGGGAAGAGTTGTAAAAATATTTCCAAAAAATCTGTTTTTTAGTGGGATTCGTTGTTGGCTTAAAATACGTCAAAGTATCTAATTTCGTCAAAATATCGCACAATATTTGGGACGAGTAGAATGAACATAAAAATATGCGCACAGACATCGGGTAGACAAAAAGGAACGTTAAACCACTTCAGAAAAGGATTTCAGATCAATCGTTATAACAAAAAGCGAATCGGTCAGAAATCGTTGTGGGCGCTACATGCATCTGAAAAAACTTAATATACCCTGCAATACAAGTGATGTAGGACCCACAAAATATAAAAAGAAGAGGAAAAGATGCTTGGAATATATTTATGTGATTTTATGGAAAATAGGCAAAACTTTGCATACATTTTATTAAAGTACGGATGCATCGGACCTAATCTTATTTTCGCTGCTAAATATGACTGCATTGATCTGAACCAGCCGTAGTTAGAGACAGACAGGCCTAGAGAATAATCTGCATGCTAGACCAGTTCGCAGCCTAAGTTGAAGATCACTGCGTGGATTGTTTTTGCTGAAGACGGACGGATGGTTGCCAATTTCATTGTTTCCAAGACGAAAATTTTTTACCCGATATCCCGCAAGTTTTATATAGTTTACTACATTTTCACTGCAGGCCAAAATAATCCAGTGAAAAACAGGAAAGCACTCAGTGCCTTAAATGCTCCTAGTTGGTGTCTATGTGTTTACAGTTTGACCTACACTGACCGACAATTTGTAATGCCTTACAAGCACTAATTTTATAAGAATCCAATGCGTCAGGTAGATTTTGTGAAGCAATTTTTATAAATAGAAATTTTTTCTGTACTACACTTTTTAAATCGCTAATAGTGTACATAATAATTACTTGATTGCATTAAGCCAATCATCAGTTTGAAAAGGTGCATGTGTGTGAAATCTGATTAAGTTAACTCCTCAATAAGCGATAAAAATAGCGAATTGGAAAAGCAGGAGCGGTCTACGGTTTTCATTATCGAGTTCTGGTACGATACGAAAAAAACCAAATGATACGCTCACATTTTGAGTTGATGGTTCTTGCTTGTCTTTGCATCGAGTTGGGCTTCTCGTTCGTTGTATGTATGACGTTATATTTGTGATTTTGTAAATAAATTTGGTGAACAAATTAAAATCTATTAAACGAAAATACAAAACAGACTTTAATGAATTGAACTAAATAAATTGCTGCTTGTTTACATTAACTAACTATTTTTTTTCTTCATGCCTAACTTGATATTCACAATCTGCATACTAAACTTGTCCGTCTATACATTGCCCAACCAGGCTCTATTTACTGTATTTAAATAGTTTCTAGTAGCTTAGAACCCCTCTGTTAGGGGTTTGCAAACCTTTTGATCATTGTTTTACTTGAAAAACGCATTATTGAGAAAATGCCTTGATTAATATATATTGTACCAATTTCTCTCATAAATACCGTTTTAAAGTTAAAATATGATTAGAATACATGCAAGCACCTGATACTTTAATTTTCTCTTCAACATGGAGCTCAATAGCCATTTTGTGTCCGTGCGAAAATATGACATTTTACCTTCAATACCGAACAAACACTCATACGTCATCGAGTACCATCAAGTTAACGAATGCTAGTTAACGAGAATTATCAACACAAATCAACACAAATTCGATACCGAGTTTGTTCGATAACGAGAACCGTAAACCGGCCCCAGGATACGGTTTTTTGTTTTGCTATAGAGATGTATATACTTTTTTGTGCTCATATACATATTTATTTATTCCAATTGCTCTCGAAGGCATCTTTGATAGTTTTTTTTTATAACAAATTAATCATTATATTAAAATAATGTTTTTAATTAATAACTTGTCTTCAGTTTGCAGCACTTTTTTAAACCTTTATTTTTCACATTTCGTTTTTTGTTTAAACATAACTTAATAATCTCGTTTTAAAGTAAAATTGACATTGGAAAGACCTATTGCGATTGCTATTCCGGAATAAGAATCCGGATATAACACTCACTATGCCAAAACCGGACTATTAGGGTACTTTTAGTTATTAGTTTAGTTATTTTAAGTTTGAATATATGCAACAAAAGTTCATTTCTTTTGAAAAGTTCTCCTCTTATTACCATTTTAGTTTACGTGAAGACCATATCGACAAAAAAACGAAGAGTTTGCTCCATTTCGTTAACTAATTATCTAGAAAACTTAAAGTATGGTGTAAAAGTCTGATTGAATTTGTACATGAACTCTTAACGAACGGGGGAATGTTTCGAGATCAATGATCAGTTGATTCATGGAGTTTTAACAAATTGATTGCCTTTCAGTAGCGAACAGATATGTCCATACAAGAAGATACAGAAGTGATAATAAGGGCGAAAAAATGGGTGTAAAAATAATCGAACCTAACCGATTTCTTGAAATATCATGCCATGCTTCTTGCATGGCAGCATTCGATTTTTACTCTGCGTATTAATAATGTCGTCATTATGGCGGCATACGTTCATTATGGATTAAATACGTGTTTATCGTGTGATGGTTCGTCTGTCAGAATTAGATCGGAACCATTGAGCCCGCATAAAAACAATTTTTGACCTTTTCATTATGTAATTGCTGTCCGATGTCAGCCTATTGACTCCAGCCGCTCTTCCCTAAGAAAACATTGGCCTTTGCTAGTAAGAAATTCGTGTTGAGGTTTGCTTAGTAGTAGAACTTACTCAATAATTTTGTTGCAATACAATCAAATGAATTTATGTTTGTCGGTCTGCTTCTTGTCACTGTTATCTTATTCATTCCAATTAATGTAGGATGAATTAGTATGAATTATTAAACAACTTTAACAATATCGTTAGTGGACAAACTAATTAGAATCAAAAACACATTCTATGGAAATCATTGGTGTTCCTTCCGCTACGCTTTTGCGCGTTCACAACTCTTTAGGGGTACATTTCCAGCTCAAACATATACAGTTTCATACGCATTGCCAGGCGTTGGTTCTTCTTTTTGTTTTTACTTTTTGCTCATTTCTTCATTTATTCTTATTTCAACTTTTAATTGATCGTCTTATTATCTGCTCCTCCAAAGGATAGGTATATTCGTTTTGTCAAAAGATTTGAAGCACTTAGGGAATGTATATTCCGCAAACCAGCATCAAATGCTGAATCGATCTAATCAAGTCGTCTCTCTATCAGTCTGCGTAATGTCCGTAGTAAATCTCCCCCTGCTCGCAAGATGAAGGTAACGTCGTCAAATTTGGCACCAGCATCGGAAGTTATTGCATCTAGGTTGGTATTAAAAATGGGTGAAATCGGTTGCAGTTCACGCCTACAATACCACGTAAATTAGAAAAATCTCTGCTTACGCAAACAAAAAATTAAAAAATTGATTTTATGCTCGTTGCTGACAAAACATAATAATGCATGGATATAAAAGATGGGTCACAGCCGATTATAATTTTCTTATAAGTTTTCATTTGATTTTAATACGCAACCCGATGCTAGATTCGTACCTCTCTTTGTTACTTCTAGGAAGACATATCAAAGACATCATAAAGTATATATATTCTTGGTTGGCGTGAAATTCCGGGTTGATCTTTACAATCGTTAGTCTCTTTACCGTTCATCTGAGATGGAAGAATAACACTTGGCGTTATGCACTCTTAATTGACCGCCAAAACTCGAGTATAAAAATGAGTGCAATAAGCCCACAATAAGCAAAAAACAATAAACTTGAGGTCGTGAAAAATAAAAATATAAACAGAGATTTCAATGTAAAAATATTCGCACCGTACAGAAAAAATTGCAACTTATATACTATAAGATATAGCGAGGTAAAATCCAGATCCGCAGATACTTGTTAGAGCATGCTAAAAGCCCAGCGTAAAAATGACCACAATTGATCTGGTAACACCTTCTTATATGACAAAACATGGTTATTGATTCGGCAGCACGACGATTCGCTTGAAGGTATTGATTTTTTTACGATTAATGTGCCGTGACATTTAGGTGACCTGAAGAATGAAATTTTGAAATATACTACAACCAAAATGCTTGCATGTAGCAGAGTATTTTAAACTTAAATAGAAGTTAGCTGTTAGGAAACTAATTTTTGGTAATATTATGAAAGTGACGGAAGATTGGAAAAATAAGTAAGTACAAGTACTATAGGTCATCATTGCATCTCATCATTAAACCATCTGCACCACCCCACAGACGTTCATGTAACGACTTTTCAAAACGTTGAGGGAAGTGGTCGAAAATGTGATCCGATCCGAATCATTTCCAATAGATTTCGTCCATGGGCCGAAACAGAAATTCCATTAAAATATGCCAAAATTTGCAGGCTGTAGGTTGAACACAAGGAAACAAGACGGACGTACGGACAGCCAAGCTCAGAATCATTTTTTTAATCGATTGGTATAATAAAAGTTGCATCAATCGCAAGTCCTTCTGGTCGTTGTATACATTTGCACAATCTTAATACACCCATGTACTAGAAGGATACACAAGGTGAAGAGTATAAAAGCAAATCAAATTCCATAAGTTGGAATTGACGATAAACCTCCCACCATATTATGGATATATATTCATTTATTTATTCGCCACTCCCAGCCAGTTGACGCATCGTATGCAATACCTCAACGGTGTCGTGAAAATTTGCATTGAATATGTTAAATATAACCGTGCATAAGAATGGCATGTTCACCATGTTAAGTAACGATAAACTATTCCTAAAAATATTTATTTTACTTGTTTATTTACTACAAATAAACATTTGAGACATATATACATATATATATATATATGTATATATATATACATATATATATATATATATATATATACATATATACATTTTGCAAAACTCTTAAACTTAAAGACTTCCATTCAATCATCATTACTCAAAATCGCAGCAAACTTTGCATCAGTTCCAGTTGCGAAGTAAACAATTTCTCAGCATATATTTTGGCTTAAATTACTGGTACGTGAACTTCTTAAACTATCTAAACAAGTACACAATAACTTTGAATGAACATGAACAAAAAGAATACGAAATTAATCACATATTCATTGTGGGACTCACAGCCGCTTTTGTGGAACTCAGCCCCCTTTTGGTGGAACTCAGACGCTTTTGTGAAATTGTTTGAATAGTTTTGAATAGTTTTCTTTTAAACGTTGCAAATGAACGCCAAATCTTCGTGAATGTATCAAGTTTGAAAGGCGTTCGATAGTTTTTCACGCCAAATCTCTGTTAAACATAAAAAGCTCAGAGAATAAAATCGCAAAACTTAAAAACAAGAGGATGTGCGCAATAAGAACGTTCTGAAAGGTTATGGGCGGAGATTTATTAAGAGATTTAGCCATGTATTATTCTTACCTTGAGTCAATCTTGAATTATAAATGTGAGAGTGACATAAGCTGTTCACATTCAGGTTATTGTACGCTTACAAGCTGTTCGCAGTGCAATCTTCAACAAACCTCACCACTCACCCATACAGGGGCAATTTTTATCGCCACCACGGAACTTACTTTCCATATACTATAAACTTCTT
Source organism: Glossina austeni (assembly GCA_000688735.1). Classification (NCBI taxonomy): domain Eukaryota; kingdom Metazoa; phylum Arthropoda; class Insecta; order Diptera; family Glossinidae; genus Glossina; species Glossina austeni. The sequence continues at coordinate 579,799 of KK502479.1, read as the reverse complement.
CTCACGGTGTTCCACATCAACTGGATATATCGCGATTGGCGTGTTCCCAATTATTTTAAATGGATGGCATCCCCTGTAGGCCTACACCATTGCTTAACTTAAATTAAAACTTTAAAATTTTTACAATAATAAATAAAGCCCCGCTTATACATATCCATTATGTAAAAGATACATTAACGTAATTATAAAAATATAATATAATATAAATTTATAATATAAATGCGTATAATATGAACTTGGTAATAAGGTATTCAAAACCCATCGACGTCTAAATAACTCTATATATAATATATAGCTACTTGTAAGGCATGTTGGTACGAGAACGCACGACCGCCACATAAGCAGCCTTAAGTTTTATCTGATTCCCTAGGCTGCTGCACAAACATAAATATTACCATCATTATTATTACATTCGCCAGAGAAATAAAATCTAAGACTAAAACTTAAAACTATCGGTTTTATTAAAAACTCTACCATACTTGAGAAATAAATGTTTTTGAAATATGGCAAATATCTTCACATTCCTATAGCAAATATTACTGAAATTTATTGTAGCATTTGACAAGCATAGGAGTAAGAAATCTACACTGCGAGCTGACATAAACGATAAAATGAAAACGAATTGCATTCGTTATCTTACCTTTGGTTGTTTATTTTTCGTACGTATGTATGTCATATCGCACAGTCGTTTAAAAAAGATAAAATTTGTATATGGTACTGATTTGATGCAGTGTGATGTCGTACCGAGAAATCTTATCAGAACTTTTGCGCTTACAAGTAATTAGAATGAAAAAGTAAGCCGTCAAATTGCTGCTAATATAACAGTGCTGTCTTTGTCATAAATTCCCTGAAGTGCCTGAAACGCACGTTGCTTTCAATTCTAAAAATTATCTTGGAAATTCTTGGCATTTGTTAGGTCGAATTATAAATTTTTTCCGCCTTTTTTAGCCACTTGACCTCCCATCATACCTTCAGGTGGCGGCGAACCGTTGACGGTAATATATTCTACTTTCCTGCTCTCACTCTTTTTGATTGACGTAGATTTTGCTCTAAAGTGAAGGCTCTTAGGACTTTAAAAGTCGGTTCGTTTCTAAGTGTCGCATCTCCAGAGTGGAGTTTAGCAAAACAATTTCTTACTGCCTGATCTCTTATTAAACCTTCATCGTATCGTCCCATATGTATATTTTTTCAGCTGTTGCCCTAACACTATTTTCTTGCTTAAGTTTCCAGTACGGCACATAAGGAATACGAACTAATTCACTTCGCTTTAACCAATTAACTGTATATAACGTTCATTCGTCCTTTCCTCGTAAAATTTTACCACTATGAACATGTATTTCCCATAAGAATGTATTTTTTCGTTTTTTCGAGCCGTGTCATTACAACCAAATTTTATATTACATACCTCATATTTGATGGATGTACGAGTGTATCGCTAAGGAGGTCGACACAGTGAACTGGTTAACGATTCTGAACGACACTTTAATACAACGTTTGATAGAAAACTAATTAAATCATTATAAAAAGAAGAAAGTGAAAACAAAAACCCATTTGCCACGGCTAGTTTCAGTAGGCAGATAGGATATAGGATCTACCGAAAAGTATTTACAAATCAGCCTATAGTAGTTTTCTTTGATCTCAACGGTATATTCATATAAATGTTAAACAAAATCTGGTCACCTGGTAATTCATCCGTTACTTTTACTGTAGCTACTGCAGCAAAAATAACTCATTAAAATTGAACTGATTATTGTCCCGTGTCAAGCTCAGTCAGTAAGAATCAGTAAGATTACGTTGTGACGAGAAGACTTAAATTATAATATAGCAGTAAGTTACAATAAAGCACAATTTCACTCATCAGCCTTGTAAATATACCAGGTTGCACGAATCCTTGCATTTAGGGATAATCAAACTTTTTTATATAATATCACAATACGGCTGAGTAGGCGAGTAGGCGAGTAGGCGAGTAGGCGAAGTATCTTGACTAACAACTCGATGGTCAGTGGTTCAAATCTCAAAGGCTTTAGTCTTGGAATTTGTTTCCCTGGCCAAATTATAATAATAATAATAAAAACAGTTTAGGAAAAAGTGCTGAAAGACTTTCGATCTTTTTTTTTATTAATTTTATCCAAAGTACCTTTAATTTAAGAACATAATACATATCAATATTCATGATCTTTTGCAATTTCGCGGGAAGTTTCCCGATCGCATCGATGTAGAACTTTGGGGCACTGAGTGACCGAGGGTGAAAACGCTTTTTGATATTCATCTAACCTTCATGACAACTAACATCATACGGAGGGATCGCAATAAGGCTGAACCCACGACTGAATTTGTAGTGTTCATAAACTCATTTTCTTTAGGTGAAGTTATGCTTTTATCGTCGAAAACTTTGTTTAATAAAAAGAGGCATTTGTGGGCACATGAATAGGTATGCGTGCCGTCATGTCTTCGTTAAGAACTTGGAAAAGCAGGTTTGTTTAGAAGAAGAGCCCATCTATGGGCATCTGCAGCAACAATCGGGGACTGCAATGCAAAAGTTAGCAGCGCTTTTGCTAGGTACAAGGGCAAGGTAACTATGGATAATAAGTCGGTCAAATTACCATGACGCAGTAGTGCGCTTTGAAAAAACGCTTCCGTATGTTCTAAGTCGCAATAAATTATAAAGTCTTTGAGAGATCATAATCAATTCGTAGCAAACATCACAACGATCACAAACAATCGTAATGTGTGATGGCGCTTGATTATGGATGAAGACACCAAATGGCTAATAAATGATTGCAATCATGTTGGCTTTTTTTTTTTCAATAATTTATATAAAAAACTTATTTTTTCTTCTTTGTTGTGCATTTTTATTACTATCAAATTTAATATTTATTGTCTAGAAATTTTTTATAAAGTGAATGCAAGACATTTAAATTTGTTGCAAACCATCATTTTTATCTACCTTTGTGTTACGGATTTATTCAGTTTCTGCACTTGTGTATTTCGTTTCATCTTTTTTCCTATGCGTTTTCGGGTTGAACAGGAACTTTACTCCTGGGATAAGGGTAATGCACTTACATATCCGATACGGTATCATGAACAAAGCATAGGGAGTGACCATGCATAAATTATTGTGAAAAACCCCGGAATGCATGTGTGGCGGAAAAAATGAAAGAAACACATCAACTGTTATACTCCATGCGTTTAGGAACAGCGTATATGCATAAATTGCACGGTAGATACGATAGTTATAAGGAACTAAAACTAAAAACTTAAGTAAGAAAATTATGTTCGCTTTAAAGCGAATCTTGGATATTCACCATCCTGTACTTTAAATAAATAAAAATTTAATATTTTGTTTTTGTTTTGTTTTTTTTTTTTTCTTGATAAAAAATGTCTTCAGCCATATAGTATTCACGTTATCATAAGATATGATCGTCTTCGTTTCGTTTGCTATGATGCTCAAGGCCGGTCAAATGAAAACTGGTGTGTTGTTTGAGTATAAAAAATTAAATGCGTCCCTCACTTTTCTACTTCACAGAGAAAAACGTAAATAAACGAAAGTTGATTGTGGAGACAACAATCGAAACTGTATTCACACTAAAGTTTTTCTAAAATGCTGATATACGCTTTTTCAAGCTTCATATCATAAATGATTTAACACATTTCCGGTTTCCTAGGCTTTATTTTAAGCTTTCATCAAGTTTAAATTTTTTGAATTTTCAAAAAAAATGATGTAAATCAAAAGTGTATGTTAAATATTAAAATGTATGTATCAACAATGTTAACGCTGGAGAATTCCATCAACGTGTAAACAACTAATAGGCGAACGAATTAACGGACAGAAATATTTAAAGTTGGGCTAAGAGACATAGAGAGAACATACATACGAACAGACTAATCAATTTGTGGGCTGTTTTATTGACGCAGAAATGACGAATAAGAACTCAAGGCCGCAAATAAGAATGTGCCATTACCTGGGCTGACGCATAGAAGAGCAAATATGCCCTTAGACACGCTCTCTAGTGGACAGGCGGACGAAAGAAATGGCGAGAGAACTTAACAGGAGACTTACTGATTATTAGCATAAGGGTGCGTTAATGTGCTGAAAAGTAAATATGTCATTAGACCAATTTTCTAGTGAACGGACGGTCGAAAGAGGTGACAAAATAACTTAAAGAAAAGATTAATTGATTGGTAAAACGACAAATATATAGACTAATAGGATGGGTTAATTGGATCTGCAGTAGATGGAGCGATTAGACGGTCAGAGGATGGGCAGGCGAACAAATGGGTGGACAAATAGTCTCACAGCCAGTCCATTTGATCAACAGGCGGATATATAGAATACACATATAATGGAGTAAGCGAACTTTTCAGGATATGTATTGATAAACAGACAGATGCGTTGATGGTTACGACAGATGAATGAGAAAATCTCAGGCGGATGCAAGTGGACTTGTCGACAAACGACTTAATAAGTAGGCCTTTGAGCAACTGAAAAGACTGACGGGTGCCAATAACACACAACTAAAACGCACCGTTTAATAAACACTTGAATGGATGACCACGAAAACAATTTGAATGAAACTGATCTGAAATCGTCTGATCGCGAAGATGTGCTTTACAAAGTCATTGCCAAATATGTTTTCAAACAATTTGCTATATTTTTTAAAAATTTTCGGTGGTGATTATAAAGTAAAAAGTAAAACTCTTAAACTAAGGTATGTATAAATTAAATGGTACTCTGAACAACTTCCCTATTTTTTAGTTATATGTGGTTATATTTTCTAAACAAACTGCAATATATGTAACAAATTTTTAGATACATTGTACTTAAAAAAGGAACAAAATATCAAAATATTACAAAAACAAGTCAAACATTAGGAAATATTTTGTAAAAAAAAATAATTTTAAACAAAAGAATCTTATTTTTAGTACCTAGATGTACGCATTGATGCTCATACACTCACTTATATATACATATAAACATATATATATATAAAAATCGAATATGAAAATGAAAAACAGAAAAGTTTTCTATGAGAAACAAAAATACATATTAGAAAGTTTTTAGATGCAAAACACATTCGAAGGTTAAGAAAATCTGATAATCAAAAGTAAGGTAAACCAAAAAACAAAAAGGAAAATGAATGTAAACCAAAATTTTCTGAATTAACTTAAACTTTTTATTGAGTTTACGCCAATCAATTGGTGCATTTTTCTATAATTAATTATAAACAAATTTCTTTGGTTACACATAAACCGACATATACACATACAAAACAGTTACTACCTTAAAGCATTTTGTTTATTACTTTCAAAAAAAAAAAAAAAAACAAAAATAAAAATAAAAATGAAAAAATATTTACGCAATTAAAACTTAAAAATATTGTTATTATATGTGTGAATTTATAAATTTTTTATAATTAGTTGAAATATACTTTTTTTGTTATTTTTCAGGAAAATTTTCATTCATTTCATCATTTTTTTAATTTTCTAAAGTTTGTTAAATAAACTCAAAACTATAATTGTCTTATAAGAAAACTTACCATTTGATGCACAAATCATTAAAGAACTGAGCGCGTAAGTAAAAATTATGATTGTTGTCACTTAATTAAGAGATCGTAAAGAAATATTGCCCGTTATAAGAAAAAATTTGTTAGCCTTAACTCTAGGCTTGCAGAGCACATGTACATTTATTGCCTTAGTTTTCTGTTATGCAAATATTTCTGTTTTTCCTTTATTTTTGAATACGACCAATCAGTCGATGTCCCCTGTACGGAGCGATGGTTCGAAAGAAGTGAGGAACGACGGATTCTTTTATTAAATCCTGCCAAATTTTGCGCATTTATGTCTGGAAGGCAGTAAGATGACCAAATTAGAAACCATTGCTCATCCTTCGAGGAGATAAATGCCAGCCGGTAGCTCCGACTTCTGGTACACTTTGTACTGTTGCTGTTTTGAAACGAAAAAGCAGTCATTGAATATTTGATTGAAATTTTAACAACGAGTTTGCATGTCTCATCTTAATAGTAGACCGGAAGGTAGTGAAAACTTTTTCAATAGCAATCGGGTTATGAGCGATGACATTTCCAATTATATCTTTTTCATTAGACGTCAGCCTTCGTAGCCTTTATTGCACTTTGCCATGGTCGAACAAGGATCTCGAAAGCGCTGTTGGCGTTTCTGATTCCTATTCGTTGTGAGGCAGTAATTTTACACGTCTTGCTTATGTTTATCGGGATTTCCCTATTAAAACATATTTGGCAAACACGCAACGGATATCTGCTGATACGTTAAGAACGATGCGCACATGTTTGATGATAATTTTCGTTTTTAATAAGCGATCTTGCGATCTAAAATATAATGCAAGAGACAAGTGTGATTTACATTTACTTCATACTATGAAAGATAAGGTTAAGTGCACATTTAGGGCTTTAACGAGATGCCAAGTACACCAACCCTTTTTCACACGAGTTTTAACTGATACGTTTTATCAATCAGAGCAAATACCCTTTTTTACACGAATTTTTTTGTTTTAGCGCCAATCCAAAAAAAAAAAAATTTTTTTAATTATGATTTTGACGGTGTCTCACAGAAACTTATATATTCAACAACAAAGTACAATTGAAGGAATGCTGTGGGCAAATGCCGCTCGGTTGATGCTACTTGGCCATTAATAGCGAACGACATTTTTCGTTTGAATCAAACCCGACAGTTGTGCTAGACATGCCCGACATGTCTACTGAATATAGTATTTTCGACCCAGCTCGTAGCAAACTTGGACGCATATAATTAAGAAGCGATGAATCGTTGGGAAATTGATTTTTATTCCTAGTTTTAATTTCAATTTCTTTATTATGTAAGTATTTACGGACTGAATTTCCACTGTACAATAATTTTAATTTGTTTTTTATAATAAAAATTAATGGTTCTGTCTTATAGAAGCATAATATTGATTTCATTATTACTTTTTTTACACGGTTTTTCGAAAGACTATGTAGAATTTTTCATCTTAGACGATTCATATCATCAAATTTACCACATACCGCAGGTATTTTTCTATACGAATTTTTTTGCACGGATTTATAAGAAACGCATATTCCGTGTAATAGAAGACTTCTGTGTATGCAAACATTAATGCTGTGATTGAAATGATTAATCACATTAACAACTTTAGGCGCCAGTGTTTCAATCATAAAATCAAAATAATTGTCTAAGCAATTGTCCCGTATCTACGCGGTATGTTAACAATTTATTGCTTGTTAACGGTATCGTGTTTGCTGAGTTTTCCGCTAGAAAGTAAGAATGGATGCCTACGACATATCATATGTTGTTGTAGTTACAACAACAATGATATTTAATTTATACTAAAATATGTAATAATTTACGACATGGAGTTCATCTCGATGAAACTCATTTGTAAAATATGTTAACTTGGGAAGCATTACCACCTTCTAGCTATGTTTATTTTAAGTTTATATATATCTTATATGATCAGCTGTACAAAAATGTAATTAAATTGGGGTATGTTACAATTAAAGACGACACTTTTTTATTTATGGCTGCGCCTTGTGCTTTTTTTTCCTTTTTGCTAATTTTATGAAACTCCTCTCTTCTTTCACTATAAAAGGACTCATTATGTTACCGTATACAATCTGAGAAAGAGAAAATAAAGGCCAGCGTACGTCTATCGTTACATCCGCTATTTTACAGTAATCGCGATGATGGTAATTTGTAGCCAGTTAACTGTGTAATTTATCTTTAAAAGTCGCTCACACCCGGTCAAGCGATAATATGTCGATATATTATACGTCAAACATATTATAAGTAGTCGCATAGGAAATCGTCCATTTTGTTACCATAAAAAGATTTTTTTATTAATCAAGTAATGCCCTTTAGCCATAATACACTTTTGTCAGCGCTTTTTTCAATCCTCGAAGCACTTCGGACATGCATTTTTTGGCATTGAACTTTGAATTTTGAGCTCTTCCAGCGATGCGGTCCTTATCGCCTTAACCGTAGCAAAATTATATCCTCTGATGGATCTCGTCAGTTTTGGGAACAGCAAAAAGTCGCGGGGGGCCAAATCCGGTGAACACGGTGGCTGAGGCATGATTACGGCATTGTTTTTCACCAAAAAATTGCGAGCAAGCAATGCCGCATTATCGTGCCACAAGATTTCATACCCAAAACATCCAAAAATGTTGCAGACTTCCTCAGCTAGTTCTCTAATAGGGATTCGACTATTCTCCATAACAAGCTTCTTCATTGCTTCAACGTTTCCATGGGGTGTTGACGTGCAGGGGCTTGCAAGGCGGGCATCGACCTTACAATATTGTCGGCGTTCTGTGAAGAGCTGCTACCGCTCATAAACCCTTTTTTTTTGCTCAAATTGGACTCCCCAAATGCCCAGCTCAAAGCCAAAGACAAAAAATTTACAAGCCCACGAAATTTCAAAAGTCACCTTTTTATTTCGAACACACTTTATATACCGAAGAATGCAACCATTCTAGTTGATGCTATAAAAGAAAACATACGTTTATGCAAAATTCGACTTACATCGTACTGAAATCTTCAGTTTGTATATTGACTCTCAAATACGTCTTTTATGTGATGTATATGCAACTCAAAGACGCCAAAGTGCAGTGTTTATAAGTAATATTTACCTAAATTCAAATACATGGCATTTATTAGGAAAAACAGGCGCTATTTTAAGTAAGAAACTTTTGCAATTTCAATATTAAAACTTTAAGATTTCGTCCCAAAAAGCCGTAGTAAATGATCTTCACGATCTTTTACCGAACTCAACTTTCCATAAAGGGAACTGTGTAAAAGGCGAAACAAATGGCACGTGTAGTTCGACCACGCTGTATAGCAGGGATGGGCAACTTTTTTCATCAACGCGCCAATTTTATAATCTTCATATCAGTGAAACCTCTTTGCCGAACTCTATTAGTTTTTATCGGGTCTTTAAAGATTCGATGTGTAGCATTGTCGTGATGAAAGGCGAAATCTTGCCAGTTAAACGATCCTACTTGCTTTCTATCAATTGTGAACTTTATTCACATTAGTTGTAGGCAGAAGGAAATGCTAACACTCATGCGGCCAGGTGGCGGACACGAAACACCATCGTCTTCTGCTAAATAAAGCTAAATACGAAGCATTAATGTAGGGAGTATCAAGCCGAGCTTTGCCACTCTTTGTGCGAGTTCACCCATCTCTGGGCCATATCTTTTTGGTCACACACGCTATGGCATGGCTTGGTAGAGTTATTGCCACCAAAGGCCTGAACGCAAAGGTCATTTTCTTTGAAATAGTATTGTTATCTAAAGATGCTGCCATATCACTAATCGAACTTAAGCTTAACGTACGGAGATCATTTCGTCTCTATTGCCCTATCTATGGCTTCGATGTCAGCAATGATTACATATTACAACCAATAGTTATTGCTTTTCTTTCAACCATCACCTTTTAAGCACGCTGGACCAGGCGGAGCCAGGGCAAAAAGCTCTGAACGAAGTTTTGCGTTATACGCGAAATACATAAACGAAACGGAAGGCGCTGGCAGAAAAAAATACCGCACACTACTCAAATCCTAATCGTGCCGCAAAATCGATAATATAAATAATTCCGTGAACCTGTGGGCGAGAAAAATATAAAGCGATTTGTGGTGAAGTCGAAACTTTGTCGTCAATGTTTGACCGTAAGATCTTAAAAAAAAAAGCACGGACGTTTTCTAAAAGTATAACTAACGGTGACGGCTGATCGATAGCCTTCGTTGGGAGAGCTCCCTTTTTGGCATTATATAAAAGTTAATTTTTGTGCGTTTTTTAAAAAAAAAAAGGTAAGTAAGCAATATGACGAATTAAATTATGAAACACACATTTATTAATTTTGGAAAAGTTCGCTAACGTAATGCAATCGATTCCACTTCAATTAATTGCAGAATCTAGAGTGCAGTACCATTGCCATGAGATAATACCTTAAAATGTCTATGTATAAAGGTCGGATGCTCTTGACCAACATGTGTTACTGAATTGATGCGAATCTCCTCCGTATCTAATTTTTGTCAACTTATTGTCAATCATTCAATTGACATAAAAGATTTCTGCTCGCTTCGACAACTGTCACCGGTCAAATATTGGTCATAATTCGAAGAAGACTAATTCATGCATCCATACACATTTACACGTCCCCATTCACACACGTACATACGCACATCTAAACGCCTGCATGTATTCACATCCATAGTTGCGTGCTATCTCTAACCACTTAATATTTTATTGATTTTCAATTCTCTCCGCTCTCCCCTGGTCTCTTCCGACTTGTCAACTTTCTATGCATCGTACTATTACCGGCATTTTGATTTTAAGTTAGCGTTGCCTATGTATGTATAACAGTAAAGCGTCTTTTATACACATCACAAGGGTCTTTAATTTCGATGAAATGTTTGCCTAGCAACTGTTCATCGAATTTCTTCGAACGTATAAATATTCTTCATGAATATTTTTCTCTGTCGTAATTCGATTGAAGTGACAATTGCGTATTTGAAAATTAATTTATAAGAAAAAGTGTTATCCTAAATTGTCTTCCTATCGTTTTTTTGAATTAAAGGTCGTTAGTCAACCTATATGTCTGTAAGTTGTTGCTTGTGAATTTAAAGGTACACTTTTTCCTTAAGAAAGACTCTGCATCTAAATTGAACCATTTTTTAAAAAACCCGGTAAAACCAAAGAGAAAAATATAAATATGGTCCTCACCTTTCCGTAAAAAGCGCTACGAAAACGTATAAAATTGCGATTTTGAATGTATGCACTGTGAAATATATAGGATACAATAACAATGCGCTGATCGATACATGCGATATGATTTATGGTAGTTTTGCTACGCTGTAACATGTACGATGTATTCCATAGGATATACGATAGTCGCTATAGACCGTGCATTATGCAATATAAACGCCTCGATATATGACAGTCGCTGCAGGGTGTGCGCTATGCAATGCATGCGATATATGAGTTGCCGTCGACAGTAGTGGCTCTACGATGTGCACTATGCTATACGGTATACGGCGCTATACGGTATACACGATACGATATCAAACGCAAACAAACAGTGGGAATAGTGAGTAATACAAATTTCGGCCCAAACCCCTTTAAAAGTTTCTCTTTTCGTTCAAGTATATAGCAGACGAAACTATGGTATGCGGTTCGCTCCAATGCAGGTTTGTCTTGCGTTTGCTGTATGACAAAAAAAAAAGCTTGGATTCCTAATTTAATTTTTTCAGAAATCAAAGTTAGAAAAGTTTCGATAATAAAAGTCACTTGGAATTTGTATATAAAGCAAATTTCAAAACTATGCTCCCCTTACGTGCGGCAAATCGAACATAGTTATACATACACATTGAGATGTTGCTTTACAGGGCAATTACAAATATCATACTTCGGAACCCTGTAAAACATGGTAGAGATGCTAAAGGAAATCAAAGCTGAACTCAACCAAACTGCAAACACTGTACATCTACATAAAGAACGTAAACACAGAAATATATTTGTATGTAAGTTGGGATTATATTAGGTTAGCTTGTTCACTTACATCGAACGGAAATGCGCATTCGAGGTCAAGACATAAATTGAATTTGTTTATAAAATGAAAAAATCTTTACTTATTTATTTAAATCACTTCCATTGCCTTTATAATATTCCTTATAAACAGTTTGGAATGTCGAAAGACATTCATAATGCAAAACGCTGCGATAATCGAAGAAAAATGTCAACATGACTTTGATTTTTGATAACGATTTTGTTGTGGGCTTTTCGATTTTGGTTAGGCATGCACTTTGCACGAAATTCGCCGCTTGGTCAGCTGCTTCCGTGTCGTATGCCTAGATGCAAGGGTCATCTCCCGCAATGATGAATTTCATCATGCACTGGTAGTCAGAAATGATTGTTCCTTGCTGCCTATAAGTTGCTGGGATTTGTATGTCAATTCGTCTGACAGTTGTAGGAGCGCTTAAATACAGGAATATTGGGTTATAAAAATTTAAATCTGGCATATACCTTCTCAGTGAACGGTCTGAAACCGAATTTGAAATAGGGCATAATCCGGCCACAATCGCCCCAAAAATAAATATTAAATTATCAAATAGCAAATATTGCTCTAAAAATTTCCATTTGGTAGCTAATAAATCAGACACAGGTTTCGAAAATGTTATGTAATTCCATTGAATTCACTTTTGAACTGATAATTACAAAATATAAATTTCTTACTTGCTGACTTTAGATGTCACATCCCCTTCCCAATCGCTGGATGGATCAATAGATGCATTTCATCACGAATCAATAGATGCATTTTATTATTGTTATTACTTATTATTATTCAGAGAGAGAGAAATAAATTGTAAGACCTAGTCCTAAGTCCTAAAGCAATAAAATTTAAGACTATCAGCTTGATTGGAAACTCTGTCAGATGGGAGATTGAAACCCACGACCACTGAGTGCTTAGTGGATATGCTTTACCCTACGCCGCCACTCAGGCGGATATATACGTCTTATTTATTTATAAACTTGGTAAAAAATTTCTTAGGAAATTTAGTATAATGGAAACTTTGGGCCATGTACAATGGAAACTTTGGGCCAGACATAAATTAATAATTGACTTATAGATATGTGCAGTATGTAGAACTTTTTACTTATAATGCTCAATAAAACAAAGGCTCTTCATGTAACAATTTATCAAAAATACTTTTTATTTATGCTTAACATTGCTTAACAATGCTTAAAAATGGTCAACTTCGACATGTTTGATGAAACAACAAAATAAAGAGATAGAACAATAACAGAATTTATAGAAGAACGTAATAACAAAATATCGTAACGCGATTAGTAAGATTAAATTGTTAGTTTGTTAGTCTGTTCTGTTATTACCTTGTGTGTATTGTTCCAATTTTTTGTAATCTACTTTGGGCCATATTTCGTTCTATTATCAAAAATTTATATTTTTTGCAAGAAAAACTGAAATAACCTCTATCCGCACAGAACTTCTTCGCTATTCTGTATACTTTTTTGGTGTAAGATGCTTGTTCTTGTTCTACTCGGTGTAAGATGCTTGTTCTTGTTCATGTTGGTGTAAGATGCCTCTTCTTGTCTAACTTTGTGTAGGATGCTTGTTCTTGTTCAAGTTGGTGTAAGATGCCTCTTCTTGTGCAACTTGGCGTAAGTTGCTTGTTCTTGTTCAAGTTGGTGTAAGATGCCTCTTCTTGTTCAACTTGGTGTAAGATAGATAGACTCTATGTTTAAGAAAAATGATATGAAGTATTACCTCCTTGGCATTCAAACTAGGGTCCATCATTTGCATTGCAATAAAGCCAAAGCCTTCCACCCAGTCTTCGTACCTGTTTTCTACGAAGATGATTAGAAATAGACTCTTCCACCGTTCGGTCGAAAGTACCAAAAGAAACCAAGCGCATGAAATATATGTTCGGCGAAAAACTTTTTTCTCAGTCATATACAAAATGAATGAAATGAATGTAGAATTTTGGTTTAGTTCTCGTTCAAAATTTATGAAAACGTTTTTATTGAACCCCCACAGAGTTATACAAAGATTTGCGATCAAAATTTTTCTAATTTTTTTTATATAAGCATCAGTTAAGCCTGTTTTCTTTTTTTTAAAGTAAACGGTAAAAGATTTAAACATGAATTTTCTTTTTTGTTTTTATTTATTGGTTGATGACATTTTTTCTTAAAAACGATTTGCTGCAAATGACCCTCCCCTCCCACCCCATCATCTACAAAAATGCAATCCTGGAGCACCAATTTTTGCCACTTTTCGACATAATATATATATTTTTCTTGCGTTTGTAGCTATTGTAGGTCGACCAATACGGGACAAATCAATCACAGCAGCTCAGTCGCCGTTGAATGTTTTGCATTATTAATGTGCCAGCGTTGTTGATGTACGCAATCCTCCGTAGGTTTTTTTAGCAACATTTTAAATGGTCTAGCAGTTGAAATATTGTTTGAAACACAAACGTAATGCAAACCCCTTGTTCAACTAATATTTCAATGCCAACAAAGGTACACCACACAGAGCTCCCAAAGGTATGTGTAAAAAAGAAGGAGAAGAGAGAAATACACAGCAGATTGCATTCAATTTTCGTGTTGTTCTCACAGTGCACTGCCATCAACTTAAAGAAAAAAACATTGTAGCGACAACTCTTACGAGTGTCTTTAAAATAGTAAAGTCCAGCGATTACATACACATATTACATATCAATACGGCAAACAACATTGAAAGATTTTTTTGTGCCTTTTTTCTATTACACTTTCTCTTTAATTAAAAAAAAAGTTTCATTTCAGTAGCTAATGACCGTTATTATCATGCGATAAAACCATTATCCGATTATCGTTGTTCTGCTGAAATTTCGGCGGCGAAAGGACGAGTGAAAACGATTCATGCGAGATGATGCAGCAGAAAGCGAAATAAATGGTACTCGAGCGGGATAGTGTCCGAGTTTTCCGTCCTTTTAGATCCTGTCTGAATCTGTTCCAGCAAACCGAAAATTATTTTGTCCTGATGTTATAATGATAGAAGATAACGCCGTTTCTATTGAGCATTTCTGGTTCGATTTTTAGAAACACCCTCTAAAATTTGATTATTTGGGGACTGTGGAGATGGCCCAATCGTTTTATTAGTTTCAAGGGCTTCGTAATGAACGATTCGCCCCCTATTCGATCCCTTATGTGTTAGCATAAGACCTCTCACGGAATTTTCGGATTTTATTTATTTTTTATCACTAGTGATGATGTATTTTAGAATTAGCTCGCTTTCATTGTGTTTCAGCAAATATTCCGTTTAAACAAATCTTTCATGGACAAACTACTGTGCAGCCAACTTTAAAACTAATTTTACGTCGATTTATCCTAACTTGTTGCAAGGCCTCATCAAATTTGTCAGTGATCGATCGACCACACCAAAGTACTTTTTTGACATCGAAATTCTCAGAAGAGAAGCTGTTATATCAAATAGCTTCGTGCGATAACACGGTGTTGTTGCCTTCTTCATTAGCAAAGTTAGGGTTAAATTTGGTATATATTTGGTAAGCAGTTATAATAAATAAATATTTATTTTGTTATGTTTTTGTATTTCGTAATTAAAACTGCATTTGGTTAATGTCTTATTAATTTTGCCATACGTCTGCCACGTTATTTTTTTAAATTTTATTAAAATATGCATATTACTCGCCCGCCACGTAGGTTAGAACAGCGAGGGATCAATTTCATAGTGTCAGAAGTAATGTAGCGCATGAGTATAAAGTGTCATATGAAAGAACTGATAATTGCGAGAATAAAAAAAAAGAGTCGGTCGCTAATTTGGCTGTAAATGCTTATATATCTTGACGATATGGTTTAAAAAAAGAAAAGATTGCGAAGTAAGCTGCTAAACTGTGAGAACTCAAAATGTCAACAATGCTGCAGCCATAAAGAGCACATATATAGCCAGTTTGCGAAGTGTGGAAAGGCGAACAGAATCGGTAACATTCGGTCAGACAAATAGGATATGATCGGGCGATTGCAAGACAGCACATGTCACTACGTTAATTTTGAGTAGGTGATCATTACGTGTTGCGTGATAATAATTTTACATCTGATAAATAATTTTACATCTGAGTCCGAAATTGATAAACCAAAGAGCTTTATTTAATTGAGGAAATAAAGAGTATAAGTGACGGTTTGATTTGAGAAGTCGATTTCTATATTAATATCTGGACATCAAACGCCGCTGCCTAAAACATCGGTTTTAGATCCATCAGTACAGATGAGTGAAAAATGTTTCCATTTGGTATTGACCAAGTTCAAGTAACGACGGTCTACCTCTGCCGGAGTAACTATGGATTTTCTCACTGGTAAGAACTTAATCACTGGTCGAAAGAAGGAAGAAGAGTAATTGAGAGATACAAAGTTTTAAACGAAAGGTGAACCCGGATGATTGTCAACAGATAGAATTTTATTAGTTGAAAAATTGGCGAGTAAACGAAATCTTTCTTGTAGAGGCATAACGTTTGCCGCCTGTTCCAAGCTTAGTGTGTGTGCACAATTCATGCCACCAAGAGCCAGACGGAAGCATTTCTATTGGGTTCTGCAGAATTTCGGAAGGTCCTTCTTTGGAGTGTCCAATAAGAGTAACAGGTGGTCTGATTAAACCTAGAGATAGTTTAATCATGCAAGAAGGGTCAGAGCTCCAAGAAATACTACAAACGGATTTCAATACATTAGTGAGTTGAAAACATTGTTTGGCAGTTTTGTCAATGTGAGCTGCTGGGGAAAGCTTCGATTATAAGACAAGGCCTAAAAAATTGAAAACAAACGGAATACAAGAACCACAGAGGAGCAGAGCTTTATTGTTTCCAGATTGAATAAACAAGGAATACACACTTTCGGTGTGGGCATACGTCCTGCCCCTGGGCATCTTAATGTCCCCAATTTCGAGAGAGATACAGAGGCCTTGTGGCCAAACCATGTTTCACAGATTGAGTTTGTAAACCCAGAGATAATAAAATAGGCAAATGAAGAAACACCGAGTGTGGATTTTGAGTGAGATAAACCCTGCGACGGGACGTAGCCCTGTTCCTTTTCTTAACTTTTTATTTTATTGATATTTTTTATATTTTTTATAAATCGATATTGAACAATATTCAAAAAATCGTACAACGCCAGAAACAGCGTCTTGCTCGCGGCGCTTGATATTTATCATAAAATTCTCCACACTGATTTTTTATTGAATCAGAATCTTTACTCAGTTTCCAAAACGAGACTCGAAATCTACAAAAAAAAATTGTAATTACAATTTTTCTTGAAATTTAATTTTTTTAATTAATTTTTTTAATTAGTTGTTGCTGTACGTACACTTATTTTCTCTCTTAAATAACCAGTAATACGAAATTCTAGTTAACGTTACCCGATGTACAATAACGAATATCGTCTAACGACAAAAATCTCCCAATACTTTTGCACTTACGCAATATGTTCTGTACACATTTGCTACACAAATCCAAAATGTGGAGTTGACAAAGATAGGTAGATTGCTTTGTCTTTTAGCAAACTGTGACAGTAGTACCTTCTACTGCTATAGTATAATAAAGTGTGTTTGAGGCGTTGAATAGATTTTGGTGCCAAAAAAGTAGCCGTTGGCAGGAAGTGTGCTCTGCTTAATTACTGTTGAGTCATGGCAGATGATGTGCAATGAGTACTTGATGGTACTCTAAGCGTAAATAACCACAGGTCAGAGCAAGCGAAGTATTAACATTGAGATCAAAGCCAATTATACATGGCGTCGGCATTTGGGCGCATCAGCTGGACGTACCAAACAACCAGAACAAAACCTTCATTATAGCACGCCATTTATTGAGTATAATGGCCGTCGATATCTACATAGCAACATCGAACTGGCATTTGCTAGCCTTCCCTACGTTTAGCAAATATTGTTTCTCCTGGATACAACCGGCGACTTATTGTCCGTCACATTTTTGTGAACCCAAGAAGCAGCATAGGAACTGTTTGCTTTCATCGAGGCACTGACGGTAGCTTCCCACTTAAACCGCTTATCATCGATTCTCAGAACTATTTGTACTTTTGGCACCGAATACATAAAAAAATATATAGCAAGCCATGGATAATACTTTGAATAAAATGTCCTTTACCAATTTCTTGTAAGAAAACTAATTTTTTGCTACTTCATGTTTGTATAGGTAGTAAAGCTAACGACACTTTCTTAATCCCGGGCATATCAGTGGTTTGGATGGACCTAGTTCGCACACTCGAGACCAAAAAACCGCACACTACCTACATTTTCACTCCAAACTTAAATATATATCAAATTGAGTTTAGGTTGCAAGCATAAACTAGATTGAACTAAAGTACACAGCGTTCTTTATCGAATACGAGACTTTTCAGAGTAAGAGGACGGAAAGCATAACAGAAGAAGCTCCTTAAGTGGTTGCACTAATCGAAGCTAGACAGAACCAAACCAAAGTTACACGACGGTTAAATTTAAGCCGATATGTTGTCGACTTGTACCCCGGAACCATCACGAGACCGGTCTTTGTATTCCGCCGAAAATCTGTTACGACACAAAGTGATGACCGTCTACTTGTCACAACGTCATTACGAAATCGCCGGTAGAATGCCGGTAGAATCCACAAAGTTAGGGGAGTGGAAGTCAGTCAGTGGACGGTTAGAAGAAGGCTAACCGAAACACAGTAACTTGCTCGAAATTGACAGCAGCCCACCGACAAACACTACTTCAGTTAGCTCGAGAACATGTGAATTGGGCTATGGATCGATGAAAGGTGATGTCGTTCTCTAACGAGTGCGTGATGTGTCTTCATGGTAACTACGCACGGGGAAGAACCGACCGAAGAATCGGTGAGCGTTTCGCCCAATACTGCATCTCTGAAGGTGCCTTACATGGCGGTAGCTCGCACGTACTTTGGGAAGGCATGTCACTGGAACCGAAAACCAAACTTATATTCATCACAGGACGCAATTCTGTCAGTCAATCAAGCGAAAGTTGATGCGCCGATTGTGGCATGACCTGCTCGAAGCCCGTATCTCAATCTCATTGAGCGGCTATGGGACGAACTGAAAAGACGAGAACGAGTCAGGAACACGACGCCTACGAATGACGTAGAGCTTTGAATCGCAATTAGGGAAGAGTTGGGTAGGATGCAGCCATATTTATTTGATGATGAATCGAATGGAAGCTATTATTCAGACTAGGGGAGGTATTACATCATGTTAATAAATATTTTTTTATCCAAATTTTATTGTTTTATTGTCCTTTTAAAAAGCGCGTCCTTGGTCAAAAGCGCGGAGAGAGCGCTACCTGGAAGAGGAGAATTTGAATATTTCTATGTTTTATTGCTATTGTAATGACTTTCAAGGACAAGGGTAAGCAGAATGTGTTTTTCAAAAGCTAACAGTGCGTACTTTAATTCAATTGTGGCTATGTTTGCAATCTAAATTTAAAATACTAAATATTTAGGTTCGAAATGAAAATGTAGAAGATGAGCTATTTTTTTGCTCTCCAGTGTACTTTCGAAAGCATCTAAAATTTTTTATAAATTACAAAATTATGTCTATTGAAGAGAATAAGTTATTCTTGAAACTAAGTTGAAAATGTATTAAAATATTTTCTTAAAGTTGCTTTAGCTGTTGAAGCTTATTCAATAAGTTTTTTCAGTGAATCAAAAGATTAAGCAATCATATCAGATCAGTTTTAAAGAAGGTTGTATTTCCATCACCACCGAAGGGAAGCGTTGTAGTAAGTTTATCTTATTGTTTGTAAAATCTGGAAAAATACATCAGAGATCTTTTCACTCTCTGGTACGCATGTCCTCCAACAACAAACTAAGTTTTTAACTCAATGTAGCCCTCTCTGTAAATGTCCATCTTTCCGTCTTTCTACCTACACCAATTGTGGTACATGTGAGGTATATTAAGTTAGTGCGGTCGTATGTAACATGCAGAGGGATTAAGATAGACCCACCTTTTATTATACCGATCGATTCAGAATCCTAATCTGAATTGATTTTAGCCTGTCTACCGATCTCATTTCTGTCCATGTAAATTTGCATTCAAGCTACAGGTCGCAAAGTTAGGGACAGTGACGTGTTTTGTCCCAAGGACGAACATTGTTGAAAGGGGTTTGGATCGGTTTACTTTCTTGACCAACACCATATAACGCCCTATTCTCAAAAGTCGTTATATGGGAAAAATTTGTAATTTTTAAAAAGTCTCGGCAAAAGTAGCTAAGTAGTGGTATTTCAGCTGTTTAAATTGGTATGAAAGTTCTTGAATCGCTTCTTATATGACGAAACCTGGAGTTTATGCGACAAAAACGTGTAACTTTCAATGCTTCATGATGAACATTCTATCATAGTAGTAATTTAACATAAAAAAATTATCTGTACCAAGTCTAAGTTTTAATATGTCGTGATGAAAGTTGTCCTATGATAGTATTTTTATACAAAAATGAACTCTACAAAATTTGGACTATGTACGCCCTGCGTCTGGATCCTGACCTGTGTAAGGATTAAACTTGTGCTACATTAGGTTGCTGTTTGGGCTCGTTTCCCCATAAACATGCATACGAAAACTATGCCTTTTGTGTTGATGGTGACACAAGATGGTTTAGGGTACTTAATAGTCGCCCGAGTATAATGTTCTTGTTTCATTTTATCATTAGTGCAAAACTTAGAAGTGTATGAATAAAGACATTCGGGGCAAAGTTTTCGTGAAGAAATTTTATAAGAATTGATGATTCATTTTGTCTAAAAAACTATATGAAGCGTGACTTGCTCTACCGCAAAGTTTTTTTATACAAATATTTACATGCACCCTCATACATTTGCCGGTATACGGACATATAAGAAACTTCAGTCGAATATTTGAGATGCTCTATGAAAACGTACTGTGCTAATTAATTACTGCTACTTTATTCCCACATTAATTCACTCCAAGATATTATGTGTTACCCAAAAATGTTTATAATAAATTTCCCAAGTTTTTGTTTCAAGTTCTTGGTTGAATGCCAAACAATCTAAGCTTTTATATATAGGTATTTCTTTAGCCAATGTCTTAGGTGTTTTAACATTAGAGGATGACGACGATGACTTAAAACAACAGTTGCAGTGTATAGAAAAATATTTATCTATTAATTATTTCCAAAAGAATAGTGAAAACTATAACAAATTGTTGCAGTATACTTACTATATATACTCTTGGCACCTACATGTCTATAAAGCATTTTTTCTCTAACGTTAAAGGATATACGCAAACATAAGAGTGTCTTTATTGTATACATGCACCTTGTATTTTAACTTATTAAGTTCATTAACGATTGAGGAGGTATACAAAATTTTCACTTTGTTTGGAACAGGCTGAACCATTCAACACACTCTCCCTAAAGTATGCAACTTTAGAAAAGGTTGAGATTCTGATATCATGTAAGCCTATATGGCCGTCTATGGATCTTTTTATTGTTGGAGCTCTCAAAATCGAATAAGATGAGATTAATGACTGACTAGAAACAATCAAATAGCTGCAAGAGTGAGCATAGAAATGGACATAATGTCCAAATAAGTTTTTTTTTTTTATCAAAATTATGACTCACAATTAACTCATTGTCACTAAAGTGATCCATCCATCAGTTTAATATGATAAATTGAATACTTGTGTCAATAAAAGCATTTCTTTTTAGAAGTCGGATAAGAAAGTAGATAAAAACGACGAAACGACGATCTACACAGAATTGGAGACTTGAACTTCACTTCACTGCGTCGCAAAACATATGCAAGGTTATCAATCACATTAACATTCGCTCTCGTTTTCAGCCCGTTTTATTAAACAGCTGAGTTCGAAAACGAAAGCTAATTTTCAGCCACGTGAATGAAAGTGAACTAAAGTACTCTAAAGGAAATCATGTTGTTCTGCCTAATAACAAAACGAACCGAAAAAGTGAAACGACATTTGTAATAAAATGAAATGCTGAAACGAATATCGTGAAATATTTAACAACAATTTTTAAGGATATTTTACGTATCTTTCACAAATTCGAGGTTTAGTTCAGTTGTTTGTAGGTAAACCAGTTCTCTTTTCATTTTCATTTACAGCTGTTTTTTCTTATAAGCGCAACCAATCGTAAATCAACGTAAATCAAAGTAAAGCAAAATTCATTTTTGGTTGTTCGTCTTCATTTCAGGGAAAGTGATTTCTGTACTACAAAGGCCTTTTTCCTTTTCAATCTTATCGAAAATTTGTTGCGTCTGTAATTGGCAAACAAATTGAAAATCTATATCATTTTCTATGAAACATTAAAAAGTAGTCATTTCAATGCGGTGTTTTTCGTTCGAATTCGTACACCACCCATTGATTTCTATAGATAAGTTCGGACAAACTTTGATAATTTTCTGAACATGCGAAAGCCCCCATTGTCAGGTTTTAATTACTTTTAAAACGTTTAGTGCCGAGCGAAGGTTTATTATTGCATATAAAAGCATACCAAATAATTTTCCAAAATAGTTCGATTCCGTGTTATATTGACTACGCTTTCTTGTTATAATAATTTTTGCTTGTTCCAACTACGAAGTTACTGTTCAACTAAATGCGAGATCCGACAGACCTGACGGTGTGATATGCACGCATAAAAAAATTTGAATTCTTTAGCTTTGGGCTGTCTTTGGCAGATATGAGAGACAGCACCTCGCCGCAGATGTTGTGGGTATGTGAAGCAAAAAGACGCAACACGAAAACGAATTCTAGCTTTCGTCACACATAACATGTACCCTAATTACGATCTTTCTAATTTTGGAATTGAGTAGCATTAAAAAGGTTTATATACATGCAGTTTGTACTTGCGGTTTTATAGACCAGTCAAGAATAACAAGCAATTCAAAAAAAAATTTTTTTTTTAATTATTGCGCGGTAGAATATATACGAACAATGCTGTAGACTTATATATGGATAAAAGAATGATCATAAAAGTGCACATTGCACGTGGACAAAAACATACATATAAATATCGAACTAACTATAAATATATGTACAATCACGGAGATAGAAATAGATACCGCGATGGATATAAAGTCGAACATGCAAGTAGATGTAGAATTAGCCATCGATAAAAATAAAAATAGATCACAAATAGAATGAAACAAGCGGAAACATTGTAGTCGACAAGGTCACCATTAAATACCTTGCTTCACTTCGCCTTATACCATTTTTTATTTATTTTCAAGATAAAGAGACATGAACAGGCATGATGTGTATTTAGGAAAATTTATTTTCTGGCTAAAGATTTTATTACTTTCGTTATAAAACATTAAAATGATACGTTGCGTGCAAGTTTGGTATAATTAATTTGTATGCTAAATAGTTTTTAAGAGACAATTTTCATCATAAAACTTTAAGCGTACGTATAAAATGCGTTAGTATAGCCAAATTCCCCCGTAATATCTCGAAAAGTGTAACGTGTTGTTTGAACAGGAAATAGCATGGACAGACACTAGCCGGCCAGATAGACTGTCGATTAGAAAATGATTCGGTATAGACCGGCGTGAAAGAAAGTTAAGTCATTCGGTATGTTACATAGATCCACACAAGCTTAATTTGATTTGTATCATAAGTAGTGTAGGGTTTAACTAGAAAGAAAATCAGAAGTAAGTGTAACAAAAACAACAGAACCATAGATTTTCTGTTTTTGTTTCAATTTTTATTTGGTGCCAAAGGTCAAATATTCCCGCTTTAAAGAAAAAAAAAGAGTGGGAAGAGAGCGAATTAAAGAAACAAAAAAAGGTGTAAAGAGAAGTTAACAATTTTCAAAATAAAAATTAAAAGAAAAAACCGACATCTACTGCAAGAGACAGGAACGGCAGGGAAATTAAAATTGACCACGAACAAGTTTAAAAGAAACCAAAGAGAAGAGAAAACAATTTAAAAGTAGTGTTAACACGTTAAGCTTTTATATTCAATTCTTCTAATTTTCATCCACATATTAATTATTAAAGGGTGTGTTAAGTTCGTCAGAATCATTTTCTGGTCCCACGGAAACGGCAGCGGAGAAGCCACAGGAACAGCCTTAGGAAAGCGTTTATTTGCCAATTTTTTTTTTTTTCTGTTTTTAGATAGAGGCGCAGGTAATACGCTGTTCGGTAATATGTAATGTTTGGACAAGTCATTAACCATACATTTGTATATTAAAAAGATTTCGTTATGAAAGGCATTAAAAACGCATCAAGTAACGTAGATGTAGTTTGTGCCTATCTTTGGATAATGCAGGGAGTAAAAAATATATATTTTTTTTGGGTTATCAGCGGGTTATGAAAGAAATGAAAATTGATCATGTTTCATGCCGTTGCGAAAAATCAACTTTCTTTTGCATTTCGTTGCAGATAAGTTTTCGTGTCTTACACCACGAAGGTATATTAAGTTTGTGCAGATGTATCCAGCAACTAGAGCCACTTGAGGTAAGCCCACCTTTTATTTAACGAATCAATTCAGAATGATTTTCGGAATCGATAAGCTTGCCAAGTTTGTCTGTCCGTCTGTTTGTTTTGTGTTTAACCTGCAGGACGCAACAATTGAGATACATTGATGAAATTTGGCAAACTGTCTTGTTTTGGCCCAAAGACGAACTCCATTAAAAATGCTTCGAATCAGACCGCTTTTTGAACCACTCTCCATATAACTCCCTTATTTTGAAAAGGCGTTATCTGCATGGTAATGTAGGGTATTTAGAAGTGGACCAGGGCGCAATGTAGTGTTTTTACTTATTTTACCATCACAAATTTTTTTATTAATTTTTACCATTATTGTCGTTCTCTTTCTTCGGAAATAGTTTGCTAGAATTTGCCGCATCTTCAAAAATGGAATTAAACATTTTGCATTCTACATGTTGCAAAATAACAAATAAAATGGCAGAAAAATATATAATTATAGGTAAAAACAAAATCTTCATCCAAAACTTTTAATGTCTTGGCAGAAACACTGACTCTTTTCGGATAGCGGTTAGCCCTACACTCACATGTTTTCGTTTGAAAATGTCGTCAAATCAACACAAACACATTCTGAAGACGCTCGTTAGCGGATTACATAACCTACAAATCAGCAGATAAGATATTAGACTGCAATTACGCGGGAGGGATTTATTTAATTCAATTTATCTTTACGAAATGCTTGGGTAAAACTTCGAATTTTTAAGAGAGAACGTTTTTCAATCATTTCTTTACTGCAGGAAAAAATATTTTCTAAAAAACTTACAGTACTTCCCTCCTTAAGCATATCTGACCCTCTGTGTGGAGTCTGAGAGCCGAAATTGTTGAAATATTTTAATGAAGTTCGATACACTGACTAGTTTTGATCCAAGAACCATTCTGCGACGACAAAATGTGGTTAAAACCAGCAAGAATCGCGACGACCAAATCAGTGTCTCGAGTTCAAATCTCAAGTCCGGTAGAGTTTACCTTGGTCGTGGCTGTAGTGAGAGTGAAGGCGTAACATTTACCGATTGAACACACCCGTACTAGTCTGCGACCATTAGATCTTTCGCTTTCGTCACCCTTTTCTGACCCTCACCATGTTACACGAACAGGGGATATTTCCTGAGTGACTGATAATGTAGAAGAGAAAAAAGAATTTGATTTGCTTCGTGAATGTGAAATACATTGATGGAATGCGGATAGTTTTTTGAACATCCTCTCTCCCACAGAAACGAACAACGAAAAAAATAGAGCCTTTGTATAGAAGCGAGGTCTAATGTTTAGTTATTTATGACGAGAATTGATGCAAAATAGTGATTTGATATACAAATTTAGTGTACTATGTTTGGACTACGTACATACATTTTTTTGATTCCTTCCGTATAAGGCTTCTTATGGGAAGCAAGCCTTCGCATGGCAACAAGATGAAACTTTTGATATTTTACTGCCCATTTAGGCGAGACATAAGTTTTATCTTTGAGTAGAGAGAGTCCACCCAAATTGTGAAGTCCCTGCCATAAACGTGTTTGCATGAAAAATAAGCCCTTATGTGGCAACGGGTTATAAACTGTATGACAAAAATTAGTAAAGTTAAATTTGTCATTTTCTAACTTTAGTCCCCGAAGTGGAGTAGCACTCGTGAGTTCAGTGTATTGAACGCCATAGCTTCAACAACATCTGTTTAACAGGAACGAAGGAGAAAGAAGAGGGGTTTTATCATCGTCAATTATAAAGTAGTTTAAAGCAACTTTTCTCTCGGTTGACAGAAAAATCTGTCTTAGTGTTAAAGAACCATTCAAAAGGGATTACAGCATACGATCGATGGGAGACAGAAAATGTTGCTGATGTTATTCATTAGATTTGATTCTTCTAGTTTCCAAGTTATTGTAGCATAAATTGCTATAAGGTTGTCAATGGTGAAATAAAGAACGTAATGATTCATCAGAAAAGTCTTGTGTATTAAGAAGTGCTAAAGTACTGGCAATATGAGTTTTTGTGCCCCAAGTTCCTCATATAGAAGAGTAGTGTAGTGTAATGCAATCAAAAGTGAGAGTAAGGATATTTTCACATGGCATACCTAACGTTTCCAATGCTTCCTGGGATTGCCTTCTTTGCATACAAAAGAATAAAAAAAAGCAGTCAGTAATTCAAAAAGCTATAGAACATATTTTCCTCTTCTTAGGTCTCTTCAAATTCTGTGAAGAGGAAATTAAATCTTACGGTTTCTTTTCTCTTTAGTCGTTCGCCTCAATAAATAATTGCGGTAAGCACTTGATTGTTTTGCAATTTAACGATAAAAGCATTATTGGTATTAGAGCACAATAATGCGGTCAAATGAATTTATATTAAATTTCTTTAGATATGCTCCCCATCTCTCTTCTTAATATTTTTTTGTAAATAGAAAATGCACACACATATATATAAAATTTACTATCCCTACACATATCTGTTGAAGTTTCTTTCCACATATATAATACATATATGTTTTTTTTTATCAACATATACATATATATGCATATATATATACATAAACCACATCATTCATATGTGTCTGCTTACTGTGTTTTCTTTTTACCCAAAATTTTTCCCTGCAAATCGACCGCAATCTACTCTACGGATTGTTATAGGAAGAGCAGAAAAATTTTCAAAAATTGCATATGCCATAAACGCATATATATACGCATAAATTTTGTTCAGTGTTCTTCGAATATTGTACGCACGCCGCCTTAAGCGTGAATAGTAGAAGTGGAGTAGAAAGTACATTGAATTTTAAATGTCAAAGAAAACAAGTACGAATTAACTTGAATAAATGGAAAAGAAATGTTAGGCTTCCAAAGGCTCAACATTTCTGAATGTAGCTAATATAAGGAAATGCATACATTTTTACTTTCGTATTATCATCGTCACGATCATCTAAGGTATTGGATCCAGTTTTGCTATAAAAAGCGTAAATAACTATTTTTATGGCACATTTTAGAGTCGTATGCTGTGTGTTGTAAATATTTTATACTTTGATTTTCTCGAACTTATACAAATAAATTAATGAAAATCTCGAATCTCGATGTAAACAAATCGGGCAGGAGGGCAAGTCATTTCAGTTCCATCCCTCTTGAATTTTGTGGAATTGAAACAAAACAGATGGGCACGACGGACATAGGAATGCATGAAAGAGGCCAATAGGCAGTAATGACAAAGTTCAACGACAGGCAGACACTGAAACTTACAACTTCCTCTTGCAAGCTAAATGAACAAATAAGTTTGTACTTTTTTATAAAGGTTGTAAGTAAAAATACATATAGCCTTATATAAGTATACTTTATTAATGTTTTTTAAAAAAAGAAGAAATCACAATTTAAATGCAATCATCTGGAAAAAGTGTTTCGAAGTATCCTTTCAAACTTTTCCCTGTGTAAGATATGCTTTTGTGTTACATCACTAGCAGCTCGCTCTTCTTGCTATTATTAACTTTACTTTACGCTCAAAATTGTATTTCACTTTTACTTGAAGAAACCTTAAGCCAATGCTTGTATGCTATTTATAACACTGTGGCTGTCGGTTTTGTAAATTCGCTGTCGTTCTCTTGCCACTATGATAGCCTCATGAAACTTCCATTTGCTATATGATTTCTAAGGATGAAAGTTCGATTTCTCGCTTGAACTTTTATTTTTTTTAGCTTTTATTCTAATAGTAGTTTTTTTTTATATCTTTCAAGTAGAGGAGGCAAACCGTAAATATATTATACATTGCATCTTCATTGCTTGTTATATAATAAGAGGTGTCTTATGTTATCGAGACTATTCTCAGGCATGTTTTTATCACCGAAGTATATATATTCTCGATCAGTACCAAATTCTAAACCAATTTAAGTCTGTCTAATGACTGTGATAAACACCCTGTTGAACGCAGAAGTGCAACAATTGCCTTCAAATTTGGCACAAAGATTGGAACAACTTGCACAGATTGGTAGTATAATTAAGCCACGTAGGTCAAAGGAAGCGACGCGCGATAGTACAACAGAAACTGCGACCACCTCTGTTTTCAAAAATGAAAAAATTACTTATGAACAGACACAATAAACACAATGACAAAAATTGGCCTTTATATTATACGGGTGGTCCTGCAGCACTTGTACAAAAGTAGAAACAATCAACCACGCCGCCTCAATATTATGGAATATTAAAACTTCATTTTTTTATCAAAACGCGTGCAGAGAGAACCTTCAGAGACTCTACAAGGTCTGCACGTTATTGATCAGTATTAAGGGATTAAACGTACAAAAGTCGGGGTCGGTGCCGAATAAAACTTTCGGACTTATTTATAGATATATTAGTTTTCATATAAAATATCGAACCGATAGCTGCTACACTTGCTCACGCTTCACCGAAGAAGTTTTGATAGTTTTGTGTTCATTCATATCTGCAGCTGTTTTTACGTTTTGCTATTCAAGCAATTCAACATTTTATAAAATTATTTCAAGCTTGGTTTGATTAGGATCCGTTAATACAGTATGCAGACGAAGTACTCATCACATGAACCTTTAACATCATTAAATGAGTACACCTAATCTCAAATGCTTTTATCGCCGCCATCACGTTTATTGACGTCTCATCCCATATTAAAGAAAATGAAAGTCCAGCTCTTCTTTGGTAATGTCCGAATAATAAATAATTAAATATCGTTCCTAATGAACAAATCTTCTATACATAAGTCATCTCAAGAAATATTGTAACACTTCCTTAAATAATTCCGCGCCTAATTTAGGTGAAAGATAATGTTAGATAGATTGAAATTGAAAGACTACGTATATGTATTTAACTTGATGAGATTTATTATTAAAGCCTCATTTTTCATATGAAATCAAATTTTCCATATGGTTTTTAGAAGTCATACAGAGCAAAGGCATACATTCCCTATCTTCCAACTTAACGGCAAAATGCCGCAAGAATTGATCACATACTGATCTACTCTTTGAGAAGGGGATATAAATCCAAAATTCCGATTACTTTCGTTCCTGGACGCAGTACGTTATGCGCGCGTTAATTCGAATTTCAAGTGTTCGCTTATTAGAAATAAGCACAAACATAATCCGTGGCTTGTGCAGCAGTTCCACGAAATGAATTCAGTTTGTATAAGATATTTACAAATTGTATTACGGCTCTCACTGTTCCATAATAATATATAAATATAAACGAACTTTTAGAAGAAAAAAAAAGAGAAGGAATGCCACAGCGTAACCTCACAAAATGCAATAGAAAGCAAGCAAGAACATTATAATGGGATAAGACCTACGATAAATACCCTACACCACTTCGCCCAGTACAAACATTCGCTCGTTTCGGTAATAAGACACCAAAAAATTACTCATTATTTTCCTACGCACTTTTCATGAAAGGCCGCATATTGGATGATGGCCAAACATCACACCACGTAGTCCAAATTTAGAGCACTTAATTTACTTCCTGAAAATGTTATTATTTTTCAATTACTGCCATAAAAACTAGAAAACAATTCCTTAGAAGGGCTTGGTTTTCTTGATAACCCCTATATATGTTACAATCAAAAAAGTATGTTTCAAACTCCCTACAGTTACTTTTTGTGCCTAATTAGCTATTATGGACTAATTTTCATTATTAAATATTAAAAATTAAACCTTTTTGTGAAGGACTTACTATTTATGAGATATTTTATATGGAATCGGGTTCAAGGAATATACCCATGTGGTTAAAATTTGGTCCACTTAACTTTTATGTCAAATTACTGTCATGAACAAATTTTCATCATCATATATTAACAGCTAGGCTTTTTGGCATATAAGATTTAACATTTTCGAACGATTCTTATATGCGAAAAATAGACCTATGGGTCCAAATTCGCTGAAGTTGATCAATTTACTATTATGAACCATGTCAATTTACTATTATGAACCATGAGCTATTGAAAATTAAAACTTTTTACCCCATAAAGATTCCGTGTTTGTAGAAACGGTTATATGAGAGCCCGTTCACGAAATTGCCCCAGGCGATCCAATGATTTCGCACTAATTAAAACTGCCGAAATGCTATTAGCTAGCTACGTTCGTCAACGTACGTTTTAAAAATTGTAATTATTTTCCCATTTAACAAGTTTTCTAAATTAGGTATTATATGCCGAGTGATCGTACAAATAGACCGGTTCAATAGTTTTCGTTGTTGGGTCAATGCACGTCAGCATACTAACTTTCATGAAAATATTTCAACAACTGCGACCTAGGCTGAACACAAGAGTAAGGTACAGGCGGACAGACAAGCTTGGATTGATTCGATCCAATTTAATGGAACTCGTTGTTGGCTTAAAATACATCAGCATAACCAATGCTGAAAATTTGTGTTTAAGCTACAGATCCATTCAGAAAATGATTCTGATACGATTCTGAATCGATCGGTAATTATAAAATGTGGGTCTATCTTAAGCCCTTCTGGGTGTTACATACGTCCGCAGGAACTCAATGTACCATATACCACAAGTAGTGTAGGGTATAGTAAAAAACGTGCAAAAGTCGTGCGTAATGAGTTGGCTAGTTTTTTCCGTAAGTCTTCTGGTCGTACAGTTTCGCGCTGGCAATTGTCTCAAAAAAAGAATCAATCCATATCTCATTGCTAAACTTGCTTATCAAGCTGTAAAATTAAAAGCAGTTCTTTAGATTAGTGTACAGATCATGTTCGATGCAATCCCTACAATTGTGAGGATATTCGAACAGTGCAGCAACATAATGCAATCGTCAATCTCCTCAACTGCTGGCCCATAAATTAATTAAGTATCGATCCATTTATGGTGAGGACGCATTTAGTCGTAAATGCTTTAATCGCAAACTTCAAAAATGGCTAAATTGATGTTTGCCTAATAAAGAACGCACACAGTTTTTGAAGTGATCTCTAGAATACGCTTCTAACTGTCAAATTTTTTTTCTTTTCAGTGTACTCTTTAGTGAAACAGTTCAAGCATGCCTCCGGATAGCAAAACACGTCCACGTTTGCTTTTATACTCTCTGTGCTATACGTATGCGCATGATTACATTCATATATTTGCATGTATATAAACATGTATATGTGTGTGTTTTATTCCTCTGTGTTTGAATATTAAATTTAATACATGTTCATTAAAGCGGAAATAACATCATAAACTGTATAACAAAATATCTGCTTTGATCTACTTTTTATAAAAATCAAAACAAAAAAAAGCGGATGTTGGTTGAAAGCATTTATATATATATATATGGAGTTATAAAATGAAAAAAACGTATATATGTATAGGTATCTATATATGAATATGTTAATATATTCATATACATATATATGAAAAACTACACGCTTACGTTGTATGCGTACATTGTATGCACATGCTTCCATAAGCTCCGCAATGATAAGGAATGAAAAATGAAAAAGAAAGTACCACCAGGATACATGAAGGAAGACATATAAAGCATCGGTCGATTAGCTCACGGCATAAAAAAAAACACATGCAAATATGTAACAAACTTTTATATTTAACTTAAGCAAAAAAAAAAAAAAAAAAAAATGTGCTTCCTTCCCTTATTTATACGATTTAATAAAAACTTCACGATTAAATTTAGAAGCGACAACGGGTAAATCACAAATTATTTATATGCTTATGAAATCATGTTAACAGGTGCAACGTGGTTTTAATTCTCTTATACATTCTCTAGCGTAAGGCATTTTTTAATAAACCTAATACTGTTAAAAACATTTAATTAACTTTGCTTTTGAAGTTTTTGTAATGCTTTTGAATCTACGACGAGCGAAACAAAGTTATTTTAATCGGATATTTAAGAAATGCTTGTTACAATATTACCTATCGGCCGGTGCATTGTCGTGGAGAACAATATGTTAAGAACTGAAGGCACAATGCACGCATATGCTCCGTGCTTCACGCACTCACATATCAAAATAGTAGATGATTGTACGTGTTTACGTTTAGTTAAACTTATAGCTTGCGCGAACCATGGCAGCTATGCACTTACTTGGCAAACTTTTGTCTTTACAGCACGCACACATTTCCATTGATAACGCTGTGTAAGTAAAGAAAATAAAGTTACATGATCAGTATTTCAAGCCTCATAGGACTTTGCTGGCACCATACAATGCAAGATAATGCAAGATGCATGTGTATATTTACGCATTGTATTCAGTCTAGCCGATCGGCTAAGTTGCCTCATTTTAGAAAGACTACGCATTCGCCACTCGATTTCGCATTTCTCCGATGCCTTAGGTGGGAGTTAGAACCATAAGAGCAACTCGAATATACTCCGATTTTTCCATCAAAGACGTAATTCAGTTTACCAGTAAACTTCTTCGAGCTATTAAGAAATTAAAATTTTTATTTCGTAATGAATGCTCCAGTGACCTGAACAGATGGTACTCCGACGGTGCTAGGTCTGGACAGTATGGAGGATGCGGTAGAAGGTCCTAGCCTAACTGCTTAATTTGCTTCGCTGCATGAGGACGGGCATTATCTTGTTGGAGTATTCTGTTCACTAAAGCTGGTCTTTTTTCTATGAGTGTGGACGGTAACCGTTGTAATTGTTGACAATACAGGTCACCAATAACTGTCTCCCCAGGTTTCAATAATTCGTAATGCACTATACCGGAACAATCCCGCCAAATACACAATAACACCTTCCTTAGGGATAGGGTTGGTTTAGGGGTTGGAAGAGGTCTCCCGTTTTCGGCAGACAACCATTGTTTCGATCGTTTTATGTTATCATAAAGGATCCATTTTTCATCTCCAGTTACGATCCTAGGCAAAAATGGATCTCTGCTTAGTCTGGTGAGCATAGAATTACAGATTGTTCGCCGAAGATCTTTGTTGGCATCAGACAACAGGTGTGGAATCCATTTACCTTGTCTATGCCAATTTCTTTTAAATGTATTTGTACGGTAGGCTTCTTGACAGTTCCTGTATAGTTAACCTTGGATTCGACTCCACTAGAGATTTTAAGGCGTCATTATAATTGAAATAAAATAATTGATTAGTTATGGGTAACCCTAATATTTAATTAACTTGGACTTGTTGGTTTTTGGTTAAAAGGAAAAGTCAAATTTTAAATTTTCATTTGCTGTACTTTCATGCTCTCGGCAAGGCTATTTTCTAAAATGACTTGAAAAATTCATCTAAAAATATAGAATAGTATGCCGGGCTTCAGACTTAGCGCTTTTTTATAAATGCCTGGACCTCACGATGATATGGTGTCAATACAACGCAAGCCGTGAATTGAAGACAAATGAAAGCAAAATAATCTTCGTATGATAAACTTAAGCTTCATTAAAGGTGCGACGATGATCTCAGACAATAACCTTACGTTAAGGGAAAAGATCGTAAGATCATCTCTGGGTTTGAAGTCATATAACACTAACCCTATCAAACCGTGCTATAGTGATTATAAGAGTTAACAGTTCGTTTAACACGCTTTTAACACGTTACCTGCCAAGGTACTTTTCAAGATTCCGGTAAAAAAAGCGACTTTAGCTTTATGTTCTCTTCCTTAAGATTATCATCATCTATTCGTGTTTACAGTAATGTGCTACGATTATAATAGTACAAGGTAAAAAAAGGTAAACCTTGTAGTTGGCGCCCCAGACAATAACGCAACCCACGTGTTATCTCGTACTTGTCAGTCAAGTTAGGAAAACATTATGGTATTTGTTAATTTAGTCGAAAGTTGCTGCATTTTGAAAATGAGCCAAAGTCTTAAAAAAATTGGTAACATTTTACAATATCACTTCGACAAAAGGGACAGCGCTTCGCAGAGTCAGGCAAAAAATCGTAGTTATTACGATCACAACTCTTTAACAAAATCAGTTGTGCACAAGTGATGTGTTCGTTCGCGCTCTGGCAATAATGATGTTAAGGACTCGGTGTGCTTTGGGGGGTGAATCAGGAGCAAAGTCAATGAAATCCTTCAAAAACTTGGAGATTCTACCGTAGAACAATTCTGCGGAATTCTGGGGATCTGGCATCAAAAACAGTTTTGAACCCTTTTCGTAAGAGTAGACAGGAAACAACGTTAGAACAGAAGACAAAAATAAATGGTTCGTATTTCCACGTAGGAATCGTTGTGTGAACGAAGAAATATCGGAAGATTTTCGAAGAGGTTGGTTAAGGACTATAAGAGACCACATGTAACCACATACGATAATAATGGACGAGAGAGGTGACGGCTCGAGAGACATCATGGTGCGCAAGCTCAGACAACATCACGTAAATTTATTTTTCGTATCTATAAGTATCATCAGGAGCTTCTCTCCTTTGTTAAATATCGCAATAGAGAAAAAAAGTCTAGAACTAATCAATGAAAAAGCCATCGTCTTCCAGCACGACCTCAATCGACCTTGTCTTGGACGACTCTGCCTAAATTTAGAGGCCTTGACAGGGAAGTTTCGAGATAACCATCGAAAAAGCCTGGGCTTGTTTTTCTTGAAGGTATAAAAATTATTTAAGGTGCTGCAAAACTGAAGAGATAAAGTTGAAAACTACAAATACGGTCTTTGTAGGTTCAAATGTCAGTGCGATTTGACCATAGTGGGTGGTAGTTATAGTGAATGATCAACAAATAAAAGCGTTGCACTTCCCATTTGGTAAGCCTGCCTCTTTTCCTCTCCCTACTTCTTTCTGGCCAACGCCATGTTACACGCGCAGGGGACAAGCTCTGGCTGATCGGCCACACAAAGAAAAGAAAAATGGTATAAAGATTACTTCGAAAGATGCTTGTGAAAATAACTTGGTTGTATTTTTCATCCACAAACCTAAGTAGATCTGCAGTGATGGCGTAAGGGTTCCACTGGACAAACACCAAAAAAGCCTTGAAAAAAAGGCCCATATTAAACCTTATAACGTTCGTTGCAGATATAACAAAAATATGTTTGCATATCGGTCAAAAACTCTATGTACCTCTTCTTTAATATGTTAGAAATTCCGCCTAATAGTAATTTGCACTCCTACCTGTGTGCACACCTCCACTGTGGTGTTTAACAAGCATAACAGAAATTTATCTAAAGCAAATTAAAACTACTATTTCATATAGTTTCTACGATTTCTAGTGCATACTTTAAGTTCTTACGAATATAATAAAAAAGTAAAACAGTTCGCGGCTTAGGCATTTTTGCAAAGTGGTTATAAATTTTGCTTTATAAACTAAAACTTTATTGTTCTTGTTAAGATTTAAATTAATGCCTTTTATCTAGTAAGTTCAAACTTTAATAGGAGGATAAACGGTCTACTTTTAGTAGAATATTCTTCATATCAAATTTATGAGTTCATTTGTTCCTATGCTATATAATCCATTACTCTTCTCTTAGATGCTGATAAACATAACATAACCATCACATCTATGACACAGGTAGATTTTGTAAAACATCGGTGTCAGTGAGTGCTATATATATAGCGAGAGACAAATAATGAAAAATAAGATAAATCTCAATTACACTTAATACTAAAACTACCGGAAGGCTCAATTGAATCGTTCTTAAGTTTCAAAAAAATATACGACACATAAAGCTTCAACATTTTTCTGTGACCTTTGTTTATACGCGAGGCTTTGCCTTGCTTTCGAAGTACCTACGGCGGTTACCTTTATTTCTGTAAATAGGTCAATTTTATCTATAAAGTTTGTAGAATTGTCTTAGTCGGAAATTTGACAGACACATTCCATGATCGATTGAAAACCTGAGGTGAGAAAAGGGCGATTGTGTGTGTACACCTATTTCCTCAGTTGAAATGACTGAAACTGACACGGCCTCCGAAAAGAACCCATAATTTTTTATGTTTTGGTCTACAATTTTCGATCCCGTAAAGGTATTTCCGAACTAACTTGATCGAGATGTATGTTAGTTCCAAAAATGCCACTACCTTATTTCTTGGCCTTTCATTTTCCATATAAAGCTCGATAATAGTCGTCTTATGAGAAGTGGCCATTTTTACACAAATTAAGAATTCTGCCCACCCGTTACGATATAAACACATGACAATGATAAGCGGCAGATTTACAAAACTCCCACGAGGATTGTTCATAAGAATGTATGTAAGTACCTCTGTAGATTGCAAAAGCGAAAACATTACGAAAGGTTGCTATCGTCAAGGTTTTCATACATTTGCAGCTAAGGCAAAAAAAAAACCATGCCAACATATGCTAAAATTTTCGTTTTTTAATAAAACCCATTTTCTTATAGATAATCGATAATATCTTTGTATTATTGGAGAGGAGGTGTCAATATAATAATATATGATGGGGATTTAATGCAAAACGTTTACACAAGTGTTTGACGATTTTGGTAATATTTGCTGACATAACTTCCGGAAGGTGTAGGCGACGTTTTGAAGAATTCTTTCAAAATTTCTTAGATTTTATTGCTTTTTTCATTAATTTATTTCCATACATCCCGCCACTTGTGGTGCAAGGACATATTGAGTCTGTCCGGATGTCCGCAACGCCCAGAGGGACTTGAGATGGACCCATCTTTTTTAATATTGTCTGTCCGTCCGATATATTTTAATGAAATTTGGTACACCAACAAGCTTTGGCCCAAAGACAAACGCTATTGAAAATGGTTCGGATAGGACCACTGCTTCGACAAATCATTATTTTGAATAGTCGTTATATGTATACCGAAGTGGTGTTGGTGCATTTAACAGCGAGCCGTGACTGACTATAACGTTTTTAGTTATTTTTAAATGTTTATTGACTATCAAATTTTATAGTTTTATTATAGTTTATGTAAAGAGTTGACAAAATGTGGGATTTTTTATAAAGAAGTTTTAAAAAAAGAGACAGAAAGATATTTAAAAAAAGGAGTAACAAATGGCAAGGAAAAATTTCATGTATGTATATACATATTAACTAGGCTAACTAAAAGAAGAAATAATTTTTAAATATACGTTTACGTACCTAACAACGACGGATAAGGGTTATGTTCATTTTGTCGTAACATTTGAAAGGAGTTACATTTTCCACCATCAAATTCTGAATCGATTTAGACATGTCCGTCCTTGCGTTTGTGAAATATCTGCTCTCCTCAGGCAAAAATAAAGCTAACAGCAGAAATATTGAAAGCACTTGCAAGCAGTCTGTTATTGAAAACGGGCCAAATCGGTCGAAGGACAAACCTAGAATACCATGCAAACAGAGAAAAACTTTACTTTGCAAAGAAAAAAAAATTTGTTTTTTTTTCAAACTACAACAACTCATAAATCCCATAAAAATTCGAATGCACATTCTATCCACGACGTGGAAGACGTTGGCAGTGATCGTAAAAATAGTCTTATCCGATAGATTGTCAGCAGCGCTTGTCATTGGACAGAAGCATGTCAGTGTAGAAAATTTCATCAAACGATTTTAAAATTCGCGACGTACGGGTTGAGTACAAAAATACATGGAGACATAACAGACAGACAGATGGACATACACGCTTAAATAAAAATAGAAAATGAATCTGCATCGATCCATATAATAAAGGCACAAACTTGATCTGTATCACCTGTATCACAATTGGTGCTGGATGTAAGAAGTTGAGGAAATGTAAAAAATTAAAAGGCGCACAGCCAATTTTTGCGAAAAAAATATTTTACTGGCTTAGTAGATGTTTTGAAACTTTTTGAACGTGAAGAGAAAGGTACAGTGCTCATACGCAGCTTTTTCCTTGGAATATCGAGTTTGACGTCATAAAGGAGTAACTGCGCCAAATCAATCTCAAAATTACAGCGCAATATCTTACCTATGTGGCCGAACTATAGAGATATCCGCTGAGTAACATTTTATATTAGAATAAATAAAAACTCTACACAACTGCTTCAGTTATTATGGTAAGTAGGCGAAAAGTGCTCCAACCCTTGGATAAGGAGAGGTCAGCGTTCTAAATTTGATCAAAGCATCTCAAAAATTTTGGCCTGCATATTAAACACAAGAAAACAAAACGGGTAGACGGGCAGACAGTCTTAAATCAAATCAAAAAAGTGATTCTAAATCGATCGGTATAGGTGGCTCTACCTCAATTTCTTCTGGCTGTTGCATGCATCTGCACGCACTTAATATACCGTATAGGGTATAAAAACCAAAAAAATAACGAAAAATATTTCAAGCAGCTTTAATAAATATTTACGAGCCATGTGCGGTTATATGATTCCAGCAATTGCGCGACCATGAAACTTTCCTTAAAATAGTTTCTCAACTTTATTGGTAGGTTGATTTTCCGACAAGGTCTTTCCGAACCAAACGCTATTTAGATTAAAATGTGCCACGACACCAAATTCCTTCCGTGCGAGCATTAAAACGCTCTAAGTAGCGCTATTTGCTTGCTTTATCCCAAGAAAACATTATTTTGATGTGGAAAAAAAAGAAACGATGATAACATTTCTGAGAACATACATACAAACATATATGCATTTTATAAATTCATTCGCGTACCCTTCATGCGACTTTTACACTGAATGCCACCCCGCCCTGGTAGTCCTCAGAGATAGATACGAAAGGTATTCAAAAGAAGCAAGAGGTTATAATAAATAATTTTTATGTTCTTTGCCAAAATGCAGTTAAATTCTTCGTTTTTTTCATATCGACTCTGAATATATCAGTGAAAATATGAAGTGATAATGGTGCGCATTTTTGTTTGAAAGTAAGCGGAATGTTGAAAGGCACGCCATTGTACCAAGCATGTCATATGTCATACCACGTAACGTATAAAGCACACATGTATAAAATTTATTCTATATAAACCCTAGTAAACGGAGAACGTGCATAAGCCATCGTACAACCGTTCAACAGATTTCTACTTTCGTTTCGGTTTAATAATTTTACAGTTTGTATGTATGCGTACGTGGGTGTATTATCTACCTCGCGTTGCTCTGCATCTTATTTGAGCAATTAATATTCGGCAAAGGAGCAAAATCCAATCCTCCTCGTATCACATAAAAAGAGGAGAAATACTCTTCATTCTCGCTCAGATATTGGGATTGGGAAAATACATGATGTTAATTGCTTTTATGTTTAAATAACGTCGTAACCGTGAAAATTGCTATCAAATGAAATAAAGTAAAAATATTTATGTTTTTCTTCAATACCTATTACCTGGAATTTTTTTCGTCTCTCTGATAACAATGACATTTCTTATTGCTGGCAAAATTATTTATGTATGCTACTAGGATAACTTATGCACCCTCCGTCAGGCGCAGACAGTGTATATATAAAAAATACTTTACCTTCACCTTCGCTTTAAAGAACAAAGCGGAAACGCTTTCAAGAAAGTGAGTACCACTTTCCATATCTCTAATAGTCTTAGGAGGATATTTACGGTATTATATTGCAGCAAATTATTATAATTGAATTTCGCAGTGTCCAATGAGTCATAGATTAAATACGAGGGGATAACCGGCTTTTGCTTGGGA
The DNA here is from genome assembly GCA_000688735.1 of Glossina austeni. Lineage (NCBI taxonomy): Eukaryota > Metazoa > Arthropoda > Insecta > Diptera > Glossinidae > Glossina > Glossina austeni. Next base: position 540,345 of record KK502479.1, on the reverse strand, counting down.
ATGCCGGTGGACCCAGTGACCCACTCAGACAATCTCTACATATTAGCGCGCCCTGCTATGTCTGGCGTGCAAAGAAGGTGAAAATGAGGATGGATCACTTCCTCCTACTCATATAACATTCCATTATTGCACTCTTTTGAGATTTCAGGGTGACCACACAACATCCCATGAAGGACATTTCTATCGGCTCTACGCTGTCACTCTGCCAACGCGGACAACAAGACGGCCACGCGAATCAATCCATATTAAGCTACTTGTGTTTTCGGTCCTGTATTTTAGTATATGCGCCTTAAAGCTACTCTCGCATTTAGGTTATCCATGCTTCCTGGAGTGTCTAATTTTTTTCAACTGCATTTTTTCTTTTTTCTTTCAAAAAAAGAAAAGAACATCGTCTGCTCATTTTCCCACAGCCAAAGGTTAGAAATTTGGAATATGTATCTACCTAAGCATTTAAGGTGATAAGCTAGGATCCAATCTTGAATGAATAGCAGAAGGAAGACTAAAAACTGCCATCAATGTGTCAAGGCTTATTAGCAAACCTACGCCCATCACAACGGAAATAAAATGTAGGCCTAAACATAGGCCAAACTTTATGCGATCGATCACTGACAGAAACGGCTGTGCCAGCATTAAAAAATTCAAACTAAGATGCTGCCCATAAAATGAAAAATTCTACTTGTGTATGTGTGCACTCCCAAAAATTCCCTTCATATTTTTGTTGTAGCTAATACAAAAATTGTAAAGGGAGTGAACGATCTTTGCTTATTTCTTGTTTTTATTAACATAAAATATTGGTTTGTGATTGTGGTTTCTTCGCTAGATGCGTATTTGGCTTAATTTGTAGTCTCTTAAATTTTTGTGTAAAGGTTGAAATGCCGATTGGAGTATTCCTTCGTTTAAACCGCCTGCAAGCTTGATTGCGCACTAAACCCGTTCCCGTGCAGTTGCCGCTTTGGTTTTATTTTTTCTATATTCAAAAGCATCCGAAAGTTAAAAATGCGTTTATTCAAAATTCAAACGAGTACTAAAAGCTTTGAGTTTCCATTTAACTATATCTCTAATTTAATGACTTTGTAGAAACCAGGTGGTATCACATGAAGAAACATCTTGCATCAGCAAGCACTTTTACAATATTTATTCACGGCATAGTTGCTTTTCAATCAGTTTCTTCAGAGCATCGTTCTGCCAACCTTTCACCGATCAACACTTCTAGTCCGTAGTGATGTCCCTCAGTATAGGCCTTGTTCCCCCATTCACTTTTATGGCAGGGGACTGGGAAGTCTCAAGGGAAGTTATTCTAACATAGCTAGACATCACATATGAGGAGATGTTACCTATATTTTCATAAAACAAATTATAAGTAAAAAATTTTTTAAAAAATCTTTAAAATCTTAAAAATATATAAAAAACAAACACACTCTTGTTACGTGAAGAAGTCAAAGCAAAATGTGGTTTTACATTTACAACTCAAATGAAAGAAAATTCAATTAAACTTTTACGTAAAAATCCAAGTTGAAACTTTGGGCCCCCGTTTGGTACCCAAAACCTTTTCATTTAACACGGTTATTAACATAACAAGTTTTCAAAATAAGGCGTTATATTGGAAGAGGTCGAAAAAGTGTTCCGATCCAAACCGTACGTGGGTCAGAAAACGTCGGTGTACAAAGTTTCATTCAAGTGTCTCGAAAATTGCGATTTGAAGGTGTTATTGTTTTATTTATATACGACCAGCCACGTGCACGCACAATGTTGGTCAGGAAGGATTATAGGTAGAGAACGATGAAAGGAAGAACTAGTATTTGTTCACGTTTGACTTCAAACTGGAAACACAAGGAAAGACTAGCGCTGGTAAGTCGTTTCAAAAGCGCGCAGAGTTATTAAAGAGTGACGAGTCGCGGTAGTATGTCGTGCGAAGCGCAGGCTATTCCAGAACGAATGGATGGGAATGCTGACAAAGCCTTGTCGTCTCGTTAAAGGATTTATTTGGTGGACAAACCTCTTTTATTTGTGTACACCACTTGGTTATGTATAATTTGAAAGCAAGAGCACTTAGGCAGACATCATACGGACAGACAAGCTTAGAACGAATAAGATCTTACTGAATCGAGCGGCACAATTAAAAGCGAATGTATCTTCAATCGTCCTGTGTGTTGCATGCATCCATTGTATCACAAGTGGTGTAGGGTGTAAAAAGTACATTTTAAGTATCGCCGATAAGGGAAAATTTGTTTTGTTTCACCTGATAAGTGCAATGGCTTAGAAGACGAACTTGTAAATCAATGCTGCTTTTTATGCAAGTTTGCCTTTCGCATTTGCAAAGAATCACGCTTGACATGAGGCTATCAAACATGACGGACAAACCATAACAGGCTGGAAGGACCTAGGTCTAAGTTGGAGAGTAAATATGTCTTATAAGGTTTCATTTTCTTGTGTTACAAACGTAGAACGAATGCAGTATCTTGATGAGTGTCAAACATGTACTCGAGATTGTACAGCTACCATACAGCTACCCATGTATGCCCATACAACGACAATATTAGATCAAGCAAAAAGAGAAAATATCCAATATTCCTTAATAACCCGATATGGTGGGTGCACTAAAAGTTGGTCTAACTGGAGTCTCTCCTAAATCCGCTACTAAGGTGTTCAACTCGAAAGAATAGGAAGAAATCTACCAACCCAGGCTTAAAGGGATTTATTATCATGGATGTAATTTAAAAAACGTGCTTGTATTACTATTATATCATATATATATATATAATATAATATATATATCTATATAATATAATATATATATCTATATAATATAATATATATATTGTATCAATTTTTTTATGTTTTTATTTGTTATCTTGTTTTCGGTTTGGCGCATATGGCTTTATTTTACGATCAATTTTTGTTTGGATTCTTTTAAAGTTTTGTTGGTAGCTTGACATATAGACGGGAGTACAGCTTTCCTTAAAAAGGCGACGATTCGGTAATAATTTGGGTGATCTCGTGTCTACCTTTGTTCCGCCTAATGCCTCTTGCTCGGGCTGCATATGATACCTAATATCCACTGTTCTGGTAGCATTTTTATCAAATCCAACGTCATCTGAAAACCGAATATTGGTAGCTTCAGTAGCCAGACGATTGCTAAGCCCCTTTAGTTTCCAATCGACAAAATTATTAATAGCTTCATGAGAATTGTCTTTTACCGGTTGAGTAAATGCACTTTTATAGATTGAAATATCCTTTGTGCAGCTAGATTTACCATAAATTCCTGGTAAACCTGGCTTGGGATTCGTCTCACTTGAACAACGTTCTTCAAACCATTCACCGACCAATACAGCTGGATTGTAGCGAGTGCGCCTAATACCAATTTGCTTAACAACAGGCGGGTTAACGTCTGGTTCGAGAAAACTACTTCTGCCATTCGAGACCATGATATAAAAAAAATCTAATCTAATAAAAAAAAATGTGCAAAAAAAAATATATATAAAAAAATTCCCCTTTCAAGTTATAAATTCAATTAAAAATAATATATTTTTTACATTTTTTAATTATTTGAATGAAACAAAATTCAATGAAATATTTATATGCAAGGACGATGAGCAAAACCCTACAGTGGAGTAAGGTCCGATTATATACTCTACGCAACCATATTTTCAAAATGACAGATTATATGGAAAGTGAGGCGAAAAAGTGGGATGTCGTCAAGAGCGTTCAACACACCAATCGAAACTTGCATCCCGTACGTTGAACACGGGAAAACAAGACGGTCAAGATGATCTACCTCATTCCCTCTGGGTGTTGTGCAAAAACGAGCAAAACTCAGTATATCCTTGCACCACAAGTGATATAGGGTATAAACACAAAATGCTATACATGAAACATTCTAAGCGAGTCAAAGTCCAGCAATATATCTGCTTCCCTGCGGCTTAGTCCACCCTACCGGCAGTATATTTTGATAAAATCCGCGAAAGTTGGTTTGCTCAATCGATTTCACTTTATCTACTGCCTACTCTTGTAAGCACTGTAGCGGCATATATTGCAACAAAACCTCGAACTTAACGTAAAGATAATAATAAAGAAAATAAGTATGAGCGAAATTGTTTGCCATATCTAAAGAACAGGAAAAGATTAAACATTTTATCACAGGAAAGAAAATAAAGTTAACTAAGTTTTCGTTATGGATCAATTATTAACTTAGTACGGCCGTATGTAACATGCATAACGACTTAAGATAGATCCGCCTTTTATTACACCGATCGATTCAGAATCATTATATGAATTAATCTAAGGCTGTTTCTTCATCTGTCCGTCTTTTGACGGCCCATGTAAATTTTTATTCAAGCAATTTTTAAGATATTTTGATGAAATTTGGTACAGTGACGTGTTTTGGTTCAAGGACGAATGCTACTGAAAATGATTCGTATCGGTTCACTTTTTCGGCCACAGCTCAGATAACGTCTTATTCTGAAAAGTCGTTATATGGAAAAAAATTACAATTTTCAAAATTTCTCGGCAACAGTGGCTAGGTAGTAGTATTTCGGCTTTCTCCATTGGTGTGAAAACTTTCGATCGGCTTTTTCGATCCCCTCTCATATAGTGAAAACTGAAGTTCAGACGACAAAAACGTATAATTTTTAGTGCTTCGTGATGAAAATTATATCATAATAGTAAGTTAACATAAAAAAAATAACTGTACGAAATTTGAACAATCCCGGCCTATTTTTGGTTCCTACCCTAATAACGAGTTTCATGAAAATTGATCCTTTGTAGAATAGAAAAGCCAAGCCACCATTAAACACCCATCACCACTTCACAATTATTCACTTAATGAATTTTCAAAATAAGGGACTTCATGAAAATGGGTCAACCTGAATTACTTCCAATAACGTTCCTTCTTGGAGCAAAACAAGTCAGTGAACCGAAGTCCATCATCTCTCAAATATCGCGGTCTGTAGACAAGTCATAAGTCGAACACAGGAAGCTAACCATAGAATCCCTAGAATCACTTTTTGAATCGATTGATATAATAAATCCGTAAAAAAATGGGTCTACTTCAAGTCCTTCTATGTACTGCACAAATTTAATGTAGCATTGCACCACAAGTGACCTAAAGTATAAAAATCACGAAAGACTTTTTTGCACTTCGTAAAAAAAAAAATTGTCAAGCATTTTTGTCCCATAGTGACCCCCATTGGTAGAAAAAAAATGTGCATCAGGTAGATCAGCTAAGAATATATACATTCTATGGACTTAGCTTTCTCCTGTTTATTTCTCAATCAATCTCGTATACCATTCATTAAATCACAATTTAAATGAGACTCTTTCAGTATGGTAACCCAATTTTCTTTTGTTACTAAAACTCTATAAAAAGCAATCAATTCGTGTGTATTTTGTCAGTTTGCTCTTCACCGAAAAGTCCAAATTTTATTTAAAGCAAAATATATTTTATTAAGAACTTTTCCCATCTATTTTTTTTCCTTTACCAATAAAAATAGAAAGTTTTAGTAAAAATGTTAAAATTCGCGAAAAAGGTAACACATATAGCGCGTTTATCTCGCTATAGAATTAGCTGTGGAATAAAAAGATTCACGCACAGCAAAGTAGAGTCTTTAGATAAAGCATTTCTAAAAGACGATATGCCAACGTTTGTTGGCCATTTGCCACCGGTTTCTCAATACGGCGGTCAAACTGTCATTACCTTATTGTATGCAGATACTTGGATCGGACAACGGGCATGTAAATATCTCAAAAGCTTAATAGAAATATCAAAACTTCCCATTACGTTCGAAAACGTCCCAATAAATCGATCGAGCGCTACTGTAGCAGGCGAAGATTATTACTCGCTTCTGCGAAACCGTACGGCGGTATATTTGGATTTAGAACTGGATGCAGAGTCATTACAAAAGCGCTATAGACTGAATCGTCAATTTGACTTGTTTGCTTGCATTGCGAAATTTAAATCTCACCCAGGTTATAATTGCAAACAAACCAACGTAAACATTTGGTCATATTCTCAGAACAATATCGGCGATTATGCCAAACTTGAATATGAACCCGTGAAAGGTGTCGTCGAAACTTTACGTATAACCACAGTTGAGAAATTAAACCAATTTCTACGGTTTGTATTCGGCGAAGCGTTAAGGAATGGTCGTAGGAAAATAACCATCGGCCATAAAGCGGATATGTTCCCCAAATCTGATGGTCTTTTCTTAGAGCTTGCGCAGCGGATTCATCAAGAGGAATACGAATGTTTGGAATTGGATAATATGAAAATCAATAGCTTGACTCGTAACATTGTTACGCATCCGGAAAAATTCGATGTTATTTGTACTCAATCCTGTTATGGTCGCGTTATTAATGCCGCTGCTTCTGCGGTTTGCGGTGGAGCATCGCTCTTTGCTTCCGTAGAACTAGGTGAGCGTTTTGCTGTTTTCAAGCCTTTAGAAATGAAACTATCGCTTAGCGACTGCCGCGAGATATCACCGTACGGCATAGTACAACTTTGCATTGAACTTTTGTGGTACTTGGGTAAAAAAGATTGTGCAAGGCTTATCGCATTAGAATTAAGCGACGTCATGTGTCGCGGCATTAAAACTGAAGAATTTGGTGGAAAGGATCGCCCAGATTTTGTTGTATGCAGCATTGTCAACAACTTGCAATGCCATTTCGCTTAAATGTCTCTCTTTCTCTCTCTCTCTCTCTCTCACTGTCTTTGCATCATAAATTTTTTTTTATTTTTATTTATCTATTGTCTCTATGTACTCTGTCGAAGATAATGAAAAATTTCTTAATGTTTTTTTTGTATGATCGGCTCAGTTTTAGTAAAAATTTGAAACCATAAATTGATTTTATTGCTATTTTATTGTTTATAAAGTCCCAAAGATTATTATCGCCAAATGAACGAAAACCAAATACATAAGCAAGCGTTGAACATTGAAATATATTCAATAACTGCTTTTTCTTCCTTTTCGAGCAAGAACTAACTGCCTCTCTGAGGATAGCAATCATAATAAACAAAACAGCAAAATAAAGAAGAAGGTACCGAAAAAAAGTGAATAAAAAATATAAAATTTTTTGTTCACAAGCTCTTAAGCATACAATTACCTGCAAGAGTTGAGAAAACTAGAAGAAGAAAAAGGAGTTAACAATATGTACATATATAGAATATGTTCCAGAACAATTTCAATTCCCTTGCTTGTTTTCAAGAATACATACATACCAATACACTCCAACGCGTACACATACAAATGCAACTACCTTTAAAAGTCATGTTTATTTAAAAAAAAAATCGAAAAGAAAAACTTGTCTTGACTTCAAGTTACATTAGCATGCAAATCCACTTGTAACCGTTACCTAGTATGTCAGCTTATCGATCCTTGTTTGTTGTGCATGATAAAAAGGCTAGTGTGTGGTTGGTTGCATGTGTAATAATATCAAAATCATGTTCGTTTACTCAAACAGATAGCTGCACTGTAACGCAGACATTCATGTTCAGAAACACTACACATATCTTCCTATGGACAAACAACATTTTGTACTTTATCTTAGACAACGTGTTATATTTCAAATAAGCGAAGCATAAATATCAACAAAATTTTTGTTGATCCTCTGATACGTATATCTCTAAGTGTTATAAACGTACGGTATATAGAAATCTGGTCTTAGATTTCAACTTAAGGTGTAACGCGTTAAATTAATGAATTTAACCGCGGAGCAGACTTAGTTTTATTTTGATGGCTTTAGGTACTTTAGTCACTTAGGAACTCTCGAAGGTTAATACCTTCACTACGAGCCGTCCCATATATGTGAACTGAGGATTCTTACTACATATATGCGTGGCAGACGCTTTTGGACAGTTTACAAAGGCATGTTTAAACTTGTTAGATATCGAACAAAATTGTTAAGTTCTAATACAGTAAAATGTATGAGGAACGGTATGGAGTCGGTTTGTAGCTATCGATGAAGTATGCCATCTTGTTCGTCTCGAATCAAAAGTTTATTTCCATGGCTTTCAGTCTTACAAAATCAACAATGGGCAATCGATTGAATTCCGTGTTGACAAATATTTTAGGGTTTATCATACAAAATAAAACGAATTTCATGATGAACAAGTAAAAACATTGTGATGGACGGCGATCCATTATTAGGTCCTCTACGCCAGCTTATAGTTATTCGTACAATTACTTTTCAAAATAAGGCATTATACGGAAATTGATTGAAAACATGACTTTGTTCGGGGCATTTGCAATACGTGCAGACGGACATACGGACGGAAAAGCTTAGATCGGTTCAGAGAACAGAAAAATAAAAGGAGGGCTCATCTGAAGTCCCTCTAAGTGTGGCATACATCCGCACTAACTCAATATACATAGATAGTTATATATATCCACTACAAATGGTATGAGATATGAAAGATGTGTTTATACAACTTTTTTTTTATCCTGTTAGCTGGTGTCATATAATCATGAAAAAAATCTTGTGCTGTAATGAAAGTTTTTCCCAGAAAGCTCTGGTAGCGAAAGGGGCTTTAGACTGCAGAAATAACTGGTATTTTGAGTATCTTCTCCTGAGATTGGGCCTATAAAATATCTCTTTACTACTAACTGTTCAGTAGCTACTCTCTACTAACTAATATTAAAGACGATAGAAAGAGATAAAAAACTGTTGTTTTTATCGCTACGACAGAGCCTAGAAGATAAGAAGCGCGGTTATCAAGTCGATAAAGGGGGGTTTAACCATTTCCAGGCTGCAATCTTTCACAGTTGCTCCCTTTCTTTCTTGCTGATGTATATGTAAGGGAAAATTCATTCAAAAAAGGTAATAAAAATAATTTTGCGGGTACTAAAATAATTCCCTTTATTGTTTTATGTATTTAAAAAAAACCTTTTTTCTTAGAAGCTACGAAAGCCTTGAATGTTGTATTTATGGAATAGAAACGCTTACGCTGTGACACTGCTTGCTAAGTAATTGTCATAATCAACTGAGCACATGAGAACTAATGAGTTTAAGTCCGGCTTAGTTGTCTGAAATTTATTTTCTTATTCCCCAACATAATCATAAACAGCTTGGTTTCACTTGCATATTTTCGCAACCAACATTTCAGCTCAAGATAGAGCGAAAATCGTTAGAGCCGTCACGCGATTTGCGACTATGAGATTATCATAGGTTTACAGAATTTGGCGGCGATGAGATATAAAGTAAACTTACCAATTTAGAAAATCATTCTAAGCTTGTCTGTACGTCTGTCGGCCTGTCCGTCTGACAGCCTTCCGTGTATTTTTTATGTCTAACCTACATGTCTCAAGTTTCAAGTTATTCTGACGAAATTTGGTACACCAACGTAGCAGAGCTCAAGGGCAAATTCTATTTTAAATAAGTTTGATCAGACGACTTTTACAATTATTTCTCATGCAACCGTTTATTTTTTTAAAACAATAGTAATATGAAAAAAATTTGCAATTTCCAAAATTTTTCGACAATTTATACTTCGGTACACTAAATTGATAGGAAAAATTTGAATCAGATGAACGAGTTTTTTGTATCTCCTTCTACATAACCTTCCCTGCGTACGTAAAACATATCGCGAATAATCTAATTTGCAATATTTTATGATGAAAATTGATTGGATTGATAGAGAGAAATGAGTACAATGCCTTTGGACCTATTTTTGAATCCCAAACCAAATAAGAATTCACATGAAAAGAATGGCTTTACTTAGAAATAGGGTATAACTTTGGGTAAATCATCTCCAGAATAAATGAAAAATTGTATTTGGTGAAATGATGTAGAATTGAATGTTTTTTTTTCGTCACTTCTGACGAAAGAAATAATCTTAAGCCATATTAAGCATTAAACTTCCTATAGAACCCATTAATGAAGACGATACACAATAGGCTGAACAAGTTAATGTTACCCCTTGGTTTAATAAAAGTAAAATAAATGCATTTTTAGAAACGTAGCGCAAGAAGTTGAATTTATAAGAATGTTTCATTCTTAAGGTGGAGTTCCATTTGGGATAACTGAATGAGTTAGATTCTTAACTATATCGAATAGTCTAAAATAAATTTACCTTTAATATATACCATCACCCAGAAGTAATTAAAATTATTTCCACTACGAGAATCATTGGGTCTTTTTTTTAAATTATTTATTATATTATTATAATAATAATTATCATAATTATAATAATCACTATTGTAATAAGAAGAAGAATTATTATAATTTACAAAAAAATTAACATTTTAAACTCTTCAAGACGACACTTACCTGTATCCAAATGGATTTACTTATGCATAAAGTGTAGTAAGCTAAGTATGTACGTAACGCAATTTTTAGGTGTTGGCAAAAGGAAATAACATATATAAATACATATATTTACATAAAAAATGCATGAAAAATTATTGATTTTATGTACAATATTTCTTATGTAAAGTAGTTCCTATACTTTAGCATACTTTCAAACATTAAAAAAAAAGAGAAGCTAACACAAATAAATCATGTATAATAGGTGCGGTGGATAGTATTTGATATGAGTAGGATTCACTTTTCTTTTTTTTTTTTTTAATTTGCTTAATAGGCTTATGAGTAATTGATTTGGATTTCATGTAAATATTAGGTGTTTACAAAAATTTTGATCAGCCAACGCTAACCATGGAGCCCCCAAGAAATCTTCTTCTTCCCAATTCATTGCTTTTATTGTTTATTCGAAGAAATCTACTGCCGAAGCCCACCAAGCACGTTCATGTCGGTTTTGGGTTCAACGGTTTTAAAATGGGGATACAAATTGCCTGAAAATGAAATTTTTGGACCACATGTTGCAAGAGTCGGACAAGATGCACTGTTACAGCTCGAATGGGAAGTTCTGTCACACCTAGCGCACTCACCACACGTGACGCCTTCTGATTACCACGATGCGCCTGGCTTGCACCTTGGCTGGTATATGGGTCCGCAAAGTTGAAGAAGTGAGAAAACGATTCGGCGGGTGGATCGCTGCCAAACCATTATAAGTTCTTTCGACACGATATCGTCATGTTGCCAAAAATATTGTGAAATGTTATAGAAAAGGATGGAAACTATTTCGATTACTGCTTGTTGTACTAATTTTCCACAATAAATGACTTTTCCAAGTAAAAAGTGATAAGGACTTTTGCAAACACCTAATATATACATGTACCTGGGCACACATACGAGTGCCTTTGATGATTTATTTCTATACCTTTTCGTGTAATAATTGCATCTTTAACACAGGTGCACAGGCAATGACGTATGACTGGTTTGATGTGGTTTCGAGAAAGGTGCCAATATGGAGAGAATGTTGGAAAAAAAACTCAAAGAATTAAGCGAACAGTTTTCAATTTGTTTATTTTACCGTAACAATATATTTATTTGTATGCATGCGACATACGCATCTGTGTACATGTTTTACGTGACATATGCGACTGTAATAGGGCCGTGAGGGTGAGCGTCTGCGTATATGTACACACAAGTAGTAATGATTAATGATTTGTTTCCGACATATGAATGTCGTCTCATTCAACTGTGCCTTTGTTTCTATTTGAGTCGACGTTTTATATTAGAACCAATAATTTATCATATTATGTCCGCATTCTAACATAGAAGTATATTGAGTTTGCGGTTCAATATGCAACACTCAAAAAGTCCATCCAAAGAATTAAATCTATTTTACCCTAGGAAAGGCTACCCAAATGGAAGAGGTGTACACTCAAAAGGTACGTGTATGTTGCATTCTCACAATGTGTTCTATATATTTGACTCGATTGTCAATAATATTTCTACATAGCTTAACATCTATATACTCGTTTTACACGTTTTCTATCTTACCTGATCATTAACCACTGCATTTGGATTCATAACAGTTTTTATATAACTTATTATATATGTGGTTAGAGAAGAAAATATTTATCGTATCTCTTTGTTTTTATGTCACATATTTCATTTTATAAATTAACTGAATTAATATTTTCACGTTTATTATGATTTAGCTGTTATTTCTATATTCCATTACTCTTCTTGTATGTTCAGCGAATGATTAAAAAAGCACGTTTTTGCCTTTGTGTGACTTACACGTTTTTATAAAAAAAAAATGAATTTTTGACTTTTATCAGAAATCTATCTAACTACCATCGGCCATGGGGATATTAATGTGCAGTTGTGAAGCGGGAACTCGCTTGCAACAGGACTATTCAACATAAGATTTGTATTAGAGTGGCCGATTCAGAAGAGTTAGACAGCAAGGCTTTACTCACCACTTTCAGTAATGTATCAAATCTTGAGGTAAATGGAAATAAAAAACATGTAAACATAAAGAAGAGTTTATAAATTTTACTTAACTAAGCGATATATTAATGTGAGTGACACCTTGACTTTGTTTTCTTTTTTTCACATCAAAGATCACTTGTATTTTATTATATTAATATGACACCGGTTTGCCTATTTTCCTGTCACCATATTATAATTGATCTTTCCATCCGAATTGGCTTGTAAGGTTAATTAGAAAAATATTGATTGACTTAGAAGAAGGAAGCTACTCCGCGGCAAGTCTTGTCGCAATGGCTGCCTACCAAAAAAGAGATAAAACGCTACGATATATCTGGCTGTGTCGATCTTTCATCCAAGAATAAGGACAAAAACGAAAAATTACACAAAAGCAAGGCGACTCCAAGGACCGGTGAATGACCATTTGACTACCATTAATGTTGGCATCCTTGTGAGATCTCAAATAAAAATTGATATTTTCCAACTAATTAAATCTAACGCAATTAAATCTACAGCAGTTTAATTTACTGTAGCTTGCTCCCTGTTCGCCCCAGAAACCATTTGAGATCAAGATGAGCGTTAATTTGGCATACGCACACAGTGTTGAAATAATTCCATCCATTAGAAGAAATCATGTTCATTCAAGATTCACTACACGAATGCGTTTATTTCTTATTCCTTATTATACGCATGATCGAATTATGAAAGTACCTGCGATGTGCCAGTTTGATTATAATAACGACAAATAGGCTTCAGTGACCGTAAAAACGCACAAGCATTCTTTGTCGCTACGACGTGCCAGCCCTCCCCTCTTCCTTTGATGAAGTCTGTACAATTCACAAAAAGAAGATTCAAAACCAAATTTTCCACAAATGCTTAATTTGGATTTATGTTATCTGATCTATTTATAAAAATTTCGAATTCGAAATCGAATTCAAATCATTGCACCTTACATGGGCTTTGCCGGCATAAACGACAGTATAAATGATCATCCAACCAGTATTTTTCAAGACCTTAATTAATTTTTAAATCACGTGTTAGAAGGCAAAGATTAAGTGATTTCGATATGAATATTAAGTTTACTGATTGCGGCTAAAGGCATGTAATGCCTATTTTCAAACTCCTCCTCTGGCGATCAGTTAAGAATGTATGTACTATGGCTTAGTTTTGGATTTGAATTTTTGAGACAGTAAGCTGTGAGTAGACGTAGGCAGACGGATGGGCAGACGGATGAAAAGATGAGTGGACAGATCGATGGGCGGACGTACAGTCTGACGGATGTGGATAAGTCACTTCAGAATCTTAGGCTGATTAACCAGATACTCATCACTGAAAGTTGAGTAGTACATTCAATTTGTCAACACGTTTGCAACGCCCAGAAGGAACACTCGAAGCCCATAAAAAGCATAAATATTCTTGATCTTGAGCCTGAAATTTTTGAATCACCATGTCCCTTCGTCTGACTGTCTGCGTTGTATCTATTGTTGGCGCTCTCCTGGTCGCAAATCTCAAATGTCTTTATAACAGGCAGCAGCAAGCTTCAAAAACCCCATAAAATTTGTAGATTCGTGGCGAGTTTAAAATTCAGAATGCATGTAAATACGTTCGTCTCTTCGTCGGTCCCTCCGTCCCTCTGCCCAACTGTGTAGTATCTGTGATAAAACCTCCTCCGTTCGCAGAAATGAAGATGTCGCCTAAAAATTTGCAAAAGAATTTGAAAACGACGCAAACTTTTCAGAGGACATGCCTGCAGCGCCCACATATCTATGCAACAAAAATTGTGCACATCTTTCGTGTTATTTTGCTTGGTACAACATATACACCATAGTAAATTCCATTTTTATTCTGAAAATAGAAAAAATCAGCCGCGCCCTTCCAGTCCTATAGAGTATGAAAACTTAGTCCTTTGCCTTTCTTTTAATTTTTTTTTGGGATAATGGGGAAAGGTAGTAAAGATTCGGTCTTGACCGAATATAATTTTCTTGCTAATTAGTTTATAAAATCTCCGTTGCATATTTCTTGATGTTGCAAATGAAAAGACAAACTAGTACACCAACAGCTATTAGCGAGAGATATGAAAAAAGAAACGATTTCATAAAATTAATTGCATCGAGAATAAAATGATGCATTAATATAATTTCACACGTTGTCATTATAACATTATAACAATTATTTCAATAAATAAATACATAAATGCAAATACGAGGTAGTAATTATTGAGCTTTTTACATAAATACACAACTTTTAAAAGCAAATATGATTACAAAAACAACTTAATTTATTGGCTTTCAAAACACTAAAATTATTATTACTTCTCCTTAGGCATATGAGATTTTGACAGCAATTTAGATTTTCAAGGAAAATAAATGATATTTAATTTTATCCAATATTTAATAATAAATAACAACCCTAGTCTGCGTAGGTGCACCATTACTGCATATATTACATATATGGAATTTTAATATAAAATCACAAAAATGCCTTTGATAATTTTAATTAAATTTAAATCAATTACATGCAAGCCAAAAGATGTAAAAGATATAAAAGAGCACTTAGGAGTATCTTAAGCTAATAAAAATTTTAAATAAATCTTTTCTACACTATATTGAAATGGTAAAGGTAAGTAGAATGTACCTTAAAGGCTCTAGCATGAGATTTTCATTGTTAACAAGTAAAGGAAATAAATCAAGTTAAAAGCATGACATTCTAATTTTACCGAGTAATAAGAGACCAACAAGCAAACAAATTTTATTATTAATTAATTCCGACAATTTTTTGACCAATGGCTTGTATTCGTTTCAAACCATAATATTTGTAAATTATTTTAAAAGGACAAATAAAATAAATAACATTTCATCGTGTTATATATTGAAAAGTGTTGCTTTTAATGGCAAATACCTTTCATTTGCAAAATTACTTACTTAACGGTCAAGACAAATAATAGAAAATCGTAAAAGAAAAAGGTACGTTCGCTTTTTTAATAAATCAAATAACACTTAAATTCTCGTTTATAACTTTAACTTGCTGAATATTAGTATCAGATTCTAAACGAAGCTCGGGTACTTATTGTAAGGTTTTAATGCAAATATCGGTTTCTATGCATCTTATAGCTTTGTGTTATTTGATGACAAAAACCGCCCCACATTTCGGTCCCAGACGGTAAGATTTATGGAACAGGTAAAGCAATACAATAGACAATTTCGTTATGCAAGGGTTGGCCAGGACAGGGAGGTACATAACTCACTCAAACTCATATCAGCTGCCTTCGAGTAGGAAAAATGTGGTGATGCAGACAACTAAACCGATAGGCATGAAGAAAATAACAATGAACCGTTCACGACTTTTTGGCCGAACCGTCAAAACGAGCAGGTATCGCTGTGGCTTCATTTGCCGCATCCATAATACTGCGTATGAAGCCGAAAGTTACTTTAATATGAGCGTAACCAAGCAACTCCTTCATTAGATAGTTGAGGGCTTTGAGCATAACACTCGCACATATCGAGAAGAGAAGAAAACCGACGACAGGCTCTGGCAGATCATAAAGTATAGAATGCAGTAAAATAGAAATAGTTAAGATGAACGCTTACATAGGATTGAATACGAGTTCATTATGCATGCAAATACGCTATTAAGTAATGCATTGTTGTAATTAAAAGAAACCGAAAGAGGTGGGGTGTTGTATAATGTAAATGAACATAGTTGTGTGTACTAATAATTAACAGCATAAAAATGAAAAATCAAAATCCGTAGAAATTGTTGACTTCTCTTCTTCTACACAGAGGATCTAATTTCGTCATAGAAAGTCCGATCTTGATAATACGACAAACAAATCTCCCAACAAATTCTTAGAACGGCAAACTGACGTGGCATGATTATGGACAAAACTATACGACTTTTAGATAGTATGAACCTTTAAATGTGTCAAAATATTCAGACAATTAGCTTCGAGAGAGGGTGTGGGTGAAGGGAGAAGTGAGCATTATTCCTATACATTCGCCTTGAAAGTGAAAGGTAGGCGGTGCGGTTAGAGAACAAGAAATCCTACGCTACGGGAGGGTTAAAAAGTCGAACAGTTTTATTAAAGAATTTGATTTGATTTGGCCCTGGGAGCATACGCCATCTATACACATACGAGCGTAACATAGCCCGTATAACGTCAATGTTCAAAGACACCGAGAGTGGGGTACAAATTTTCCCTAAGCATTCATGAGTGCCTGAAGCCTTCTTTCCAGGTGGTCCAAGGTCTTCAGAAAAGATTTTGTTCATTTTTGAAATTTTTCTGCTATCGTTTTTTTGAAATGTGAAATTTTCGCAATTTATTTGGAAATTATATCTCACAATTTCTAAATTATAAAACACTTCGAAATTGTAATTTAATGGTACTTTTTGGTGTTGTGACCGGTCACTAGTTGTAAGACAAAAAAAAATATTTTGCCATTATAGCAGGAGTGTATATAGGAGGAATAGTCACCATAAAAAACTCCAATATGGATTTTGGCATAAAATAAATCGCAAAACAAGGAAATGCTTTATGATGTTTCTATGATGTTGCTTAGAACATTTTTGATATTGCGTTATTATGATTTGGTTGCTTATTTTTTATTCCGTCGCACTTCAGACAGTTATCCAATTTGTTCGTCTTCAACTTGTACACCGTCCGTCTTGTCTTGTTGCTAAAGGTTGTGTTTATCTCGCACCAATAGTCTCCAAAACATAGTTCAGAACGTTACCTTGTTACAAACATGCATTCATACATGTGTCGGCTACGAGGACTATTTGCTCCTACGATAACCATCGCTGTTACCGTTAACGTGGCCGATATATTAGGAGACTTTGAATGTATGAATTGCATGCTTCTCTGTGCAAATTAAGAATGGCTTTGCTGAGACGTCCAACGAAGTCATGGCGGAATTAAAAGTCAATGGGGAGTTCCTTAGAAGATTAAAGAAGAACACTGTCCATCTATTTATGCAACTCAGAGACAGAGTTACTTTCTAATGTATAACGTTCGGTCTCGCCTATGTTCTTCCTACTCCACTCCCGTTTCCGCTTTTCTGCAAGTTACAATCGCTATGGAAGCTATCAGTTTTTTCCATACAATCGGATGTAGAACGTGGACAACAAAGCCAAGGAGCTGCAAAGACATAAAGCTATTTATGACTCAAAAAAAAAGTAAATGTAAATCGTAACATTTTTTTTATATTTTCTTTTATTTTTTATTTTACTTTACATTTTCATTAGTTAAGGTATGGTTTTCGACGACGCCTTTACTCTTCGATTTGGATCTGGTTTTACTTCTATTCGCTTAAAGTTTTGTTTGTAATGTGAAACATAAGCAGGAGTATTTTTTTCTCTCCATTGCTCACACGCTCTCCATTTTAGTAAACCAGTTTTGGTGAGATTGCCGTAACTGCGTAACATATCTACTTTTGGTTTGGACGCTTCCCCCTTTTGCTGAGGCAATATACGAAACATCATGTCCGTCATTGTAGTGGCATTTTTATAAAATTCAATTCCATCAGAAAATTTAATATTTGTAGCCTCAGTAGCCAGGCGATTGCTAAATCCTTCTTGCTTCCAATTGAAAAAGTCAATCGCACCTTTGCGAGAATTTTCTGGGATCGGTCTTGCAAATTGAGCTTTGTATAATGAAAAGTCTTCAGCACAAGTGCTTTTACCATATATTCCCGGCGTAATAGCTTTTGGATCGGTCTCGCTAGAGCATCGTTCTTCAAACCAACTACCAACCAATACCGCTGGCGCGTAACGATTCGCACTAGAAGCACTTTTTCGCTTCGCACCTTTAAAACTACCCGGTAGATTATCAGCAGTTCTTCTGATAGACATAATAAGCGATCGTCACTTATTATTTCAGGAGATAAATTTTCAGAAAAAAACGTTAAAAAAATATAACGACTGATGTATTGGATAACAGGAAAAATATTGATTTCAATTTTCACATTATTTGAAAGCGAAACTTGAAATATATGTTAAATGTACCTTGAGTGATTTAATGAATGCGTCAGGTAACTAAACGATTTTATGAATGTCTGTCTATTTTCAATTTTTTCAACTTCTGCTGTTTTCTTCTTCTTCTATTCACAAATCAACAATCGAACATTCAACGTAACCTGCAAGAAAGAATTTTTCAAATTTGGGAAAAGTTTACATATTTCGATTAATTTGGTGATAGCCGCTCATCGGGAACGTGAAATAGAAAACTCATAGATAGTGAAAGACCCTGACAAAGTTGACAAATGAAAAAGGTTTTCTGCAAAGCTCGTCAAGTCCGGAAAGGCGTTAGAAATCGGTTCTATCGGTAATATCACCGAAACCAATTTCTAGCCGTTCGCTTAGCTTCGGCACATACTCTGCCTATTTTTCAGCTATTATCTTATCGATACTGCCTTCTTTAAATTTCCAAAGCATCACATAACGCGTGCAAATTTTCAATTCCATTGTATTAAATTATAAGCACAAAACAGGGTTGTAATAATGTAAGAAAAACTTACTTTTTGTTTTGTGCTCAGCTGTTTGTCAAAAACGGCGAAAGCTGATTTTTAGCTCCGTAATTAACACTCAGCTGTCCTTACAAGTAACTTATTGTCAGAAGATTAACTAATATAACCATACGCTAACAATATGGCAACGGTAGGATGTTAGTGGTGCTGGGTATGAATAACTTTTCGCGGATAGATTATTTTCTTCTTCAATTGAACAGTGAAAAAATTTGCTGATAAATAAAGTGATATGTAGATAAAGAACACCTAAGACAGACTATTTAGCGAAAGCAATAACTTACTGAGGCGGTAGACGCAAATAAGGATTCCACATGACTGGACTTGAAAACTGAGCAATGGCGAAAATTTCAAAGGATTGGGAGGCTTAATCAGAAAGTTAAAATTTACTTTTTCGTTTCCTGCCTTCACCTAATAAATATTATAACGTTTCATTTAAATTTTGATTTCACATCGGCAAGGAAACTTAAAACAGCAAGCATTTGAATCCATGTAGTCTTACTGTTCATTTATGCAAGGCTTCTCGAAAACGCCGTGAGGTTTATTTTTACATTTATTAAAAATGCAGCTATCGCTGTTGTATTCAGCAGCCTGGCAAAAACGGCTGAATACCAAGCTAAGCTACGGGATTTCCTTCTATACATTGGTGTAAGCTGTGCAGAAAGAATTTTCGTGCTTCACTTTCTTTTCTTAGCATTCATCGTCAACGTGGCTTTTTGCATTGGCGAATAAATCTTCTCCATTCATATCGTCGTAAATGAAAACTGACACATGTAGAGCAAACGAACTTCCTCTAAAAATGCTCGTGAGAGCGGATATGCATCTCATTTTGTATAAAGTGACAACGGCAAGCCGATAAAATCTGATATCAATATAAAATCACTCCGTTCACAAGTACATTTTGAAACCACTAGCGCAGAGTCCCTCATACCGATCAAACAAAATAGGAGATATTTGGTTTGCAAATAAATATTTGAGCTTTTTTTTTTTTTTTTGCCAGCGCATGAATTTATTTAATGCTTTCCTCTAATTTCGAATAACTATTTTTTGCGATTTACATCGGCAGGATAACGCCCCACGGATTTCGAGGTAAATTGTTCCCGATACCGCGTGACACCATATGGATAATTGTATTGCATCCAGTGTTGGCAGGCTTTGTGTTGCATTAATCGAACATTAGAGTTCTTGACATCGTAACTTTGTAAATTGTCAACATTTTGCCGCCTTCTTTGCCTCGGCACATATTGTTCGTCACGATTTCTCCGTGGCGCCATTCCGTATGCAGTACGAGTAATGGAAGATAGATTTCTGGTACATGCATCGCCAGCTCCGAATGTAAAATATGTAATTTCACCATTCAGACGATTAGTGAATCCTTCCTGCTTTAATTTCAAATAATCGGCCGCGATTTTCTCGGAATCCTCTTGGAATGGATTTATGAAGTCGGTTTTATACACTGTGACGTCGCCAAGACCGCCGCTTCTACCATAAATTCCCGGTGTAACGGCTTTAGCATCAGTCCCGTTCGAGCAACGCTCTTCGAACCAATTACCGATCAATACCGTTGGTCGATAAAACCTTTTCGATGTTTGCCATTTTGATCTCGACAACTCCCCAATGTCACCAAACATGATAATTTGCCAAATAGTCCGAAAAGAAGTTTTAAAAATATGTATAAAAAAAAAAAAATATATATGAAAATATAAAAAAAAAGTTTAAAAAAATTATGAAACTTAAACCATCTAGCTGAGCTAAAAACAAATAATAGTTTCTCATTGCTTCCAAATTCAAAATAGTTTTTAATTTTATCACGCTCTCTCAATTTATTTTGTATAGTGAATGAAGCAAACGGCCATGAAATATATGAACAAAAAAAGAATAAAAAAAGAAATACCGACACTTCGCTATAGAAAGCTGGTTTTAATTTTAGTTTCGATTTCATTCATCCGTTTAAATCGAAAATGTGTAACACCAATCAATAACGACAACGGTATAACGATATGTTAGTGGATATACGCAATTTCGCTGTTTATATATGTGGATAAATATACAGGTGCTTGCGATTTGCACATTTTCATAAATAAATATGTAGGCGACGAAAGAGACGAAATGCATGCACATATTAACAAAAGCAAAATCATTGATTTAATCCCGACTGCCTTTCAATTAATTAAGTACTACTAGTCACATTTAGATGAAAACTTAAATTTCAATAGATAAACACCACGCAAAGATACCACGCAAAGACTGACAAGTCAACGAAAATGTTTCTTGTCTGGTACTGCCAGTTCTAGAATCTACCGTATCGGCTATTAATAGCACTACGTAAACTATAATCCGCAAGACTTTCTTGAACCCGCATTGGCATGAACTACAGATTTTGTTCACGCTTTAACCTATATATTGTAAGGACTGAAATGAGGAACAATTTGGTTTTAGACACACAGATTTAAGACTAATTAAGTTATTCTACGTATTTTAGGTTTAGCATATGTTTAACTGTAGGATTACCACTTGTGTGATTTAAGTAGTGAAACCCATAATTAAGAATTAGAGCGTAAAACGGGGGTTTTAAAAAAGGACTAAAAACCTCTTCGGTCTTTTCCGGTGCTAACAACCCAAGCGTTAACATGGTTCCACGAGTACAAAATTAAAAATAAATTTTTCTTTTGCCTGGTTTACAAAGAAATTCTGTCTGTGATTTATGAATTAAGGATAATTGATAATTAATTGAAAGCAAATATCGATCGATTATAACCTGACTAGAACGTAAGGTATGGAGCAGGTAAAAAGCAATGATGCAAATGGGTATGTGTAGTTAACAAGTTACAGTGTTAAAGCGTCAAATCGTTTACATAGGCAATTTTCCTCAAATAATTAAAATGTGAATATAAAATTCACAACTTCATTTTGGCTCTACATTTACCCTTAAGATAGCTTTACGTATTCCCAGTTTGGTGAGTTCTACTTTAGCATTGGAATTGGGGGAATTGTCGTCAATATCAAATCGATTAACAGGAGCAACCATGTCGAACATAGGTTCAGATGGAATGCCAATAATATTTTGTATTTCTTACTGATTCAGCCTTCGCAAAGACGTAAGTTTTACCAACCATGGCCATCCCTATAATTAGCATTTACCCAGTAAGCCAGTCCTTAATTGTTGAACTAGGTAAAAAAATCCGTACCATTAAACTAAGACGTTAGGCGCAACACGCATTTAGTTGGAAAAGTCGGAGCAGTGAGGAATTACAAATCTCTTAGGCTGTCGCCTATGTGCCAAATGGGCGGATCATTTCTTGAGCCAATGCTTAAATATTAAATCTAGAGCTACTACTTAAACATCAAATCTTGAGCTGTTGCTTCAATAGGAGATCTTAGGGTGTTACTTATGTACCAGATATAGGATTGGTTTCTTAAGAGGTAAATCTCTTGCATAAGCCTAAAAGAAGTTCGTTTGTTAACAATTTCGTTTGGAAGAAAAGGTAGCAGCATAATAATCGTTGAGGACATTATTAAGTATATACTTAAGTATTAAAAAAAATTTTAAGAAAAATTGTTTTTCTAAAGGTAATAATTTGTTGCCTACATTTTCTAGAAGATTCAAAGCATCTATTAAGCCAAAGAAACAAAATTGAAATTCTACAAAATTTAGAGTAGTTTTAACCCGTAAATACCAGACCTTAGGATACTACTCATGCGCCAAATCTTGAACTATTGCTCATATACCGGACCTAGGGCTCTGTTGCTAACAACTAATTGCTAAAGTTTTACAAAGTATAAAACTTTCAGCATTTTCGGAATGAACTCTTCATCCTTGGTGGTACATCTTCTTCAAACTATTGCATTGTTCGGCGCTACATTAGTCGCAATAAAATTCAATTTCAGTGCGAAAAATCTCGTTCATTTTAATGGGTCTATATTTTTCTCATCTAAGATCTCCCCTCTTTTCCCACATCAACAATAGAACATTAAAATTTTAGATATCAACATAACGGCGACTCATACGCATTGCCATCTCTTAGAGCAAAGACTCAGTTGTATACTCGTCGCATGCAGAGTATAAAAATATTACAAAATAATTCGTAGGGTATTTAAAAAAAGCTACACACATATGCTAACTCACTGTCCAATAAAAATAAAATCGCTACCTTTTGAGTAGTAAACATGTGCCGTATATTTATATATATTAGGGGGACCCATAACTAATCAATTATTTTCGCAAGATACCATTTCTCATTAGTCCTGCGGCAACCAGACAAGTGTACGCATACTTTTGTTTGGTGTTATTCTTCAACCAATTTGTTAGTAATTTATTCTCAACAATATAAATTTTTTTGTAGCCCTGTAACAAAATGGCGGGCTTGGTACCTTCTGAGAGCCGTATCCGTAATTGTGTACTTTTCCATTTTAACGCCGGCTTAAGTGCCACGGAAACAACAAGCAAAATTTGCGACATATATGGAGATGTGTTGAAGGTCAACAAGTGTCAACGTTGGTTCACAAGATTTGCTGCAAGTGATTATGACCTGTCAGATAAGCATCGAACTGGACGCCCAGGTTAATTCGATAAGGACGCCTTAAAATCTCTAGTGGAGTCCGATCCAAGGCTAACTATACAGGAACTATCAAGAAGCCTTGGTTCTACCTGGTCCACCGTACAAGGGCATTTAAAAAAAATTGGCAAGGTACATACACAAGGTAAATGGATTGCGCACCTGCTGTCTGAGGCCAATAAAGATCTTCGAACTTTTGCAGGAACGATGGCAACAAGTCATCGCAAACGACGGTGATTACATAAACGATTAAAAACCAAAAATGTCATTTCGAAAAAAAAATTTTTTCTATGAATGCAAAATAATTGATTAGTTATGGGTCCCCCTAATTTATAGAGACAGAGAGTATATCACTAAGAATACGCGCCGCAAACATTTCGTTGCAGTAAGAATCTCTCTTTAAAAGAAAATTTCATTTAAGTGCTTCTTAACACGTGAAACGTAGATGTTAATTAATTTAATGTAACAATAGCCGAATAGATGGATAAACGAATGAATGCAATTAAGTTAATTGAATAATGATTGCATGCAATTAAACTCAATGCACACGAATATATAAAAGCATACTATAAAAATGACTTTAAAGTACACATACATATAATTAAAATATAAAACTAAGTAAACCTTTGTCGTTTGCCTTCGGCAATAAAATAATTTCTAAGATTTATATTTTTAGACATCAATATTTAAAGAAAAATAATAGACAAAATCAATAGACAATCTCAAGCAACGACAACGTCAAAGAAATATTTCTTTTCACATTTTTTCTCTTATACGTTAAAGATATAATAAAATCAAAGCATGAACAAAAGTCATGCATTTGTAATACGAAATACATTAAAAAAAGAAATCAAAAGAAAATATCCATAAATTATTTAGATAATAGCATCTTATACTTTTTTATAATAACACGAATTTTGAAGCCCTTAAATTTATGCTGCTTAAACTATTTAAGGGATGATCGGAGATGCAGTCTTTATTTGCCCTGTTTATAATAATCAGATTTAAGAATCAGGAATAAGATATATATGTATATATAATATATAAATATGGAAAGGGCACAGACAATACCAGTAACCAGCAGTTCATGAAGAACACACTTTGCATTGCCATCTTGCAAATGAGTAGTAATTGTGTGACATTGTGAATGAGTAGGCCTTGACATTATATTTGTACTAACTTTCATTTTTGCTGAATATTTAGAGAGATTTTTTCGTATTTTCAATATTGCAACAGGTATACTTACGTTTTCTCCTTAAACGCCATCCACTAAAGTTGTATTTATAAAAGAGCGTTTGATTAGAAAAGCTTCATATATCTGTAAACGCATGTATGTAAATAAGTGTATAAGCTTAGTTGCTGCTGCTCCTTCCGCTTTTTAAATAAATCACAATAGTAATTTAGACCAAAGGCACAAATTTTAGAGCTACAACTAAGCAACCAAGACTATGTATGGTCTTTTTTTTTTTAAAAGATATGCTAAATGGTTAGTCTATCCGATTTAATAAAGCTAAACATTTTAATGGCATTACTGACCGCGTAAACAAAGGATCTCGATTAACAACTCTGAGTAAGTTCATTATAATAATAACAATAATATTATGTTCTCCAGGTATTTTCAGCAAGTTCACAGGGTTAGATTCTTCGAAAATTAGATTGGAAAGGTTTCGGTTTCACAAAATATATGTTTAATCCGAAGGTATTGTAAGTTGGAAGAATGGTGTTCCTCAGTACCCTTCGTGTGTTGCATCATTATAATGGAGACGGGCTCTTGCAAATATTTTGATCCTCATTTCCTCGACGTTAATTGGACATACGGATGGAACGAGATTAAAACTAATTTGTGAGCAAACATATTTACATATGTAAGCAAGATTTTGAGTCGATCTAATTAGTTCATCGTGTCGATTCTATCTGTTGTTGTTATAATTCCTCGAGATTGAAGGCTGCAGTTTTAATGACGTAAGCCCTTCTTTTGCATTAATCCGCCTACAGTCATATTCTAGTAATAGGAAAAATGTTGTTACTAGATGTGAACAAATAAAAAAATTGCAGTAGAATTTTAAAAATTCGACGCATTTGTCTAAAGAACCGTCGCGAAAACTTTGTTAGCCAATCGAACATGTGTCATCATGTAATGAAAACCTCTCCAATCATTGTAAAGATAGTTAGCAAACCTTCGTTTGTGATCTTTGAAAACATTCTTACATTGAGTCTTTATGAACTTCTTCTTTGATGATGTATATTATATATTCTTCTTTCACTTTAGAAGGGATTCAAAGGAAAATCACTGAAAACGCCAACTTTCTATATTAAAAATGTTTGAAATCGGAAATGTGTTAGTTCCTTGGCGCTTAAAGAAGACTCATCTACTTAAACCGTAATTGGCAGCCGACAGAATTATTGGCTCTGTGCCACTTGGGTAGGGGATAATGAGTGTTGTTGTCACTACTTGCTGCTAGATAATATCATTGCATCTTTGTATACATTCATCTAAGGGTTAGAAAGACAATTGACACAAATGCCATACACTTCATGACGCTGTCATGTTATTGTTTTTGTTAGTTCAACTCTCAAACACCGTTTGTTATACGTCACCTTTAGTTCCATACTTCTTTTCATATGACCATGACAGCACGAGAGAGCGCGAGTCACAAAAAGTTCATCGTACAGTTTGCTTTACGCAATAACAGACACTAAGCAATTCGTTGCATAAGCTTTTTTAAGCTAATAACCGTTTGTTGTTTTCTTGCCACTTAGAGTCCTTATAGTTAGATGTTGGATTTATTAAATCGGCATCCATGTTAAGTTGTCTAAAAAATACTAAATTGAAGACCATACACAGAATTTATTCAGTTATTTCATTGAAATCAAATTCGCATCGTTTGATTAATAGAACTAATTTTGTTATTTCGTTAAATCGTTTTATTACTATCGTATATATAGGACAGATATGTTTGATGCTTAAAGGCGGCACTTGCTGTGAACGCCTAGTTTAGCGATACCTGGAAGCAGAGGGGCGAAATGTAAATGATAGCTAGCG
Source organism: Glossina austeni (assembly GCA_000688735.1). Taxonomy (NCBI): domain Eukaryota; kingdom Metazoa; phylum Arthropoda; class Insecta; order Diptera; family Glossinidae; genus Glossina; species Glossina austeni. The sequence continues at coordinate 513,958 of KK502479.1, read as the reverse complement.
GCACCCAATTAGAAGTGACCAAATGCCGTTAAATTTTTTCAATGTCTAAGAAGAAGTATAGACCTAGCAATACTGGATTCTCAGCCACGCTAATACTTTTTCAGTCTTTGAAATGCGCTCAAGCGGCGGGCTTCCAAAATTCTCGACAGCTTTTCTATTGACAGCTCTCGCAGCAGGTGCGTACATATTGGACAGTTGGTAGCGGAAAGTTGCTTATTCTTATAACATTGAAATTTTTTCACACACCAAAAACCGAACTGGATCAAAAATGTAATCATCAGCAGATATATCTGGTATATCCAGGACAACTGACGGGATTGCTTTAAATGAAGAATTTCGTCGCTTACTAACGTCCAAGTAGCAGTAGAGCAAGTTACTAGCACATGTGTGGGCATCCTGTCTATTGGCTCCTGATAACAGTATTTCCTCAATCATATTTTGTTGCTATATACATAAGTTTCTGTGAGACACTGTCAAAATTAGAATTAAAAAAAATGTTGTTTTCTTTTTGATCCGTGCTAGAATAAAAAATTAGTGTAAAAAAGGTGTATTTTTTTGACTAGTGAAACGTGCTCTTTCAAAATTGTGTAAAAAAGGCCGAGTAAAAAAAGTATTAATTTATAAAACGCACATTTTTCATGTGCGTTTTTATGGGGAAACGGGCCCAAACCTCAACCTAATGTAGTACAATTTTAAAGTTCACATAGGGCAAGATCCAAAAATATGCGTACATAGTCCAAATTTTGTAGAGTCCATTTTTGTATGAAATTAGTATTATGTGTCAATTTTCATCACGACATATTAAAACTTAGACTTTTCTGCTCTATAGAGAATAAGTTTTCGTGAAATTCGTTATTAGGGTAGGATCCAAAGAATAGGTCCGAATTTGGTAACAATTTTTTATTACCAAATCTTTTTATCTTAAGTTACTATTACGATATAATTCATCATGAAGCATTGAAAATTATACCTTTTTGTCATATGAATTTCGGTTTTCCTTATATAGGAGAGAGGGCTCAAAAGTTTCCCCAGCCGGTTCAAAGTTTTCATACCAATTAAGAATGCCGCAACGGCTATGTGTGTAAATCCCCGCTGTCTGTCTGAATATAGAATTAAGATAAAGATTGGTTCGGAAATTTTCTTTCATAAAAAGGATTAAGTGATCAATAAAATGGAAAAAAAATGTCTTAAAATATGTCAAATATGTTCAAAATATTAAACGTTAATATCGTTACAAATTTCCGCTTTTCCAAGATACTGTTCGTACCACTAGATCGTGGATATTATTTGCAAGATAAATGCACTCCAGAATTCTTTTAAGTTTCTTTATTTACAATCCATCCTTGAGGCTAGGATTATTTACAATTTATTTTTTTCAACATAACTATTATTATTTCTTATTTGAATGTTCTCTTACGAGTAAACTGTCTTCCGCAAATAGTCTACTTATATACATTTTTACAAGCATGTTACGATCACCTGACTTCATGGCTTCTTTTTTAATCCGTTAACCTGCTTTTCTGCTAACCGTTTTCCTCGGCGGGCAGCTGTATGACGCGCCGCGCATGTGCACTTGGGTTTTTCTCTGTCTGTTTTCCTGCTAATCTTTTTCGTCGGCCGGCACCTGCATGACGCATCGCGAATATGCACTACGACATTTATTACTTACGAAAATAAATTAGTTAGCATTAACTGGATTTGGGATTTTCGTAACAATATGTTAAAATATTTTGGTCAGAATGAAAAGAATTGCCGCGAAATTTTATTGTTACTAAAGTGCACAAGAACACTCAAACTTTTCCTAAGACAGTAAACAAAATTATTTAATTCGAATTATGATCGCTGCGCTCAAAAGTTCAGTTGTGATAAATTTGCAACAGATGAAAAAAATCCTGAATTGAAAGTAACATTTAAAATTGGCTGTTGTTCGAATACTGCATCCGAACGACAAACGGCTGCGTAATAAAATTTGTGAGTGTATGCTTGGAATATGGTTAGAAATTTGTTCTCGATATAAATTTAAGGAAAGAACCTATTTCTAAGGCATTTTCGGACTTGGCGATAATGATTTACAGGGAAAATTGGATCATTTGAAAAGGGGATACAGCAGGACAGGTCAATGCATCGCAGCAAATTGTTTAGTCACGCCTAGGGAAATTAGGCAAAGTCAGATAGTTAAAAAAAGGGGAATTGTTTATGACCCGTCTCTTTGTCGTCTCTTTTATTTGTCAACTGTATCAGCGTCTTTTGGACAATTCTTTTTTGCGAGTTACGTTGATATTCAAAAGAGAGAATAGACAGACATAAAATTCACCTTGATGCATTCATAAAATCGCTTGACCTACATTTGACGTTTATTTCAAGTGTATGGATAATAAGTTTGCTTTCAAATAATTTGAAAATTGAAATCAATATTTTTCCTGGCAACCAATACATCAAGTAGTAGTTGTGATAAACAATAAAAAATTTAGCGAGAAAAGAAAAATTATAAGCAAAAGGAAAAAAGAAATGCGTTGGATTGACCTTTGTTGTGAAAAATTTCAACTTCAGTTTCTTGAACAAGAAAAAAAAATGGAGAACAAAATCGTTGAAAGGTGGGACATTAAAGTCTCCAGAGTCAGAGCTTATGCCCAAATGCTTCGTCAATAATCGAACTTGGCCGAAATTTATATAATGATTTCCCCAAATTAAAGATTTTTTCGTCCCTAACAAGAAAATTAAATTGATCTCGTCCGATGCGGCTACGTCAAATTGCCGTTAATGCTTCACTTAACAATATTCATAATGTGCGCATCCCGTCCGAATGTTGTGAAATCCGTGAGGTTTCTTCCATCCCCTCGTATTTCAACAAACTTGAAATTTATTCAACTGCTTGTACCAAAAACCTATTTAAATTCGGACCCCTACCTGATTTCTGCAAACTTGCAGAAGTCTATATATAAATTTGACCAAATGTCGAACTCGCGTGTGCCTTTGGCCACAGTCCGTATAAGTTTTTCCAGGAATGTTTTCATTCCTACATCTGTTTGGAAGGCATTTAGTTTCCGGTTAAACCATATATGGAGCCGATATTACAATTTCACAAATATTGGCGTTTCGGCCACATTGATAAGGTGTGCTCACGCCAAAAGCCACTGTGCCCTTCCTGTGACACAAGGCACGATTACTCCACAAATTGTTCTCAAAATGCTAAAAAATGCATTAATTGCGAAGCCCATTACCATTCTAATTCCAAAACTTTTTCAATGTATAAGAAAATTGCTAAATCGAAAAATGACGCAGCAGAACGTCTCAAACCACAAATTTACTCTTTTTGTCAGAGTATTTATGCACACCCGAATAACTCAAGTTTTTCAATTTCTCTGGAGAGCTTCCCTAAGTTGCCTCCACCGACTTCTTGAGCAACAATCAAACGACCAAACGCTGAGTCTACTGTCTCAGTTCCAACCAATCATCATTTCCACTTCCAATATAAAATCTTCAAATCCCGAGACTGTGGCAATTGCAGACAATATTGCTTCCGAATACGAAATGATCACTGATTCTACCATTTCCTCTAACTTATCTCAAATTTCTGTTCGTATTCAAAAATTACATAATATCAAGCCATTCTCTAAATCAATTTCTATTACTAACTCCGCCACGCGCTTATGTCGCGACCTTTACAGGAGTATTCTTAACCAACGAGTGCCTTTGGGTTCGTATTCCTATTCCCTCTTAACCAGTAATAAAAATAGCTCAGCTTAATTTCACTAGCATCCGTAACAAATTAAAACAGCTTGAATAATACTGCTGAGGATAAAATAGCTTTGACCTTTGATTGGTCAAATGTTCCAACACGCTCAGGTAAAAGCCTAACTTGGTTGGTATGACCCGACCGAATGTTACATCCGGTCGTACCAGCTTGTTCATTTGGTTCTTTCAGCACTTGAACTGGAAGAAACCACAAAATAAGTAATGATCAGTTGTTTGACAAAAGACAAATTTTTCTTGCTAAAAACATGAAATATAAACTATAATTGTTATAAACTAACACAAAAATGTAAAATAAGCAAATTAATATAAATAACGACGACACACTTAAAGTCTTGATTATGCAATCAGCGGTATTATTGTCTACGGTCAGTTATACAGAATCAGCAACTGTGCAAATGCAAGTGCATGAACAAATCAAATACAGCTACGTTAATAAGTGCATATATAACCAAACATGAATGTGCAAATGAATAGAATAAATGTGTTGACTTGAAATAAACAGTGCGAATAAAAACACGCATTTAAAACTAAACAAATACCTTCATTGTAATGACATCTCCGTCGCCTGTCTTTATGAAACGTTTCTTAAGCCTCATAATTCATTTTTTGTTAAGAATTATAACTTAGTTAGATTTGATCGTATTTCGAACTCCTCCCATGGTGGTGGTGTGGCGATACTTATATTTAGCAAGCTTCCATTCTCTTACACTTCTAATTTTGCAAATTGTGCACCTATTAAAGCTTGCAGCTGGATCATACACACTTTTTTTAGGGAACTCTTGATCATTAGTTGCTATATTCCACCTGATTGTAATGTTTCTGATTCTGCGATCAACAGATTATTTCCTTTCAGATCCACCATATCTCAGATCTTCGGAGCACTGTGAGAATTTCCAGAGGTATCACTTCCTCTCGTTGTTCAATTCTCACACAATTATCTAACGAGTTCTAACGAGTGACATGTTTCCTGGACCTTACGGTCCTATAATCTCCTCTGTTTTCCTCTGAAGAACGCGATAATTTTTTCTTAAGTGACATATCTTTGCTTTAATTTAGATATTAATAAAATTTTCAGTGCCTTCCTGACAACATCTCAATCCTGCGCTATGCTGACGATCTTGTTATGATTATTTCCAACTCTGATCCAGATTTGTGTAGGCGCAATTTGCAATCTGCTTTTGGCTTTATTTGTATTTCTCAATTCCTCTTCTTCCTTCTTTAACATTTTTGCTGACAAAAGTAATAGCTTCAACATTCTAGGAACTGGTGGACTTACCAGTGAGAAAATCCACAGTTAGTCCGGCAGGGATAGGCCGCCGTTACTTGAACTTGGTCAATACCAAATGGAAACATTTTTCACTAGTCGGTACTGATGGATCTAAGACCGATGTTTTAGGCAGCGGCGTTTGATGTCCAGATATTAATATAGAAGTCGACTTC
>KK502479.1:383957-503057 GCA_000688735.1 Glossina austeni | reverse complement strand
GACTCCCAGTCCACCGAATTGAAGGCAATGTCCACGTTTAGTGTAACCGCGGCGCATTACTTTTTATCACCATCCCTCCATTGGTCTCCGGCTGGAGCGTCTGAGGCAAACGCCTTGACATGGTTTATAGCACGTATCGTACACCGCGCTTTTCTGAATCCGTACCAATTATCCGAGATAGCAACTCTTTCTTCGACCACGCCTAGCAGGCGTTCGTATACGACCCTTTTCAATACGTAGCCCATCGTGTCTAAAGGGCAGATGGGTCGGTATGACGATGGGTCGTTCGTTGGCTTATCAGCCTTCGGAATGAAGACCAATCTTTGGAACTTCCATTCCCTTTATACCCTTTCTTCCAGACACCTTTGCAACATCGACATGAAGACGTCTGGCCTCCTTCGTATTACTTCCTTTAGGTCCTTGTTTGGGACTCCGTCCGGGCCAGGAGTTATTTTGTCTCCAATCCTTTTGCAGGCGCTCAAAAGCTCGTCATGAGTACCAACACGAACGGCGGCCTCTGTCGCCTACTTCAAGACGACTTTATACGCCGTTCGGATTGATATCAGCATCCTGGCATATTCCATTAAAGCTTCTCCTTTTACTAGCTTATGGTTTTTTTTAAGTCACTGCGCCAGTCACTGTAGAGTGTAAGCAGTTCATTAAAGTTTGCCCTTCCCCTCGAGCGCTGCATCTTTTGTCTGGCTTTCAAGCAGTTCGCTCTCAGGGACGCTATATCATCGGTCCACCAATAGCACGGAGATCCTCTTCCGCCGGTACTTCTTCTGCGAGGCATGGCCACGTCACATGTTTTTGCAAGGATATTTGTCACGTTTTTGCTGGAGTTGATTAGCCATGCCGTCACCCCGCTCGTAAGAGTCCACAACAATGTTAAAGGCGTCTTCTTCGAAGGATGTATCTCTCCACTTCGACCCGGTAAATTCGGGCCACCTATTTCCTCCGTTCTCTGTACTTTTTATGTTGAGGAAGGTGGCCTGATGATTGCTGTTTTTATACTCTCCGCTCAACGACTACTTGCTTCTCGCCACTAAACCGTCGCTAACAAAAGCGAGGTCCACTTTCGACCCTCTTCCTGCCTTCGAAAAGTATCCCTCCGCTCCTCATTCAGAACGGCGAATGCTTCCAACAAGCTGCGTCCTCTCGCATTGCGGGCTCTACTGCCCCACTCGAAGGCCCAGGCATTGAAATCCCCTGCGATTATTACTGACGGTTTCTCTCGGGCGTCTTCCACGAGTTCGTCTAGCATCCGCTGGAATACGCCTTGTGTTCAGCTTGCAAGACCGTAGCAACTCTAACAGCATCAATTTTTAACCGTCGCCCTAACGAATCCCCTGTGCTTGTGGTCTACATCCAAAAATGTTATAGGTGCGGGCGCCCACATTGCTGCTGTTTTGGACGCATCGGTTACTCAGGCAGCCTGCTTCGCCCTTCGAGATGGTTCGCCCAACAGTACCAGCTCCACCCCTTCCTCAACGATTGTTTTCCAAAGTATGTCATGAGCTGCTTCGCCATGGTTGAGATTAATCTGCATTGTTCTCATTTCCGCGCCCTAATGACTAGTGCCCGCTTGAGCAGCGGACATTTGCCGCTTCCCGCCACGTGCTTTGCGTCCACATTCGGCGTCTCGCTGCAGAATATGCAAGTAGGTTCCCAAATGCAGCTTTTCGCAATATGGCCTTCCTCTCCACACCTCCGACAAGCCTTTGATCGGTCAGATGGGCCCGCACATTGCTTCGCCATGTGCCCAAACTCTAGGCATCGGAAGCATCTCAACAAGGGTATGCGTTCCCTGATCCTACGGATCACCCAGCCTATGCGCAGCTTTCCGCCTGCCAATAGTTTAGCGGCTGCTTCCTGCTGTAGGCTTATGAGCATCGTCTGCCTTCCTTAAATTTACCACTTCTGCGGTCGTCACCCCGTATCGGGACTTAAGTGCGTTGCTTCTGTTCTCCCTGTTGGTGACTTCGTCAATGTCTTTGCATTTTGCGTTGCTTCAGACGCTTGACCTGTGACTCTGCCTCCCCTCCTAAAAAGGAGCCCACTGCCACTTTCAGCTCTTCTGCTTTCCCTCCGCTCTGGCTTAGCTGCAGTAGAAGCTCGCCTGTCTACGTTCTTCTCTGCACCACTTCATCGAACTGGCTTTATTGCGATTAGTCTTGTACCTTACGGAGCATTTACGCGTAGGAGAGCGCGCCTTTAGTGACTATATAATAGGGTATATAATAGGGACTATGATAATAGGGTCGGGTCTGCCCTTAAGAGGTCTTTTCGGCCATTCTCCCTTTCTCTTCTTTTTTGTTTTGGCTCCAACTTCACGTCCTTTGGTGTGTGATGGCCGTCAGGTTCTTCTGCCGCGTGCTGTTCGGCTGCCCCGGTATGGTGGCTACGTTACAACGATTGACGGTGATCGTGTCCACCGAGCTGCTTACGTTTACGCGCCCCAGGCTGCGTTCGCTTCGACCCGCTTGCCTTCTGTAGCGGCGGGATTTGCGAGCCACCGTCACTTCGCTCCATCACCTTTTGTGCGTACGTGCGCGGCGAAGTTTGGAAACTCTTATCACTAGTCTCCTTGCGACTAGTGCTTGCGGTGTCCTTTTCAATCCAGCATCTTTCATACATCGTTCTGATGCCGTCTATTGTGTCGCGCATTTGCTGGCTTATTTGGCGCCTTTTTTCGTCATTCTCCTGCAACATCACCACGAAATCTTTTATATGGCCGCTCAGCTTTCCGAAGGCTTCCACGTTCTTCACATCTATTGGTGTGTGGTCTGATTTCTCTGGAAGCGTTTGTCCGAGATGAGGCTGCGTTTGCACGCGTACTGGCGACCTGATTATTTTTCCGCTCATTTTGAAGGGCTTCGCTTCGATGAAAGCGCCGGCGTGGCCCCTACTACCTGTTGGTGTATTGTTTTTTTGGTTTATAGAATTCATCGTAATTGGGCCCCAACTGATAAGCCATTATCCGGTTTTGTTGGTGTATTGGCCTTAACGGACTCTATGGTTATCTACGCAAGCAGGAAGGCCATGCGAGGGTTGACGCTAGCCCTTATGAGACTAGCGTTCAGTGCCAGATCCAGCTTTCTACACCATGTAACGACCTAGAGCGTTCTTCTCATACTGGGCACATTTTAGCGGGGCGGAAGCAGTGAGCAGCGTTAGCTCGAAAGCCATTTCGACAGGATGTCACCCCTTCTACTCAGGTAGCGGAATGCTGCCATCGCCAGTCCAATAGCGTGAATTCCTGTACATTGCCTGGTATGCCATAATCAAGACGTTGCCGGTCTCAGGCATGATGCCTACCCATAGGCTTATACCTCTAATATTTCTCCTTCGCTGACACTCCCTTACTGTGGGTGGGGAGCACCTGCTCGAAGGACGCCGAAGATTCGCAGGGTTTTGCGGCCTTTCCAGTCGCTCCCTTCTCCTCTGCCGCTCTTGGTCGGGGACTGCTTATGGGATATTCGCAGCTAGCCTACAAATGTATTTTAAGATACGTGCAGGCCGACCACTATCCGCCACCCGGGACCCAGCTTAGCCCAGTGCGTGTATGTGTGCATGTCAATGAATGCAACTTTGGACAATGGCTTAATGGACCAACAAATACCTAAGCACAGACTAATGCGTAAGAAAATGGTACAGACTGGCAATAGCAGTTTTAGTTAACGACGATTATGGTGATTCCCTGTATATACTATACTATTTTACTCGAATCACTTTAGTTTTGTTTCTGTTTTTGTTTTTTTTTTTTTTGTGAACGCAACTGGGCTAGCCAGGCAGATAAACCGCAATCCCAGCGTTAAAACGTCACACACTAAATCTGTCTTTCCCGCTTTACAATTATTTCCCTCAGGTAAATCTCACCCGTACATATTAGAAATTAGATCCTTACTTTATAGCTTCAAGTGTGATACATTTTCTTTTCACTTTCCCTGGGTGACCAGTCACATGGTCGTTCTTGGCAACAACACTGCAGATAAAAGTGCATCTTCCAGACTACCTCGTTTCAATGATCGTGTTGGGACTTCTGCAAACCTGAGGACAATCAACAAAAAGCATTCAGTTCTTTCTTGGCAACAACTATGAGATAATTCATTTTTTGGCTGCCGTTTGTACTCTTTATTTCCTTTGGTTTACCAATTGTGGACTCACACGTGACATTATTTGTTTTATTAACAGGCTGATGTTCAATCACACGAGATGTAATGATCATCTAATCAAAATTAACATAGTAAACAACCCTTTATGCACATGTGGAGTCTTACATTCTACTGATCATATCCTATTTGTCTGTACAAATGCTAACACCATTCCACGCTTCGTATATTGAGTATATGTGGTCTTCGTGACCACAGCATTCATTGACATTTTACGTTCTCGCAATTTACGTCGCAATCTTTTCTTCTGTTAAATCATGTCATCAAGACATATACGCGTTTTCGGTCAATTTATGAAACTGCTTTCTTTTACACTTTCTTGCTCTCACACCATCAAATCCTTCACATAACTTTTTATACTCATATATCACATTAAATCTTACACTTAAGAATTTATTCGTCACTCTTCTTCTCTATCCTATGTGGCGGACGAATAATATGCATATTTTAATATACATTATATATTTTATAAAACGCAAAACTAAAAACAAAACTTTAATCAAATAGTTACTAAAGTAAATTAATAATAATATTCTATTCCAAATCTAACCCTAAAGGTTCAAACAAAGACCTCTGTGCTTACTTTGGGTCTTTTTACCCATCTCAGCGAATTTTCGGTTGTTAATTTGCTGAATAAGAGCAGGAGAAGAAGTAGTAGTTGTTATATTTTTTCTAAAACATTAATAAATTTTTTATAATAATTTTTCTGAAAATTTGTCTTTTGAAAAGATAAGTGACAATCGTTTATTACGCCTATTAGAAGAAATTTTAATAATCAACCTGGTGATTTTAAAGGTGTGAAGTAGAAAAGTGTTTATAGTGCAAACCGGCATGCGCAAGCGGTTTCTGGTTGGCAATTGGTTTAAAGAACGATGCGAAGCAAAACCGATCCAAAAGCGACTACACCGGTAATATATGGTAAAAGAACTTGCGCTGAAGACTTTTCATTATACAAAGCTCAGTGTGCAAGCCCGATATCAGAATATTCTCGTAAAGGCGTGATGGACTTTGTCAATTGGAAACAAGAAGGATTCAACAATCGAATGGCTACTAAAGTTACAAATATTATAGTGAATTTTATAAAACGCCATCACAATGACGGACGTGATAGTTCGTATATTGCCTCAGCCGGTTTGACGACAACACGTGCGTACGCGTAAACGCGAAATGTCGCCTCCGGATTCTCAGCCACAAAAAATATGTGAAATTTGAAGCAATACATATCGTTACCAACACGCTTTAAATGCTCACATAAGACGCCACAATACTGATAAGCCGGCTGCAAATCCGGAGGCGGCACATTACGCTTACGCGTATGCACATGACATGTTGTCATCGCCGGCAGTTTGATATTGTCTTCACTTTGATTTGCACTATTGTCATCAACTGTGTGTGATGGATAGGTTTGAAGACAATGTTGTGCTTAATATATATATTTGCACTAAATATATTTGATGCGTTAAAAACGTCAGTTGTCATAAAATTAAAACGTCCTCAAATCTTACATATATGGCGCTAGTTTTGGTGGGAAATTGGGTGCAAGTATGTCGCGCAGCGATTTTTCTGCTTGCAGGCATATTAAGCACAGTGCCTTCAAATATATAATCAGCTTAAACCTAGAATCAGAATGGCTCAAAATGACCCATAGCGGTGAAAACATGTAGCTGCGAAACATAGATATTTCTAGTGTTGACCATTGAATGTTAAAGCTTGCTACGATGTGGGTTTGTGTGATATGAAACATGAAATTAAGCAAAATATGAAGTGAAAGGTGTTAATTTAATAACAAAATACACATACATAATCAATAAACCTTGAAGAATTTCAAAAAAATCAGGTGAGGTGTGTGCAAGTGACTAAAATATTATATTAGTTTTTATTTGATTTTAATTTTTAAGCTACAGGCTTGCAAAATATGCAAGAAAATAATATTTCCATTCTTCTAAATCTATCAAATCTTCTCTTAATCCTTCCATCTTTTACAATACATGAATACAAGTAAACTAGTGAAAGTGCTTTTCAAAGAATGAAACTAAGTTAGATAAAAAAAAAACCCCTAAGTCGGCAGTTTAGAAACAAATGTGATAGATTTTGCAAGACAAAGCCTTTTCATTATTGTCTTCTATCATACTTTTGCAGCCAAATTTCATATTTTTCGGAAAACAAATTTGAACAAATTTGAAATAAAGATATCGTTATCATTCGAAAATTAAAAAAAAAATGAATGCTTTGTACTCATCAAAAGTAACGTAATACTTGTAACCATCTACGTAACTGTAAACACTTTAATACTTATAAAAATATGAAAATGCCTACGCATATACCATATGCATGTTGAAGGATTATTTTTGGATTTATATTTAAGCATATGTAGATACAGGAAAATATGTTGTATGGTTATATGGTTGATATGTTGATTATGATGCCCAAACGAGAAATAATGCTCACCTCATGATGCATTTCGAATACCCTTCATCTATGCAAAGGCAAAAATAAGTTTATATACGACATGGGGTAAATGAATAAAGGAAATAGAAAGATTGAGAAACAAGTCTCTCACCAGAAAAATCATATTTTATCTGAGAAGAAAACGTACCCAGCTTGAAAAGCTTTCAGAAAAAAAACAAATTCGCGATTTCTTTTCCACGTTCTCTCTCTCTCCCTCTCTCTCTGTTGGTTTAGGTTTTGCTATCCTAAGAGAATCAACATCGGGTAGACTTGCTTAACTTTAATATAGATCTCATATCGAATCATTAATATAAACACTACGAATGGGTTCATAAAATCATTATGGATCTATTTTGTGGAAGAGTATAACAGATTGGCTGAATTCCTTTGTTTAATTTGTTATTGGCTTGATGAGATCATTGTGTTACGTGTATTCTCTAAACCAGAACGAGAAAATAACTGAATTGGTTTCAATTTTTTATAAACTTAACATATCACAATTACTTTTATGTGATACACAAATCATCAAGCCCCCCTGTAGATGTATACATATGGAGGTTATATGTAAGTAAGCATTACTTGTTTTTTTTTTTATTTGTAAGAGAACAATTAATGTTTTAATTAAAGTAAAACATTAGAAATATTTTCAGAAAAGATTTTCTCTCATGACAATGAATGATTATTTCATGGCAATGTTTACAATACCCAAAAGGAAAACTTCAGAGATATACATCAGCGTCAAATTCTGAATCGATCTAACTATGTCTGTCCGTCTGTGTATCTGAGTGGATGTGTGATGCTAATGCTCTTCTGGTCATTTTCAAATTTGACAGAAACATAGCTTGCTCGGTCACCTAGCCTGCCTACAGTAAATCGCAATGCTTGGATTTTTCTAAGCTGAAGTTTGCCCTTTTGTCTCGTCATTTCCCACAATCTATGAAAGATTACAGGCTGAAATTTTCTAAATTTATCTTACGAAGGGCTCTATTATTCATGTTTGCCATTAATCCAGAATATATTTTTTATTATTATGAGTATAAATTTATTTTATTTGATTATTTCTTCCTCCAGTAAGATAAAATTATTTTTTTATAATGGAAATAAAATCAAAATTTGGCAATAATAAAAAAGTATAAACAATAATATAATAATAAATACTACAAATTTTCATAATATATTGGAGTGAGAAAACTACTACACTACTCAAAATAAGAACCAATCGATCATACCCAACACAAGATTATATGTGAACAAATTTTCATATATTCTCACTTTTATGAGGTTTTCTACGAACTACTAATCAGGTGAACAAAACTGAATCTTGAAAATTATTTTGCAGATTCTACGCCTAACGATAAATTTCCTTTAATTTAAAAATTTGGACACGCCTATTCATTGTTATAAAATACCAATTATTGGTTGGTTAAGTTTGTCATGCTTTTTTACTCAGTATTCTTAATTTACATGGGAAGAAGCATTGTATAGATATTTTATAGAACTGTCATGCCTTCCATCATAGAAAATAGGTGATCAGAGCATGATAATAAGATGAACGGCGATGTGGGTGGGTATATAAGATTTGGTTTTCGGCGAATATAACTAGGTTTCTTACTTGCTTATTCTCACTAGTTATAAATAAATGAATTGAGAAATCTAATAGGCGCTTGCATGTATTTTGGCCAGCGACATCTATTGGTGAAAATGATAAAGTAAATGTAAACAACGGTTAAATTCGATCATTTTGGCCTTTCTCTACATAAAATAACAATGTTCCATTTAGAATTGCTGAGTTATTCAGCGTACACAGACGCTAATCATGGAACGCTGAAAATTCCATTCTCTACATTCATTACTTCTGTTGTTTAATTTGAAGAAATATGTTGCTGAAGCCCATCAAACACTTTGAGAAGCTACGGATGATACTGCTCCCCAATGTCCCAATTGCGGGGTTTGGTTTCAACAGTTTAAAGTGAAGATTTTAATGTCAATGACAAGGAAGACCTGGAGAACCAAACAAGTACGAGAACAAAGACTTATTGGACGAAAACCAAGTTCAAACTCAAATATTTTTGGAAAAGCTTAACAGTTGATGAATCTGTTTCTATATGTTTATGGACGATGAGAAAGATCGCAGAGGAGGGAAAATGGTGAATTTAGTGAAAAAGTCATTTCGAACCGTTTCAACGTCGCGGTTTCATTGCTTGCCAGGCAATGGATCTACTTACGACAATCATAAGCGCAAAAAGTCATACGTGGCCACAAAGTTTTGTTTTGCGTGTGGTATAACCATGTTTTCAGAAAGATGGGAAAAAGTTATAGAAAATAGTGGAATATGTTTTGATTAACGTATACTGTACCAATTTTTCTCAATAAATGCTTTTTTCAAGTGAAAAAATGAACAAAATATATACTAAACATATATATTATACTAAATCTTGCATACTTCTCAACTAAAGCAAATAAGCATACCATGCAGAAAAGTGATTTCTCATGTGCCAGTGTAAGGCACTTACGAATATTTTTACTAAATATTTTTTTAGTTTTCCCAAATCTTGCAACATATATCCACACATAAAAGTTTGCTCTGCAAAATATTCTCGCTACTCGTTGCACGATGTGAGGGAATTACATTAGTTTTCAAAACCGTTTTGTGATTTGCGGATGAATAAATAAACAACCACAGAGACACATAGGACTGAGAAAGGGGAAGAGAAATCGGAAAGTAGACTGGTAGGCATATTGTAAGAATAAACGGACAACAAAAGAAAACGCAATATGTAAGCAAAATAAACTTAAACCGCTAGACGGATTGAAGAATCCCAACTGAATGGACAAAGAGATGGACTTTGCTACTGGCAAATGGACAACTACCTGTAGAACTTAATGTGAACACTTGCACAGTCCGTCTATGTTCAATAGCACGGTGCTCGATCACGCACGTGTTATAAAAAAGGCGATAATCAAGTTCCCGGGTCCACTCTATGATGGCATGGCGAGCCCTAAACGTTAGTGAGCCTCACTGTCCTAAAGTGACAGAACGACGACATGGGGTCTGTGCTCTGCTATGGGCCCGATGAGGCGTACCTTATCCCTCAATGTTTAAGAGAGATTATGCCACGAATATGCAAAACAAACCAAAAGAAATCTGCTTTCCACTTCTAACACCTTGTTAGGTGAAGTGCCCCAAAGTGCAAGGTAAATTATATATTTGCATTCGGGGCTTCTATGCACCCCAGATCACAAACCGTTGTATGTCTCCCCATAGATTTATTCATGACAACACTCATGCTTCTAATTCTTCTTCTTCTAGCTTCTAATGCTACTTTTTACTTCTTTTTGGATTCGTAATAATTGAACGGATCTTGTCCGCTCGTGCCATGGACCTCCATGGTACTTCGAGTAGGAAAAACGAGCAGCTTTTCCGATGCATCGCTTGAGGGAAATGAAAAATGGACAAATAGCGTTATAGACGGAATGGCGAATTAGGCAATTGAGTATGTGCATGAAAAGGCACGTGTGTGGAAGAATGGATGCGTTGACTGGTAGACGCAGAGCTAAGCGAACAGATGTGAGGACTTGTGGAGTAGCAATGAGTACAGACGGACAACGCAGCGGTATGACAAACAGCAAAAATGATGGTTAAAATGATTGACATCTGAGAAAAGATAAACATCGACAACGGAAAGGATGAATGTACAGCTAAATGAACAGATAAAGTCCACTCCAGGCCACTCCAGGCCACTCCGTCCTGTAAACGGGCGGACCTATGGATAAACTTGCATGATAACACGTTAATCATAACAATGAAAAATAAAACTCCAGATCAAAGAATTCACTAGCAAAGGTATTAATGACAACTCATAAATGTATGAAATCGATGTATTACTAAGTTCTAGAGGTGTGTGTAACAAATCGAAAAGTGAAGTCCATTCATGTTCTAGCATACTTATCGCATGTCCAATAACTAGACAATCATAACATCTATACCAGATCTTTAAAAATTTTTGAGTCTTAAACTTGTGTAAGGTAAATTTCAACAATTAAGAGCATTGCCGATGAATTGAGATATTTTTAAAACCATTTTAAATTTGGCTTTAAATCGGTTGCCAAAACAAATATACTCGGTATTCCTCTATACCAATTATAATTTCTATGAAAAGAAAATGCGTAATGCATGCGCCAGGATATAAATGAATAAATAAACAGATGAAATGCAATATCAACTACATCGCACAAGGAGACTGTATATGTGCCGTTTGCAATTTCAATTTATAAAATTAGGGTTTTAAGCTTTAGCGCTTTCTCAATGGACGGGCTTAAATAGAGAACAAAAAACTTTTCGAATCTTTCAATGAGATTCTAAATAGTTTTCACTTTGGGTGGCCGTCACCGAATTGAAGTTGCTCTTCAATGCCTTCGAATGCTGAGGCTTCTTCGTGCAATCATCAGTGCATGCCATTCAATTCTTCGAATTTGCTTCAAGAAGTCTTGCTTATGGCTAAGTGACAGTCGTTGGCGATTCAAACTTCATTCAAAGAAAAATTAAAAATGAAATAAAATTATATACATTAAAGCTCGTTTATCGCATTAGCAAGCGAAACCTGCTTAACAAAGGAAAACCAAAAATAAGAATTTATTTCCGCTAACAACTCTAAAACTTATCATCAATATCCACAAATACTTCACGTTAACATAATATAAATATTAATTTCAATATAAAATTGTGCACTCAGTGAATTTAATTATGTTTTTCCCGGTAACGCATGTCCAACAGTTTTGTAATCAAATCTATATGCGAGCAAATTAAATTTCAAAGGAAATCTCAACTATAATAATGTAAAGCAAAATAATACAAATAAATTCGGTATCTACGCAACACAACACATGCTATGAAGCAATGATATAATGCAACCATAACAACATATATATATATATATATATAAAACAAGTATAGTCTTTTTGGTGGAACGCGGCCCATCATAAAATACCCTAGGCCACCCTACAATTATTCATGTAATGAATTTTCAAAAAAAAGCGTTATACGAGAAGTAATCAAAAAAATGGACCTATCGTAACCATTTCAATAGCGTTCATCCGTTGGGCAAAAAAAGTCAGCGTATCAAATTTTATCAGTATGTCTCAAAATAGCCAATAGGATGAATACAAATTTTCGTGGACAGACAGACAGATGGACAGAATGACCGAGAGAGAGACAGGGTTAGATCGATTCAGAAAATGATTTTGTCTTAACACGTTCTGGGTGTTACATGCGTCCGTACAAACTTGATATACCCTACACCGCAAGTGTGGTAGGATATAAAAACACAAACAATAAAACAACATTTATTCTGTACATCTCGACCAAACTCATTCGTCGCCAAACGTTTTTGTTTCAACAATTTTCTAAATTTCTTTTCTTTATATAACTTAACAGTGTAGTTTATAATAAACAAAAGTTTCTCCAATTCATTTAATTTTCTTTTTATACCCACAAATGAAGGATGGGAGATATACTTATGTTCTCATAATGTTTGCAACACCCAAAAGGAATTTTCAAAGTCGCTAAAAAATATATATACTCTTGATCGGCGTTAATTTTTCGTCGCAATACCGTCGATGTGTATATCAAAAAAAACGACTTGTTGAGTAGAAGACGACAAGAAAAGTCTCTCAATTTTAAATTAATTATGGTGGGCGTCACGACGTAGTGCATTAAATTTTTCGGTACAATAGCCTTAATATAGTTATCACATAGAAGGGGTTGGAGAATACAAGGCGAAAAGCCAAGTGTGTTAATTCTAAATAATTCATGACGGGCGTCATGATACGCAGGCAATACCTTTTAATGAAGCAAAACGTAGGAGGTAAATTTTATCCCGCTCACTTTTTTATGACAATAAATAAAAGCATGGAGCGCCAAAGATTTTAATGGTGGTGGATATGCGAGATTTGGCCCCAGCCGAATATAACTTCCCTACTTATTATTAACTTACAACTTTATATAACGTTATAAGCTACAAAAAGAGAATCCTATAGCTGCTGGGCTTTGAAACAGATGCTTGATTTACAATTTTAAGTGAAATAAGATATGGTTTAGGAGCTTTGAATAATTTAGAAAGGTTATCATATTGGAGACAGTCTGCAACTCTTTGTAACCAAACGTATCTGAAGGGCTGACACAATAGAATAAGTGGGTTTTTAAATTTTGAAAATGCATACAAAAACCGCATTAGCGTGGAACTTTCGAGACGGAAGCAATTAACTGTTAGAAATAATTCTACTTAATTAACTGTGTAGGTGTGTGTGTGTGTGTGTGTGTGTGTGTGTGTAATTAACCACACAAAACTTTGCTGGGGTTACCTAAAACTTCAATATTAAAGACATCTTCAAAAGTCTTTCGGCAGGAAAACTTTATAAAGCGTTACTTGACATTTTTATGATTTGTTTACTATGTTCATACTTAGCTCTAAAAAATGCAATATAGCAACGTTGATTTGTATTTGTGTATTCTCACAATAATTTTTATTGAGACAAAAAATATATATGGTGTAATGTGTTACATGTCAAAATGGCCTTCTTCAGTCATGAATTGTTACAGGGAAAGCTTGGCTTTCTTTAGAACGGGAACCTAAGATATTTTTTTTACCTCAAAGAAAGAAAGCAAAATCTGAATGCTAGGGGCATCGAAGGTCACTTCGTTCTGTTACACACACAAATTCAAGCAAACAGCCTTTAAGTGAAAATTTGTTTATTAAAATACTTTGTTTATTGTAGCAAGTTACGCTTAATGGCCTGGAAATGTATTGTACTGCGTGTACGCTACAATTAAATTATACGAGAACTACAGTGACTTGTACTTAATTGGCTTAATCCTCGAAATGAAATTTTGTGAAACGAAATGTGATCCATTTGCTAAACCACTTTAACAATCATTGGATGAAAGAAAAACCTTTTTAATGCTTTTCATAGCGCGTGGCTTTGTAGTCACGCAACAGCCAATACTAGGCCGAAAAAAATATAGCACAGCGCGTGTCAAAGATGACCGTCTGAATAGTGATCGAATTTTTTATATCCGTGTAATACACATAAATTTTTCAAAAAAAAATTCAAAATTATTTTAAAACGTACTTGTCAGCATAATTTCGCAAGTTGCACTATTTAGGACACTACAAAATTTTTTCGATTACGTATGCACTAAAATACGTAACATTAGTATTTTTCCAATGGTTACTTTTTATTTTTATTGCTACTGCTTTTAGCATTTTAACATTAAACAAACTTCTGAGTACGTTTATTGATATATGTTTAGTACGTTCTTTGATGTTGGTGGCATAGTTGGAATTAACATTGCAGTTCCCTAACCTTATTCTAAGAAAGACTAAAAGAAGAATAAGCAAAAGAGTTGAACTGCGATAGTCTGTAATATTGGGCTGGCGTGAATGAATTTTCGTCGCGTGCGTATTGTAATTTTTGAGTAATCAGTAAAACTCCTAAAGAGCAGAGGTATTCTCAGTTTATGCTGTCTGCTGTTATTAAATTTGAAATCGGTAGCTTTGTTGTTGCCACTAGGACAAAGTTCTCAATACGAATTACACAGACGAATAGATGGGTATGCATTCAGAATCTGATGCTTATCATGAATATATGCGAGGTGTGCTCCAAAAAAAGTGTGGCTTCAAATTTCGTGCTCTACGTGCATGCGGTTCAAGCTACTTTGGCGGTGATAAATCCTGAACATAGCAATTAAATTATGTTTTTCTAATAGGTTTCAGCGTCCTTTAACACATGTCAACTTTCTCGACAAAAATGGCAAAGTAATAGTATTTCGCATTCTAAATTGGTGTGAAAACTTTATGCCGGCAAATTTGATCTCTCACACAACTGATCCTACGAAAACTGAATCTTTATGTAACGAGAAAGCCTAATTTACTGTATTTGATGGTGAAAATTAGCGTTATTATGCATTTGCACTATGTAGGTCTAGTTTTTGGATACCGCATGTAAGGATTTTCATGAACTGTAAACACTTATATGTTAAAAAGTCCTAATTGTTAATTTTTTGTTATTAAACTATCTTCACGATAGTAATTTAATATAAAAATTAACTAATTTAAGCCACTTAAGTTTCGATATAGGATATCTTATGAGTAGTAAGTCCCTCTGAAAAAGGCTTAATTTGCAATATTTTATCATGGAAATTAATTCATAATAGTGACTGAGCCAAAAATTAACGATAGGGAATTTGGATCGTAAGGTCTAGTTTTTTGGAACCCAACATCTATAGCCGTTACTACGAACAGCAAGCTCTTATATGCAGAGAAAGTCTGATCTTTCAATATGCGGGCTAACATAAAAATTTTGGCTTTTTGTGAAAATAATTTGCGCATTTTGGTGTATTATTACCAAAAGCAGCGAACAACTGCACTAGGCGAAGTGGTGTAGGGTATGTAATGGTCGACGATCCGGCAATAATTTTCTTACGCGTTTTCTTTTATGTATTTTTGGCATTTTGTTTGTTTTTGTAGTTCTGGTACTTTTTTAATGTCGTCCAATTATCAATTACCTTAGCGGAGGCACGAACCAACTCTGAAGATAGCTAAGTACAGTGCGCTAACTTCACGCCAATATGCAAGTGACTTGTCTGACTGATTAAAATATTGCGAGATCATCGAAATAGTGGTCAAAGCAATTAGAATCCAAATCAATCAATTTAAACTCATTATCACTTCGAGCACTACATTAACACTCGGACGATTTGTGGAAAACTTGTGTGTTTACGGTAAAGAGGTTTTATGAAAGTTCCTGGTTCGTTGGTTTCCACTTTGAAAATTTCAAGACACGCCGTGCTCTGATCGTTAATAATTCGATCAAATTTTTCAAAAAATTGAGGAAAAAATTTTCATAAGAATGGACACAAAGGAAGTCCGATACTTGGATATCAAATGAATGAACTGTAAAAAATTAAAAGGATCGACTCTATGGTAAAGCGAAATGAAATTGTATTGATAACAAGCTATGAAAAGTTGGTCGCATATGACAACGAAAAAGAATGTGATGATTACCTTTTAAGTTTTCTTGTTAAGAAATTTGAACTAATTTGATTAACATAGTTTCTCTTTATGTAACAAAAGTAATTAAATTTTAAGAAGAATAAGATTGAATTTTGGTGAAAAAAGGCAGTGAAGTTTTCTTGTATCTCATAGTTGGAAAAGGCCAGCAAAAAAAAAAATTAAAAGCAACTGCCAACCTATAAGAAATGAAAAGAAAAACCGGGTTAGGCTAACTAAACAATTTAAAAAGTAAGTTTATGAACATAAGAATACAAATTATATGTACAGGATTTGAATACATGTGTTTGTAAGTAAATTTCCAGAGTTCTTATATTCGTTTTAATGAGAACTGCGCGTGCACTGCATGACTCTCTACAACCAACTGAATTCTCCTTCTCTCTCTCTCCCTCTCTCTCTCTCTCTCTCTCTCATTTCTTTGACTTACACAAATATTAATCCAAAATTTGGCAGTAACCCTAATGTGATCTTGCTTAATAAAAAAATGACATCATACGTATTGTTACCGAAATCCCAAATCCAGTTTATTCCAACTAATTGACTTTCCCAAATAATAAATTCCCTAGAGAGGAAAAACCCAAATGCACATTCGCGGCGCGTCATGCAGCTGCCGGCCGGGGAAAACCATTAGCGGAAAAGCAGGTTAACGGATTAAAAATGAGGCCACGAACTTAGGTAATAGTAATGTGCTTGTAAAAATGTATATAAATAGACTCTTTGCAGAAGGCAGAGTCAGTCGGACAAGAATATTTGAGCCGAAAAAGAATATCAGAGTTGAGAAATCGAGAGTATTGTTAAAGTAAAATGTAAATAATCCTACCCTTAAAGAAATTGATTGTAAAAAAATAGTCTTGTAGTGAATCCATGTATTTCTCTTGAAAAGATTATCCACGATCTAGTGATAGGAACCGTATTTGAAAAAAGTGAATTTCGTAACAGTATCATACGTAGGTAACACATCCTTTAATGGTTCTCGATATTGAAAGTTAGATGTCACCCCTAGAAGAAAATTCATGTTAATTTTAAAAGTTGACTTCACACGATCTTTTACGATATTTTTATATCATTTCGGTAATTTTTTGTTTTTTGCAAGGAACAACTGGTTTAAAGGACTTTGCTTTTCTTATTTTGCAAGTGATGGAAAAATCTGTAATTCGTTTGAAGTGATTACTAATAATTTTAATTTTAAGTTTGATTGCAACCTTGTAAAAAACATTTGAAGAATGAAAAAGGTTGGTAAACTTGAGTTTGTGGTTAGAAATGAATAGAAATGAGGTGAAAGTAAAAAAAAGTAAAAGTCTTGTTAAGTGAAAAATCGTGGTTGTCTTGCGGCTCATTGTGTCGTTATTCCCGATTACCACGAAATAACTATACCCCATTTATTTTAGTCGTTTTGAAGTGATTACTTTCGATGACAAAAAAATGGACTCCAAACTTAGCGTAAGCTTGAAAGGTTTTATTATTAGTTGATATCCGTCACAACCTGCAAGAAGATGTTTTCCAAATACCGTTTTTATTCACTGTGGGGTAAATGAACCGTGCCACAAGTTCGGGGAATACTGTGGCAATAATCTATTAATTGAACTACGTTTTGCTACTCCGATCGTCATATTTTCAGTATCTGACTACCTGCGACAATTACTTCAGACGAATGCTCCACGAAAAACGATTTTCATCAAATCTCGAAACCACTTTGAGACATTGAGGCGTATTTTGAAGGCCTTGAATTAAAATTTTCTATAAAAAAAAACGAAGGAAATGTTAGAAAAACTATAGACTGATTACATCACTCCTGAAGGATGTTACTTTAGTGAATGAAGTCGAAATTTGCAAAAAAAAGGTTATTTTTCACTTATTAGCACATGGATTATTCGCTTCTATGTGTGGGTATCCGTAATTCCTAATATAAATACCACATTCTCATGTTTTTTTTAAGCCAACAGCCAATTAACAAAATTGCTTTAATTTAGGGGAGAAATATTTTCGTCTCCGCACTGCAAGTGCAACTTAAGGCATTCAATGTGTTTTCAAAGAATTTGCGACCTTCTGTGTTATGCTAAACATGACTATATCTCTTCAAAGCATCCTAGGAGCAAAAAGTATGAGCATTTACTAAGGAAGGCTCCATCTTGACAGATATGAAAAAATAATTACTTGATATTTAATATGCACGTGCTTTAAACAATTTTTTTTAAGGCTTTTAGTTCCATTTATATCAAATATATGCGAAAGTGCTATTTTTATGAGTTTCAGTGATCTAGAATAACTAGAATTAAACAGAATTGACTTTCATGCAAATGATGCAAAGCAATTCAAATGCGTATGTATTGATTGATTGAGAAATGTTTCACCGTTCCTATTAACGTTCACATGGTTCCATTCATATTGAAGTGACATTTGCGTTTATTTACCTGCAATGCAGTGACAAAAGTGATAAAACCAATAAACAAAGTGGCGAAAAGTACATTAAAACCGATAGCAACAACAACAACAGCTATAGTAAACCACAACAAACATGCCTATCAGCAGACATCTAGGATAATAAGTAATAGAATATCAACCAACTACTACTACTACTACTACTACTACTACTACTACTATCGCTATCTCTACTGCTATTGTGAACCTGACAAGAATAAAGTAAATGGCTATGTTAATACCACCTGCCACCAGTGTCCGTTATAACTTTAACTGTTCAATAATAAAACATAATGCGTGAGAACAGAACCCTGTCGACAGTCGGTAGACTGCCGGTAAAGGCAAGCAGTGCATTACCATTTTGTGTTAATAATTCGATTCGTTATGACAAAACCCGTGCTTAACGTTATATGTATGTATACATATATATATATGCAATTAATAAGACATGGAATGGATTTATAAGTAAATTTTGCACATCAGTAGACAATAAAGCGCAGATTAAAAAGGGAGACTGAAAGTTTACTTAAAAAAAAAAAACAAACGAACTGATTCGATGAAATTGACTTCAATGAAACAAAGACACAAATTAAAATACAATGCCAGATGTTGTTATCGTAATGGAACGTTAGCTATCACCTTAATGAACAGATGATTATTAAATTAATTATACATGCATTAAATATATACAATAATTAAATATACATGCGTGCATACATAGTTTTAATGTTATGGTATTTTAGACTTTTGCTTTTCAAAGAATTCAAAAAAGCATCCAACTTCAATTTAAACGTAGTTTTGAAAGCAGAAGTGTTCTTATTGTCCGTTACATTATGGAAGCGTGTTTTATTCGATTTGGCTCATTTTCAGGATCAATCATTGTCTTCTTTTTTGGGTTATGGAGAATATTTACCACAGATATCACAAAAACGGACAGATAGACGTAAATGTTTTAATGCATTTAAACTTTGGTGCTCACAAAGAATACACACGCTGTGAGCATTTTAAACGTTTTGATAAAACGATTAGGTTCCTATCCTTCAGTTCTTTGTATAAAGAAACCTTACCAGACTGCATTAAAATATTGCCAGATTATCAAAGTGATTGAGAAAGGAATTAGAATTCAGATTGATAAGCTGAGAAAGAAGAAGCTTTTAACAGAACGTCATTTGCATAAGAGGCTTTGCTTATTTATCCACCAACGATCGTTGAGGGTGTGCATTTTGCTAAAACGTTTTCCAAACTCAGAAGGAAGTTTCATTGTGCATTGTGTATTATTGATCAGACTTAAATTCTAAACCGATGTAGTCATGTCTGTCGATCCGTCTCTCCTTGTGCCCATCACTGTGCCTGTCTGTGGTAAACATACTTCTGGTCGCAGATATGTTGGCATCGAAGTTGATTCCTTCAAAAAGATTAATATGTTGAACATGACCTAAATCGGTTAAAGCAACTGCACGCCCAAAATACAATATAAACCCAAAAGCAAAAGATAATGGCGTTTTGCTAGTTGCATATGAACTGCAACAAATAGGATGATTTTCATACGTAATATATTCTATGGCTAATCTTGCCGTACCTCAATAAATATGGAAAAAACGATCACGCCTCCTTAATATTATGGAAAGTCGAATATCGAATTTTCTTTTTTCTCTTTGTTGTTGTTCTTTTCTTTAAGATAAAAAAGGCTGGATATATAAATATAGTTTTCTTGCCTGTTTTTCATTACCAGATTCTCTTAAAAGCATTGTGTCCGTGAACTTTTCGTGCGAACACATCAAGATTTTGACGCATTAAGAATTATAGAATCATTAAATCAATAGATATGTAGGCAAAGGCGGGTTTTGTCTTTTAAAACGTCCTCCTTTATCTTAAAGGAAAAAAGTACCTATTTCCCGATCACGGTAAAGTTTTAGACTTTCTTCGTCCCAGTTTTGTAAAAAAAAATACGTCGGTAACAAACAACGAGGTAATATTGGTTATATGACATGATCACTAGTTAATAGTCGTTGTGTAACAGTTTTACAGTTTAAAGACAGTAGGTTTACATCCTTAATCGGATCGCGCGTCCTCTTACATTATCACTTCCTCAACGCTCAATTAATTTAGGTGAAGCTAAGATTGTAAATCGCCCTTCCAGTCAATTTATTTCGAAAGAAGTCTACGACTCCTACTTTACAACTTTTTTTTCTGGTTTCGCG
The DNA here is from genome assembly GCA_000688735.1 of Glossina austeni. NCBI lineage: Eukaryota > Metazoa > Arthropoda > Insecta > Diptera > Glossinidae > Glossina > Glossina austeni. The sequence goes on along the minus strand of KK502479.1, from coordinate 482,750 downwards.
CCTCGTAATACAGTTTTTCACTTTTCTTTTGATTTATCAATTAATGCTCAACAATTATCGCTGTTGTCGTAAGTATTAATACGAATTGTGTTTTGGTGACATGCCAGGTTTTAAAACCTAATTAACTCTTCCGTCTAGTTAATGAATGATATCCCGGGCATTGTGACTGTGAAAGACTTTTCAAAAGTTGAACTTCATATATCCATTACAGCAAAACCCAATATTTAATTTTCAATTTTTTGTACTTACATCAAAAGTGAGTAGACTAGATGTTGTCAACAAGTAGAAAAATTTTTGTCAAGCAATTCTTCTTTTTTACTTCATTCACTAAATAAATGAATAAATCCGACGTGGAAGTAGGGTAGGATAAGATCATTAGGAAAAGAAAAAAAGTTGACTAAAATACACGCACACTAACAGTCGAATAGATGCATTATGTTATGACATTTCATATATATCATGTGATGGACAGCAGTAGTCGTATTTAGCTTTCGTATTCATTGTGAAAGACGTATATCTGTTCTATATAAAAAATGAAAAGCGTTCCTTTTTTTTATATCTACTAAGTTTGTGCAGAGGAATGTAACACACAAAAGATAAAATGCTTAAGATAGACCCACCTTATACTATACCTTTATACAAGCCCATCCGTCCGTCGGGTCTCTGTCCATTCAAATTAGTGTCTAATCTAAAAGTCGCAATTTTTGAGATATTCTGACGAAGTTTGATACGCTGACGTGCTTTGCCCGGGGACGAGCGCTGTTGAACATAGTTCGGATAGGTCCACTTTTTCGACCACTTCAATATTCAAAATTTCTCGGCAAATGTCGCTCTATAATAATATTTGGACATACTGGTTTGGAACGAAATGTTTAGTTCGGCCGGAAGCTTTTTTCTTTATCCCTCTCTCCTATAACTGTTCCTGCGAAAACTGAACCTTTACATGGTAAAAAGGTCTAATTTTAAAAATTTTGTGGTGAAAATTAACATAGAAATCAACCTTACCGAATTTGGACCACGTAAGTACATTTTTCGGATACAGCCGCATCTAAGGATTTCTTCAACATGCGGCCAAAATACCTTTTGGTGTATTATTGCCAAAACGGGTGAATAAGACGAAGCGGTGTAGGGTGTCTAATGTTCGGCCTTGCCAGAATACTCCTACTTGTGCTTTTAGAATCCAATTTCACCGTGATCGCTAGTTGGATACTTTTTTACTTTTTTTGTTGTTGTTTTTTTGGAGACAAAATAACGCTTTTCAAAAGACAAAAGTCTCATTTGCTCACATATGTGATGAATCGCTGAAGTAACTAAACACATGAAAATTTCATGTCAACAACTTTTGTCCCATATACGGTCAGAGTGTTATGCTCCGTCAAACCAAATACATATCATTCCTTGTAACTGTTATGATGCAAATAAAGTTTTGATTATTCGTTTTTTTTTTTTCTGCAGCTTCGACTGAGGGTTTGATGAACACACATGAGAATATATGTGTTTTTTCGGCCATTGGTTTGTTATTATAATTTAAAAAGTGGTAAACTAGCTTTGCTCTTCAAGTCTTCATCTGTGATACGGGTTAGTATACTGAACTTTTTGAAACAAGTGAAAAAAAGGAATAAAAAACGATAAGCTACAGATTACATTTTTATACAGCGCTTGCACAATGACTTTAGGACACGCTTAACATGAAAGACGGAAAAGAACAAAGTATAAGAACATTTTTTAGTTTTTCGTCTTTTTATTACATACAATAATATCGTTTTTGTTACTAATATCGATTTTTATACTTGTGGTACAAGTGTATTGTAAGCTTGAGCCAGTATATGTAACATCCAGAAGGCCTTCAAATGACCCAGCTTTTATTATTTCAGAAACTAATTCTGAATCGATCTATACTTGTCTTTTCCTTTATCCGGCATTTTTTCTTATTTTCTACCTACGCGGTGCAACTTTCAAAATATTTTGATGAAATTTGGCACACTGACGTCTGACGTTGTCCAAGAACGAACGGTATTGAAAATGATTCGGATTCGTAGCGCTTCGACTATTTCCCAAGTAGTGCCTTCTTTTGAAAAATCGGTATACGAATAGCTGCCTTAATCGAGGAGGTGTACGTTATTCAAGCGTTAATGCTGTAGTGTCTTTACATGTTTTAGTTTTAATCTTTAAATTAATCTACAAAGAGTTTTTGTTGTTGTTAATTAGAAACAAGTATAACTTAACTTTATTGCTAACATAAATGTTTCTTTAATGTGCAAGCTGAGAAACATAAAAAGAAGTCTTTAACGATTTTTCTAAAAGTTGATCATAATTCCTTAACAGAATATTTTATGAATAAAAGTTTTAACTAATCACTCTAACCAACAAAGAACAAACGAACGACTAATGCACATGCACAACTCCAGGACAAACCCACAGAATTTTATTAGAGCTTTATTCTGGTATGAAAAATAATATGAAAAATATTAAGAGTTTATTTGAGTAAAATTTCCTATTCTGCAATATTCCCAACGTGTCTGTTTTGTAAATTTAATTGATTTTGATACAAAAGCTGCCATTTTTCTGTGCTCTGCCTACAAATCAAATTAAAAGCAAAATTTAATGTTAAATATTAATAACAATTTTCAATGTTATGAAACATGTATGTAATATATTTCGAATCCTTGATGTAAAACAAGGAAAAAGTTATATTGTATCTAAACCGTGGTTTGTCATCCTTAATAAGTGTGTGTGCAAAATGTGGGCAAGGTCCGCAACTTGGAAGCGTGCGAAATACGGAAGTCTCCCTCTCAAAGAGACAAATTAAATATAACCTCATAAAAGTTAAATCTACTAACATAAATATTTATTGTTTCTACACCACCCACTATGAGTGGTGTATTCACTTCGTCGAAACGTTTGTAACGCCCAGAAAGAAACATCAACGATTCTTGATCATCAAATCTTCAATTAATTAATTTGAGCATGGCGGCCTCTCCGTCTGTCCGTATGTGTAATGTGTGGTGCAAACATTCTCCCGGCAAAGATGAAGTTATCGACTTCAACTTTGACAGAAACATTGGAAGTTCTTGGACGCAGGTTGGTATTGAAAATGAATCAAATCGCTCGAACGATACGCCCATATCGCCGCCTATTCTAAGAATACCTCCGTTTTTCAAAAGGATTAAAAAATTGTTTTTTTGCTCATAAAAAATATAGGTAAAATTGATCGCGTCTACCCAATGTTATGGTGTGTCAAGCTTTAATTTTTTTTTCAATTCCTTTGCAAGTCGCCGAAAGAAGTTTCAAAAATCCCATAAAGAATATAAATTCTTGGCCAGTTTCGAATTTCGAAAGCACCTAAACACGTCCGTCTGTTGGTCTGTCCATCTTTCTGTCTGTACAATTCCGTAGTATTGGTGATAAACATTCTCCCGTTAGCGAAAAGAAGCTAACCCTTACAAATTTTCCAAGCAATTTAGAAGTGCTTTAAACTTTTCCAAGGATACGCCTGCAACGCCCACATTCCTATTTGCCAAAAATTTGTATTTTTAAAATAGAAAAAATTAGCCGCGTCCATTCCATATTACAGAACATAAAAATTTCATTCTTTCACTTTTTTTGTCTTTCTTATGATAACGATGATGAGTATAAAGGAATCGGTCACGACAGAATATCATTTTCTTAGTTGTTTTTTTTTCTAGCCTACACCGCTTGTTGTACAAGAGTATATTAACTTTGTGCGGATGTATGCAACATCCACAAGGACTTGAGATAAGCTAATCTTTTATTTCACAGACCGATTCAGAATGACTTTCTCTTTTAAGCTTGTCTCTCCGTCCGTCCGTCTTTCTTTCTTGCGTTCAACCTACAGATCGCAACATATTAGAAAATTTTCTGATGAATTTTGATACAACGATATGTTGTTGAATCGGACCACTTTTTCGACCCCATCCCATGGCACACCTTTTTTGAAAAGTCGTAGTGTTTTTACTTGTTTTAAAAGTTCACGCTTCTCTCTGCCAATTTATTGTTGTCTTTTAATGTGTCTATTAATATTTCCAATAATTTTGCAATTATTCTTCGGCTTTTCTTTTATAAAAACACTTGTATTTTGTTTACTATTGGCATAGTCGTTTTTATTCATCAAGCAAAAACGTACCCTTATTTACACAGCTGTACTGAATTGAAACAATTCTTTGAAGAATTGCGCTGGTTCTGCTAATTCTTTAAGAAGAGCGATAAAAACACAAACACAAAATTTCTGAAAAACTTTATGTTAAAGAAAAACAAGATGGATTATTATAGACGACTGTGGCCGAATCATTTATAACTGTGGCTTGCTTTTGATGACAACACCTGTGTGAGAAGGAGGCCCAAGAAAAAATATATGTAGTTGAAACTTCGTAAAGTAAACTTACCTTTCAAATCCAAACAACTTTTGCCCAACTTTCATCAAAAAATAAAAAAATTATACTTTCTTGGCATATATCAAACGGTTTATTTGACATGGGCTTGGTGACACCGACGCTTGAATATGCCTCGGTCTCTCCTTCTGTAGGTGTTACGTTCATTCAACAGAGTTATTTCAAAAGCAATTCTTGGCTCCTTAGGAACAATTTTTTTGTTGTTTCTCCAATTTCTTCCACTTTATAAAACTTAATCCTAATGTTTAGCTTAAGATTTATTTTTGGAAGTCTAGTCTGTTTGGCTCTTATCAGCAACTAAATTGCATGTATAAATCTATTTTTTAGAAAGAGACTTTTATGGAAAATATCGCAAATATGTTTCTACTACACCCAAATTTTACATATTCGTATGCCTTGCTGAAATACTATCTTTGACCCATTTGGAGTCACTGTGCAATATGTATGAGTATGCTATTCACATTTTCATCCCCCAATCAAATATATTTTTCCATCAATTCTGTGATTTTCCTAAAGAGCAATATGTTGCCCTTATATTAGTTTTATTTGTTAGAATTTTGCATCAACTTTCCTGTTTTAAGCGGAATGTACATAAAGTAAATGTTCTTGAATAGGTATTATTTGTAATTTATTAAAAGGATAAATGAATTTATTATGAATTGTTTACGTCTATATGTTACGAGTTGCAAATTATTTGCATTATCTTCATAGTGGAGCCTTCGAGTTTGAAAGTTCCACTCCGCAATCCTTGAATGCAAAGGTTGTATACACTTCACTAGGAAAATAAAAACAAGATAGTATGAAATGAACAATAGTTGTGCCGGAAGTTAGGGTAGAAGAATATGGAGCTTACAGATACTATACTTATGATTAATCTCTAAAAAGTCGACCTTGACTTTTACACTATTTTTTTATTTTCGAGTATATAATAAGAAAAGATTTCTTCGACATATATCTACAGAATGCGACACGTTCATTTACATACTTTTCTGCTAAAATATTCTTCAATGAACTCATGTAAACAAAAGAGTGTTTTAATTGCATCAGGCAAAGCCCAACATTGATATATGCTATTATACTTCGAAACAGACGCATTATTTCGTCAAGTGATTTTTTTTTGTCTAATAATATCTCGAAAAAGTAAGAGAAAAAGAAATTCAGCCAAAAATAAAGAAATTGTTGTGTTGTTGTTGTTGTTGCAGACGCAACATACACATCTTTTTCCCTCTTTTTCTTCCTTTCCTGAAATCCAATTTAAAGAAATCGATACGCAAAATAACTTTTACGGAAGATTGAACAAATACATCGTCACACATTTATTATAAAACAAAAAGAGAATAAAAGAAATCATGCATGTATAATGATCCATATCAAATAAAAGATTTGGCATCATCGAATAACGCATGAGGGAGACAAGGGTTAACACAAACGAAATCGGGTATCTTTTAGGAAGAAAAGGGTGAGCTTGTTTTGCATTCAATTAGAACTGTATCTGCTTTAACAACAAAAAATTTGATATTCATTAAATATCATATCTTGATTTAATATTCGAATTCTCGTTGTCTGCATTATTTCCGCTAGCTTACAATGACGGTATATCAAATTTGACTTTGCATTAGTAACACAAAGGAATGCGCATCATAAACTCCATGCACTAAATTTACTATTGATCACCGTTACACTTTCTTGGACTTTGCCATATCTGCTTATCCGTTCCCGCTTTTGAATCGCTCATGATTGCAAAAATTGAGAATGTTCAAACTTATCATGTATGGTATGCTGTTTCGGTTGGCAGGCATGCAATGAAATGGCATATTGATGGGAGCTCGCATTACTTCCACGCCATAATAGCAACTTTTAATACGTAGCAAGTATTAATCTGAAACTTCATACAAATATCCATTAACATCTAAAACTCTACTGCAAAGGGAAGTGAATGCAACAAAATAAAAAAAAAAATACAGTAGATATTCGTTTAAAAGGATGTGCGAATATTTCGCAGGGCCATTTGCCAGATGAGTTTACTGATGGATCCAATCGGGTAATGAACACATCTGACACTAATAAAATTTATTATATATTATCTTGAGAAGGGGTATTGTGTTAGTTGAAAAAATATGTGCTCGTTTCGATGCTAAGAAGACGGGACTTATCGTGTTCTACGATGACTTTTCACTATCTATAAAAACCACAACAGCCCACACCACACGCACAGTCTGCATTATCCCGGTCAACGTGCATAGCGGTCTTGACCTATCTGTTTGTCTACCTCTCTGTTAGTCCAACGTTTATTAGCTCATAACTTTAGCTGGGATGGTGAAATTTATCCCAGATCTTCTTTGCTTAAATAAGTACCAACTGATATCAGATCCTCTTCTTACCCATCCCATCAAATTCAGTTCCAAAATCCGAGAAGTCAGTTCATTTCGTTCACAATTACCATGGATATGATAGCTTTTCGTTTTCTCATACATTATGGTCCCAAAAATGAACTTTAACTGGATTCCCAAAAATATTTTCTACTAAAATCCTTGCCTCCACATCCATATTATATCATCTCACGTTTGAGAGCTAAGCAAGAAGTGAAGTAAGTCGTTAGTTATACTTTAAGCATACTAAGTATCATTTTGACAATTCTGAACGCAAGCTTATATACGACGTATGGTGGATGTGCAATAGAACCTCACAAATAGATGGCACTGTTCCACAATTATTATTCTTGAACATTTCATTATTATATTAATTACGTAATTTGTTGCATTTCCATAATGCTGCTCATTCGTAAGGTGATTTCTTTGGAAATATAAATGGCACACGCTTGGCTCTAGTTCAACATTGCAAATAAGCTATAGGTGGATAATAAAAGATTCGGTCTGAAACTAAAGTAACGCTGTTTTCTTGTTTTCAATATTTTTTTAAAAGCAAAAAAAAATTTCCTATTGATTTTTATGAATACCGTACGGGTTTCCTATTTTTATATATAATATATATATAAAAAATATAATAAATTATATATATATATATAATTACTCTTATAAATTAATTTTTATCGTAGAGTATTGAAAGTTACACCTTTTTGCGATGCTTCGAAAATTGGCTTTTTTGATCCAAACCTTTTTCATGAAGTTTGGAATACTACTAACTATAGCGATTTTTACTAACAACTTTCGAAAATTACAAATTTTTCTTAGTCTAAATAAAGCGTTATAACATGCGTATAAACATGAAATTTCATTAAACTATCCCGAAATTTGCGACGCGTAGGTCGAATAAAAGCGTTATAATATATCTATAATCCAATAGAAGAATCCATGGAAAGACCATAAATAAAGGGACAGATGGGCAGACCTGCTTAAAAAATAGTACTGGATCGATATTAAAGTACGGATTTATTTTAAATGCTTCTGAGTGTTACACAAATCCATACAAACTTAACGTCCCCAGCAGCAGCAGCAGTGGTTTAGAGTACAACTATGTCAAATAAATTTGAGGAATACATTTTTTCTCTTCAGGCCTGTAAATTCGTATTAAATTTGTACTATGACGACATTAAAACAGGTTTAAAATATTAAAAAGTCATTATTATTATCTAAAAAATTAAAAAAAAACATTTAATAAGCTTTTTTCTTTATTTAATTATTTATATTAAATTTTGTATCTGTTTTTCTACTTGTTTTTTGTAGTTTTTTTTTTTAGATTTATATGTAATTTTATAGCTTTTATAGCTTTATAGGGACATTATGCGTTTGCATAAAATGCATAAAAATTAGAAATTAATTGAAAATTTTCAGTAATGATTTCTGTGTAATTTATGAAAATCATTTTTAAAGTAATTTCGCGGTTTTATGCGTATTTAGGTTTACTAATGGAAAGAAAAAATAAGTATTATAAACATATCGATTATGGTTTTATACATAATGTTAGCGTATACTATGCTTTTCATTTCGCACGTTATGCAAAAAACTACGCGTGAGAATAATTACAAACAATGTTAAGTGAAATAAATTATTTCCGTCCATCCATACGAACAATGGTTTCAAAATTTAAAAAGAAGAGTTAAACTCTTAAGAGAACATTGCAAACCTAAAGAAGGGAAAATTTTTACTATTTATCGCTTATAACAAAGACGGACTTTTGTTTTTGCGAAATTGATGAAAGCAATTTGGGTCGATAAATTAGGCATATAATAAAGGCAGAAGAAAAATTTTGATGATCAGCGTAACGCAAGTAAACGCTAACTTTGCGGTATTAATATATGTGCTTAAGATTGCTACTCAAGGTTTACTTCAAAGCAAATTTTACTTTTTATATTAAACACATATACATAATGCTGGGTCCAAACGTTAAAAAGCTCGATTTTTTCCGATTTTTCCAATGTGTAATTTTAGTGAGCAAAGAACTATTAACTGATCACAAAACGCATTGTTATGGGAGATGAGACTTGGATTTACCATCCGGCAACAACCGATCAATCAAGCGAATATCGTGCAAAAAGTGAGCCAAGACCGAAAAAGCCCCGCAAAAGTCGCTCAAAAGTCAAAGTAGTCTCAAGAGTTTTCTTTGATTATCGTGACGTTGTATCCTACGAATTCTACTGAACATCATGGTTCGTCTACGTGAAGCTACTTGCAAACAAAATTCGGAGTAGCAAAATTAAATTGGTCTTACTTTTTGGATGCAGTAGGGTCCTTAATATATTTGTTTATAAACTTCCCCATCAAGGGTAATAGAATTGCTTGAGCAATATCGGTTGGCCTGACTTTCTGCGTCTGCGAGTGAGTGGACTCCTCATTTTTCCATTCTGGAATATGATTTTAAATTCCTCTTGTTCACTATGTGACTAAGTTAGACTTAAAAGCCAGTTAAGACGATCTTTCAGTTCGCTTATCTCCTCATCACATAACATTTAAGAATCATTCCTTAGGATTGGAAGCCAAATACAAAGTTGGGTTTACCGCTTTAGAGTCCCACATACAGTTCTTCTCAAGTTGTCAATTTCTGCGTCTTGTGCTTTGAGTTTTCGTAAGACGGTTTTGCCACCAATAAGTTGGGTTTTTAGAGTACTAGACTTTTAGAGACCAAATTATAACGAGACGACGCCTAAACGGCATAAGGCATTTTGTTCATTGCTTTCAATGCATTCAATTTCCATGCTTCATTGTTTTTTAAGGCATTGCTCTTACTCTTACACTTCTAACAGCAAGGTCAGTATGCTTTATAAAGTAACTTAAAAAATAAAAAGAAAACAAAAAATAAAGATAGTCTAGGTCTAGGTAACAAAGAAATCGTTTTAAACCGCAATATAATTTCCTGCACGGTCCTACGTTATAATTATTTGTAATACGTTTCGAGCAAAATATTTAAAAAAAATAATAATACAATATATAAATAAATATTTCCATTTGCATAACAAATTAAAATTCCTATAAATAATGTTTTAAAATAAATTTCATAAATATTAATGGAGGTGTTTACGTGGAATTACTTGACACCGCATCAATTAATTATCAGAGCGCCAAAGTGTATAAATTAAATAGATTACTATACACACTCCCGTGCACAATATTAAATTGAAATGTTTGTCATTTAATCGCTTTCCTGAAGTGAATTGAAAATTATCCTTGAAATTTCTTTTTGTTTTTGTGCGTTTGTTTATAAAATATATTTAAATTTGCTATTATTATGATTTAATTAGATAAATTGGATAAATATTGGATTGAAGGAAAAGTAGGTAATACGGTTAATAAATTTCTGATTCAGTTCATCGTTATTTTTTCATAAATAAAAATAATAAAATGAAATGAAATGAATGTCAAGTTTAATTTAAAGGAAAATCATATTCGCCTCAAAACGATTCCCAGATATACGCAACTTCCAAGGTATCGTATCTCTTTTGAACCTGGGAAGTACAAAGAAGCATATTGAATACAGCTTTTGCATTTATGTAATATTGAATGTATGCTAGTATAGCGACATCTAGAAGTGCTTAAGATTAACGCCAAGTCAGTCGGTAATCTTGCTTTATTAGTTTATGCCCAACATTCAATACTTTTGGGCAGCAGATTGCTATTGAATTATTTTGTTTTATTTTTTACTTATTAACAATTTATACGCTTTAACTGTCATGTACATATTTAAAGTTAAAGTTTCACACAGGGTGTCCCAAAAATATGTATGCACAGATTGCATGATTATAAAACAATTGAAAACATTGTAGTCAGGCTAAGCCGACTATTAAATACCGTATACCACATTGTCTCACACAATTCTTAATTTTGCCATAGAACACAAAAATTGTACCCTGTTTTTGTAGAAACTTATTATTACGGAACGCATATTAAAAATTAGACCTCATTGCAAATGAAGGTATAATTTTTTTATCAAACTACTATTATGGATCAATTTTTTTGATAACGTATTGTTACGAAAATCCCAAATCCAGTTAATGCTAACTAATTTATTTACGTAAGTAATAGATTCCGTCGTGCATATTCGCGGCGCGTCATGCAGGTGCCGGCCGACGAAGGAGATTAGCAGAAAAGCAGGTTAACAGATTAAAAATGAAACCATGAAGTTAGGTGATCGTAACATGCTTGTAAAAATATATATGAGTAGACTATTTGCGGAAGACAGTTTAGTCTTAAGAGAACATTCAAGTAAAGAATAATAATAGTTGTGTTGAGCAGCAAAAAGTATCGTTAAAAACAAAATAAATAATAAATTGTAAATAATCCTGCATTTAGGAACATAATAAAACTTTGAAGTGGATTTTCTTTTCAATATCCACGATCTAGTGATACGAACCGCATCTGGGAAAAGCGGAAATTTGTAACAGTATTAAAACTTAAATTTTTCTGCCCCAAAAACCGAAAATTTCCATAAAAGTAGTTATATAGGGTAGGATTCAAAGATAGATGTGGGAGGTCCACATTTCGCGCAATGGATTTTTTTATCTTAAATTACTATTATGAAGTGATTTTCATCAGGAAGCATTAAAAATTAGACCTCTTTGTCATATGAACTTCAATTTTCGTTATATGAGGGCGGTTCAAAAATTGCCCCAGCCGGTCTAAAGTTTTCGTATCAATTTAAAATGTACAAATACTACTAATACCACTTTTGCCACTTTTGCCACTTTTGCTGACAAATTTTAAAAGTTGTAATTTTTTCCGCTTAACCATTTTTCAGAAGAGGGCGTTATATGGGGAGTGGTCGAAAAAGTGAACCGATCTGAACAATTTTCAATAGCGTTCACGTCACTGCACCAATTTTCTTTAAAATGTCTCAAAAATTGCGACCTGTAGTTTGACCATAAGTTTACATGGGCAGACATCAGACATACTTAGATCGATTTAGAAAATGGCTCTGAATCGATCGGCATACTCTGTACCACAAGTGATGTAGGTTATGAAAAGTATAAATTTAGAAGCTTAGAAGAAGAAGATTACAGATTAAGAATATAAATTAAAGAATGCAAATGTAGAATTTGTTTGGTCAGCGCAAATGTTCAAATTGATGCCCATTTTGATCCAAATATTGTTGATAACGCGGAACAATGGAATTGAAAGTATTGCGGATTATTTCTTGAGGGATTTCGTAACATGTTCTATCAATTTCCGTTTTTTCAGATAAACTTCACCTTTAATGTGTCCCCGCAAAAAAAATTCCAGTAGCGTGAAAGGTGGAGAGCGCGGCGGCTATTTGATGGCACATCTTCGCCCAATCCATCTTTTCTACAGATTTTCATTAAGATAAGGTCTCACAGCACTATGAAAGTGGGAAGGTGCTCAATCATGCGTCAAATAATTGTGCTTTTCATCATAAAACTACTCACGAATATTAGACATCAAAATAAATTAAAAAGATTAAGGGATTCAAGTGCGTATACGGTTTTTTGGGACAATCCTTATAATGCGTATCAAAGGGTCTTTCAAGTATTAGCGATACAAGTACAAGTGATACATCGATGAAGCCCCTAATTAATCCATGAAGCCAACGTCAAGGCATTTTTTCAGTGAAGTAAGGTAGATCTAACTCATCGAGCGTTACTTCTTCGAGTTATAACAGATCAGTAGTTTTCTTTCTTAAACATTAAGTAGTGCGTGCGTCAAAGAAAAACATTTACTTAATTTTACTTTTATTTTACTTTTTTCAGTTATCACCTACGAAACAGTGCTCAAGCCTTCTAAATAAGGTATAAATGTGTTATAGGCAAAAAAAATGGGTTTGTAGGCAAAATCTTCATTTCCGCTAATGGGTGAATGTGCGCAAACAGTCAGATGGACAGACGAACAGGCGAACATGTGAACATGTTTAGGTGTGTTCTAAATTTGAAACTGGCCAAGAATTTGAATAATTTATGGAGTTTTCAAAGCTTCTTTCTGCGCGTTATAAAAGTAATGAAAAACAATTAGAGTTTGATACACTGCAATATTGGGTAGGCGTGGCCAATTTGTTCCAATTTTGTGCACGAATGCTGCAGCAAATTTTTGTACATTTACAAAAAAGCTTATGAGTAATGAGCAAAAAATCAATTTTTCACTCCTTTTGAAAAGCAGAGGTGTTCACAGCTTATGTGATGCTCCGGACGTGTCATTCGATCGATTAGGCCCGTTTTCAATACCAACCTTGCGTGCAAGAACTTCCAATATTTCTGCCGAATTTGAACTCAATAGCTTCATTTTTGCGTTCGGGGAATGCTTACAACAGACGTTATACAGGCGGACATGCTTAAATCGATTTACAATACTGGGCGTTACAAACGTTTTGAGAAAACCCCTCATTCTTCAGGGATAGGTATAAAAAAGTGTATTTCCAACCATAGGTTATAGTGCACAGGATTAAATAGGAGGGACAAGCATAAATGGACTTCTTGAAGATCTTAAAAAACATGTTCGAATGCAACGCTGTTGAGCTTGGGAAGTTGGGAGAGCAACTCAAATTTTAATTCATTTTACCAACAAATGATATTTTCAAGAGCTGATAGGAGGAGATAGGATTTTCAAGACACATGAAAAACAAATCGTGTCACTTATTTAATGATTGGCTTTGCTTTTTGCAAATTGCATGAAAGACTTCCGACTCATAACTACATTAGTTTCGCCTTACAGAAAGAGATTCTTAACCTCAAACGCCAAACGGGCGTACTATATAATGGAGTGGTCAGGATTTCCATCTTTATATTTTCAGAGCATACAAACAAGTAAGCTTCTTGTCACTACGAATCTGCTCTGCACGCTATTGCTAGTTTATTCTCTAACGAAAGTTGTAACGGTTTCTTAAGTAAAATTTTAAAAAAGCGGTTTGAAGGCACTTACTGCCAAGCCACAAAAGCGTTTCCTAATCAATGATAGCTGGCAGACTAAATTAACGAGGAGTTAAATGAAATAAAAGAGGACTTTTGGAACGGTTATGCTCGTATCATTTTAAATTACTAAAGGTGTTAAAGCAAGCAATTGCCGAGCGTCATCCTGAAACGGCAACCAGAAAGTACTGAACTCCTTCGTTCAAGGTAGGCTACGGGGAGAATCTGAAGTTGTATCTGAAGAGTTAAGCAATTAAATCGTAAGTTTTTATCATATACAAGATCTAATGTGTCACCGAATCTCGCACCTTCTTATCAAAAACCGGATTCTAAGCCGAATAAGCTTTAACTTCAGGCTGGAAATAATTCAATCAAATTTATCAATCTTTACTTTTATATAAAAATTTGGGACTGCATATACATCGGGCCCAATTATCCATTCTGACTTTTTAGAAAGCTTGGTGGACTCGTCTTTCTAAAACTATCTCTCAGTTTTAAAAAAATTGCCATTTTTTTCTTTGATACGACCATTGCCCATGGGTACCCTCTATTCGCGTAGCACCGTGTTGGTCAGAAAGAAGTGAGGAAGGAGAAAGAAATAGTGAGATGGTGGCCGCAGCCTTTACCGACAAAGCAGTCACTATTGCTGTGACCAAAGTACAGCACTGGTATTTGAACTCGCCAACGCTGGCTTGGTAGTCCCGGTTCTTATCTACTCGGCTACTTATGGGGATGATTTTCGCTGTGTTACTTTGCGGATTTTGTGCTCTGCTCTCAGCGTTTATAAACGTTACACAACATTCATGCACTTTGATCTCTATCGTACTAAAGCAACTTACACACATCAAAACAGAAGAACCGTCCGTTGAGTCTAAACCAGAACTGGCTGCTTACTCCCAATGCAATTAGAAATATGTTGGTCATTGAAGTGTAATTACACACACACACACATTAGACATTTCAATGAAAATTTCAGATTGCATTTAGCAAAAATAACACTAATGCTTTCATAGCGCCTTAAATACAGCAGCATTAGTACCTTTACGTCATTTTTCTATTGTAAATTTGCGCTATAACTTTTTATTACAATCCAATATCAATTAGTAATTCATGAAAATGTATATAAATTACCTCAGCGAATTGAAGTATTACTGCAATAACGCAGAACTCTAACGCATGTAATCCCCAAAAAAGCATATTAATTTAATGTCGTATTTAGAGAGCTGTAATCAAGGCAAAAATATTAACATCGTATATGAAGGTAATCCCTGCTATTAAATGTAAAGCATGTGTGCTTTAACTTGCATGCCTATTAATAAACAAGATTTTATGGGCTTAGACAACAATCTATGCATTTAGTCGAAATGAAATGAACATAAGTGATATTAAGAAAGCTCCAAGTAAGCAAACTTCGATGAGAATTTTGCATTTCCCGTAATGCCTTTGTGGAAGAATTCCTTGCAATGTTATATAAAAGTTGTAGTGAAACTGTTTATACCATAAATGCAGTGAAATAAATTTCTAAAGGATTTATTTATACAATCACGCAAACATTAAACGCAATCTCCATAGCTATACGTACATGAAGCAATGAATGTTGAAATAACCTACGGCATGACTTAAAAATTACATACTCACGAATTCGATAATATATAAAACATACGATTATTGTAAATAGTTAGATGCGCACACAATTTGAAAAATAAACATTTACAAAAAAAATATAAATTTTATAAATATTACGATACCAGATACAATATTTAAAAAGCTTTCAAAAGGGTAAACTAAGAAAATTTTTGATTAAAAATGTAAATTTTAATATCAGGTAAAAATAAAAAATAAAACAAGTTTGTGTATATTAAACAACCAAACTAATTAATTCATTCTACTTTTGTGAAACGTAGAATGTACGTTGAAAAAGTTCATTAGTTTTGATGAGAGAGCTATCACATTGAAGTTAATGCAATGTCGTCCACGCTTTTTAGGCAGTAAATATGTAGACTTCCGACTGTGCCTTACGTTTCATTCTCAATATTTATTTAAGCAAGCATTTTTTTACTGTATATGATAAGAGACAACAATTTTAGAATCAATAAGTTGCAGTTAAGTTTGTCAACAGCTTTATCTAGATTTCTACCGCCGTAAAGCACTGGAAAAGTTCTAAAAATACGATAAGTGACAACTAAGAGACTAACTAACTATAATTGATCTATCTTTTGGAAGACCATTGAGATATGAAGGATTTGATAATGAAAACATTATATTACAAATAAGATAACATTTGAAGAGTAAGGCTAGCCCCTCAATATGGCGACATTGTTAAAGTTTCTAATAATATATCTTTTTCCACTTTTTGTATAACATGGAACAAGAAAGCTATTCTTCCAACGAATTCGAAAAACACTAATTTTAAAAGAGAATTGGCAGACATTTAATAGATAGACCGTTTCCGATTGCACGACGGAATTTTGTTAAGATGGAATAAAGAAGATTCCACAAAATTGGCCGGTTCTTCCAGGCAGAGATTGGTATTTATACGGATTTTGACCTAAAATTCGCTTTGTTCAGTAAAATCTCAGTTGTTTATTTTTTATTATAAAATCAACTCAACTTTATTTGTTCCACACCTTTTCTATAACTACACTCGAGAGCAAAAAAATCGGAAAAGCCCCAGCCCCTTCGCCCCTTCGCTTCCAGCGACTCGCCTTCCCAAAATATGCATGAACTACCGCCCTACGAGACACGTTCATAGTGAAGACACATCCGGTATTCGTCGGAGAATAGTACTACCTTTAATTGATTGAATTGAAGTGTGGCGCTGGTCGCGACCCTTTCAGATCGCACCGCAAATATATTTTTTCTAACAATGAAGGTGCCGAGTAATATGTGAAATTAACAGCATTTGTAGTAAACTTTGCTTGTTTGGTTTTACTTGAAAACAAAGCAGCTGAAGGACGCCGTTTGTCATCGAAAATTATCTTAATTAATTAAGCATTTCGACGCTGAGAACAAAAATGAAAACACTAAAAGTGGATCGCTACACCTGCCTCCTTCCGATTATCACTTGTTCCAGTTGATGACGCATGTCTTGACTGCGCTACAGTTGGCCAATTTCTGCAAAGCTGCAGAATCGGTTAAATGAATGATTTTGATTTCATTTGATCGTCGCGATATTCACCTACTTCTAATAATAACGAAAACAAATGTAACTACTGAAGGACTATATCTTAGAATTGCAAAATGCTGATTCTCATTTCGTGTGCGCCTATATATTTACAGCTTGGCGCTGCCAAGCTTTTGCGAAATCAGCTGACTTGACTTTGAACCTCTCTGTTCTTGTTGTTCCCTATGCGTTGCACTATAATATAAAAATCTTTTCTTATAAAACTTATAACTAAAACAAGTAAGAATATTATATTCGGGCAAGGTCGACCGTACATTGCATTGTCTAATGGAATTCTTATTTTTATTATAGAACACAAAAATCGTATCTTGTTTCTATGATAAGCCATATTTTTCATGTGCGTATTTATAGGAAAGCGGGACGAAAACGCAGCCTAATGTAGTACAAGTTTAATCCTTACATGGAGCAGGATCCAAAAATAGGCGTAGATGGTCAAAGTTTTGTAGAACTCATTTCTGTATGAAGTCACTATT
Organism: Glossina austeni; assembly: GCA_000688735.1. Taxonomy (NCBI): domain Eukaryota; kingdom Metazoa; phylum Arthropoda; class Insecta; order Diptera; family Glossinidae; genus Glossina; species Glossina austeni. Next base: position 465,380 of record KK502479.1, on the reverse strand, counting down.
ATAGGTCAATTTCCATCACCGAATATTAAAACTTACACTTTCTTTCTCTACAAAGAATCAATTTTCGTGAAACTCCTTATATATGGCAGAATCCAACAAATAGGCCGAGATGATGCAAATTCGATATGGTTAACTTTTTTGCCTTAAATTGCGATTATTACCTAATTTTCATCATGAAGCATGAAAATTAAACCTTTCTGCTATATAAACTTCAATTTTCGTTATATGAGACGCAGCCCCAGCCGGTTCTAAGTTTTCATACAAATTTAAAATGCCCAAACACTACTATGTAGCCACTTTTGCTGAAAAATTTTGAAAATTGTACTTTTTTCTATATAACTTTTGAGAATAGGGCGTTGTATGAAGAGTCGTCGAAAAATTACGATCCGATCCATTTTCAATAACGTTCCTAACGGTCGAAACGTGTCACTGTACCAAATTTCATCAAAATATCTCAAAAATTGCCACCTGTTGCTTTAACACAAATTCACAGGGACGGACATAAGACGCACAGACCGGGAGGCGGACAGACAGGCTTAGATCAATTCGGATTATGATTCGGCATCGATTGGTATTAGAAAAGATGGGTATATCTTAAGTCCTTCCGCGTGTTACAGACGTCCCCACTAACTTAATATACCCTGAACCACAAGCGGTATAGGGCAATATTATTTAAGGCGGGTGTTCTATTTATACAATCAACGTTGCGCTAGATGACTTGGAGAATTTATGATTTATTTATTCATACATTTATTTATTTAGATAAATAAGATCCAGCTACAATAGCTATCAGCCAACTACAAAGTAATCTATAACTTAAACTGTACCTTTGTTGTACAGTGCCCTAAAATAAAATGAAACGTTAAATTAAACATCAATAATTGAGCTGGAAGAACAAAAAAGGAATAAACAATACGAGACTTGTGTACGTGAAAGCGGAAGTGCACAAGCAAACAAAGTTTGGCAATCATTTATTTGGAAAATTAAAGACTTTGGAGCAGACGTTATTGAATTTAATGAAATATTAATCACAAAATGTGGAAGCCTTCATAAGTTGGTTTTGAAACCAAGCAAATCGAAATTTATCGAAATTTATTGAAATGCTTCTAATATAGATTTGGTAGGAGAAAAATTACAAAGATGAGAAAAGGGTTTACACACTTCCTCATTGGATGTACATCGTTTAACAGTTTAATGAACTGAAGCTGACGACTCACGCGACGCTGTTAATTTCGTTTAATAAAATTGGTGTATCAATTGAACCGTTCATTAGATCACATGTAATGATGGATCAGAACCAATAATAAGAGACAGACAAACAAAACGAAATACGTTTCCTTATTGACTTTACAAACTTACAATGATAAGGTGGATTAATTGAAAGTGAAGATTATCATCTATAAATGATTGATGTGAAAGTTACATTTATATATAGCAGAAGAATGATTGCGCTGATCATTTCATGTATTCCTAAAATAATCCGCTTCTAATGTCTTTGAATAACTGCAGTTGGGGATAAACTTTAGCATTTCATAGAATATCAATGTTCTTAAAAGAGAAACCTAATAGAGAAAAAAATTATCCGCCTGAGTGGTCGAGTAGGCAAGCGTTTCGACTAGCAATTCAATGATTAAACCTCAAGTGCGATAGAGTTTTTAATAATAATAATAATAATAATAATAATCATAATATTAATAAAAATAAAAGCCGACAGCCTTAGATGCTAGTGCTTTAAGACTTTAGTTTTAGAACTTTTTCTCTGGCTACATTTATATAATAATAATAACAATAATTAATAGAGAAACTCAGGCCAACATTTGGTAAGTGAATTTTAAAAAGTGCAAAACTGATTTTATTAAAAACGGTCTCCTTTTTGAGAGATTGTAACTGCACAGCTTGCAGCTGGAGTGTGCGAAGTTCTATAAAATAGTATCGCTACTGTGCAGAAATGCTTACGCAAAATAATAGGTGCTGGCATCTATTTTGTTAAACGACATCTATTGGTGAAATCAACAAAGTAATGCGAAGTACCAACGTATGCAGCGCTTATGTTTCGACGATAAAGTTTTGCTACGCATATGATAGGATCAGCAAGCTCTAGTGTACTACGAGCTGCTAAAAGCGAATGAAACTGGTACTGCAAACGTCTACCGCAGTCAATTGACCCAATTGAAAGATTTATTCTGCAAAAAACAATAGCTGCTTAAAGACGTAAAGCCATCCTCTTGCATGACAACGCTCGGCACATGTCGCAAAAGTTGTCAAGAATACACTGTTGCAGCTCAAATGGCATGGCCTGCTGCACCCAGCGTACTCACCGAATATATCGCTTTCCGATTATCATTTGTTCGGATTGATGCACCATAGGCAAGCTGGTACGCGGTTTCGAAATGTTGAAGAAGTACGAAAATAGGTCGATAATTGGATCGCAGGGTACTGTCATGTCGCCAGAAAGATGGGAAAAGTTATAGAAAATGATCGAAATTGTTTTGATTAATATGCAGTGTGCGTATTTTTCTCAATAAATGCGTTTTTTAAGTGAAAAAAACTATCAAAACTGATGCAAACAACTAATAAAAGAATGAGAACGATTTATATAAATCGAACAAGGACTTCATTGACCCTATAGGAACATGAATGTTTTGCACAAAGTCTTCAAACTTCATAAATGAAAACATTAACACCACCGAAAGCTGGATCCGAAGCATATAACCAAAGTGAACATGAAAGTCCAAAATGAAAAGCGGTAAGTTGAAATCACCAAATAATGTAACAAAATCTATGGGCGTGGAAGCGTTAACATCGCCGATTACAGTAACGTGCTTCAGACCAATATTTATATATGAACTCATAATAGCAAACGATCATTAATATTTCAACGCTGCAAAGTGATGATGAAAACAAAAGTTTTTTTTGCTTTCGTGCAAAACATTCATCCTCTTATGCATTCCCTTTCGATTTGAGATAACCAAATGAAATTCATTTGTTGCTAACCTTATATTTGAAACATTTTCATGAAGTTTTACATAATGAAAACTAATTATATTTAAGTTTTTATATTGTCCGCTCCTTGCATAATATATATAAGAATTAAAAATTTCGCTGTAAGAAAACTTCAGACAATAAGGTTCCGTCGTACTTACGTACTTACTTAACCAGGTTATCAAATATGGTATTACGAGTTTAACCTGCTGAACAGTTTACTAACTATGTATATATATATATATATATAAAGAGATTTTATAAGGAGATTCAGGATAACACAAGCACAAGCATATGGAACGATGTACAAAATGTTTAGTTTGTTGATGAAACTATTATTCATTTCTGTTTTACATTTATACATAGGGTGTTAATACCTCAATGCCTTCAAATCTATGCAATTATTCACAAACAACTTAGACAATTTCATAACGATTCCATACACACACACAAAAATGTACGCAAATATATGCAAATATTATATATGTATATAAATGTATTTATATTTAATAAGTTTACTATTGCCACACAGCATTTATGCGGTAAAGTTCAAAAACATCTACTTGAGGGTTTAGGTAAAGCAAATTTTCCATTTCGAAAAGTGCATTTATATTTACCGACAATTTTCCTTAGAAAACCGACAACCACATGTATACAATAAATACCAGGCGGGATTTTACAATTTATTCTGTTGGCTGAGCAGAAGCCATGACATAGTATTCGATACTCGCATAGCAATGCTTATATACGTTACTTATACATAAGTGCGAACACCGTGAAAATTCTGTAGAAATAAATTTTCAACGGTTACAGCCATTTGCCATAATAATGTAATACTTTAAAAATTAGGAGTCGGTTTAGTTTATCGTTCGATTCCTAACTAAAAATATAATGAAAAGATTACGTATAGAATAGTGCTACCGAAATAATCAGAAAAGTTAGTTGTTGGACAATTATATATTAAACTATATGTCTCTAATTAGTCCGGAAGATTCAACGAAGTAAACGTTAGCTACTTTCAATTGATGATTGCATGAGCTCTTATTTTCTGAGAATACATGCTAAAGGAATGTTACATAATAACTGTTAAAAGTTACTAAATAAAAATTGTGTACATAACGTAATTCCTTATTTTCATATAATAAACGATTACTGCTCGGCACAATTTAGCTTTCAATAATTCATAATAGTTGCTATGGTAAATTGTGCACTTTTTATAAATTCAATTCTTGACGAAATAATTTGCATAAGCAACTTACTTCAGAAAGATAAAATGGAAGGTATGCATAAAAAATCTGATATAAATTTTTCAATAAAACAAAATTCTTTTCTTTTATTTTGTGCTCAACATTTGATCCGCACTTAAGGCATTTTGAATATAAATATCTAATATATGAATATATTTCCCTTGCTAGTTTATAATCTTGTTTACGTCTGAGAATAAGTGTTTTCATATTAAACGTAAACAAATTAAGGCAAGATCAGTTTTTTCAAGAAAATAAACAAGGCTGTACCTATTCCTACCGAAAGGGATCATTTTCATCCCCTATTTTTGTCGGCGTCGCAAAAATGAGTTTGGCAAGCTGAAATTTGGCACAAACATTGCTTGAACGATAAAGAATCTAATTTTGAAGTTTAGGTCACAGGTTTTCCGAAATATATCCGCGATAGTGGATCGACACGACAGGAATCGAAAATTATAGACAAAGATATGCACAAGTTGCGGATTAATAGACCACGCCCCATTTTCTCAATCTCATACGATCAAGAAATGCTCATGCCAAGTTTCGAAAAATTGAAAAATCGAAAAATTTTGAAAGATTACACAAGATTTATAGTCGTTTTTTCTTCTTTGAAAATCGAAAATTAAAGAGGACCAAAACGACGTATTCCGTTGTCGAAGTTTTAATCAAAATTGTATTAAATTACAAGTAAGAAACTCAGCCATCGTAACGGTATGTTATAAACAATTTCAGCAATATAAAAAACATGAAAGGATCCATGAAATCACTCCAATGCCTATTTCAAACTTTTCGTCTTTTATTTTATCATATATTTAAAACTGTGTTTAAAAAAAAATCCTTTTAATAAATTGAAATCCAATAATTTCAGAAAAGATAAAAAAAATTCCTATTTTCGAACAAGATTATCAGATATCATTTTCGCTTCTTTAGGAAGTAGTGTATCAAGTCAAACTTGGGTGGGAGGTTTATTCTTTCGATGAGAACTTGATATGTTCACATCATTATCAGGAATTGTAGGCAATGGATCCTTTAGGGATTTTTATGATTTACACAGAAATTCTGACGGTTAACTGACAGCTTGAAAATGCTTGACCTTTGTTGCCAATGATGACGCGAACATTAAATTTCTCATGCAATAATTGTTTGCCTATATTGCTATTATGATCTATTAAAAAATCGTGCTTAAGCCACAAATCTTCCGCAGCTATGTAATTGCTTTTAAGGAGCCCTTAAAACTTCACACTTATCTTAAAGTAACGAATGGAAATTTAAAGAATGAAGTTAAGCCGCGAGATTCTTACTTGATCCTTCATTAATATGTTAATATTACTCCTATCAGAATACGAAGAATTGAAGTGGCAAAGAGAATTAGAGGGCAGTAATTTTATCCCCTTTCAGGATCTAACTTATCTTAGAGTAATTGTTTGGTTACGTACGATCTGCGGCGCGTTGCATTCCCATGTCATTAATTTTAAATAAATTTAATTCAACTTGATTAGCTTTAGTAAAATTGCTACATTTAATTATAATTTAACAATTATAATTAATTAATTATACTAATTATAATTGGTTTAATATTATAATAATGATAATTACTTTTATTATTTTAATAATTATAGTTAATTTTATCATTATAATAAATCTTATTATTTTATAATTATAAATACTTACAAAAAAAAAAAATATATATATATATAACTAATCATCATACTTATAATTATTATAATTAAGTTAATTAATTATATTAGTTAAGACTAATGAAGAAAGTTAATTAAATTACCTTAAAATGTTTTAAAATTAGCATTTCCAATTAATCATATGATTATAAATTTATAAATTATAATTTATTAAAATATTTAATTAACTATAATTATAGTTATAATTATTGTAATTAATTAGTTGCAATTATAATCATAATTATTGTAGTTTATTTATTATAGTTAAAAGTGTTGTATAACTAATTATAATTAATTTAATAAATTAATATAATTAATATAAAATAATTTATTTAATTCATTTAATCATGTTAAATATCAATTTTATGCCCTTACACAATAAATCCGTTTTGAGACACCCACTGTTATAAACAAATTTCACGCTATTATGGGTTTATAGCACTCAAAAGTACAACCATTCCACTGTTACCATAGTTAGAGACTTTCGAAATTTTTGTACTTATAATTGCGTCTACGACTCTTCATACTGTAAACGTTTAAGTTTATAAAACGCATTTCTAATTTTTCATATTAGTTTTACAGTTTACAGTTTAATTACGAAAAATGTTTACTTTTATTAAACTTAAAGCTGTGTATCTGAGTAGACATCGGCAATAATTAAGGAAAATTATATTTAATGGAATCAAGAACTGTAAAAACAAATGTACATCCTTGAAGTGTAAAGATGGAAAAGAATATGATTTTGACGGTAAAAGGACTTAAAAATTTCAAATTTTTTTCAGTATTCATGAGAATCGTAAGAGTCAATACATCCATCTCTCTGTCTGTCTGTTTGTGGTAAACATTCTTCTGGTCAGCAAGAATGCAACGATTGGCGTCAAATTTCGAAAAAAAAAAAATTGAAAACTCTAGCAGACAGCTTAGTATTGAAATTGTGCCAATTCGGTCAAACGATGCGGCCAAAGTACAACCTAACCCGATACCACTTCTGCTTTCAAAAATAAAAAAAATTAGTTTTTTGGTCCTTAATTGTACGCCACAGCAGATGCAATGATAAAGATTTGGATTTATATTTTATGGATGGTCCCGCAGCACCAAACTGGAAACTGGAATTTGCGACGCCTACTCAATAGTAGGCAGAACATTGAAATTTTATTTTTTATCAAAACGATTGCAGCACCCAGAAAAAAACTTCAAAGACTATATAAAGTCTACGTATTAGTGATCAGTATCAAATTGTAATTATTCTAGAAATGTTTGTCAATACTGTCCGTACTTCTGTTAATTGCTGTGGTGAATATACTTATGATCGCAAAAATAGGAATATATGTTTCAAAGTTGGCAAACGCATTCGAAATTATTGCAATTGGGTTGATGTTGAAAATAGTCCAAATCCTGGCTTTCTGGGTGCTTTGCATATGATATAAATTGCCAGTTTTATTGCGTAAACGTAGAAAAATTGGCTACATTTGATCAATATTATAGAGGCCGGAAGTTTAGTTTTTCTCTTTTTCAGTCTGTTAAAGGATAGTAGTGATGGGTATAAACGATTCGGTTGCAGCCAAATATAATTTTCTTGCTTGTTTCTTTTCTCTCTCTGTTTTGTGTTTTTAATCTGGTTAACTCTGCAAATCAATTTAAATAAGTGAGTAACTATTAACGTGTACATATGTATCTTTAAGCTACTAGATAAATTTATTTCTATATGGATGTGCCTGAGTATTTATGGTCGTATCTATATAGATACACAATACAACGAACAATGAATTAAATTGTTTAGATGAATGCATCAAATGATGCGTAAACAAAGCTATCCGTTTATTTTACTAAGCACAAATACGCTCATTTCGATACGTATCTATGTAAATATTGCTATTTAAAGATATATAGTTGCAAAGATATTCATGGGTCTGCTGTGCAAACAATCGTTCAACTATCATCAACTACGTTGCTTTCTATCTACATAATAATAATATCATAATAATAAATTGAATGGAATCGTTAATATATATAAAATAATTACAATTTCGTAGAATAACAAGATGTTTACATTTTATGACTACAAACGAAATTTTCAATCATTTCATAAATATATAATAAGTACATATCTTTATAGTCATGACTTGAAAGTTTAGATTTTACTAAATTTGTTCAATATTTACGTATTTATTTATTAATACTTGCTTAAAACTCATTACGTGAAGCTGAAAATGGCTTACCCAAGGCAAATACAAATATTAAAAAATTTGGATTAAATCGAATGTGAATTTTTTCTTTTTAAAGCTACATTGTCGCTGTAGTAAATGCCCTGATATTTGAGCCGTTCATTTTGTGGGGCAAGTTCATCCTTTTTATTTCGAGATATTTAAACCTTTGCAATTCAATAAATGTAATTAATATATCTGTAGTGGGCCACAACTCACCTTTAAATACCCTACATACAGTTACTCACGTTGAACTATTACAGCCGTTATATTATTTACTATATTAGATATACGGAAATCCCAAATCCAGTTCATTCCAACTAATTGATTTTCCATGAACTTAGGTAATAGTAATGTGCTTGTAAAAATGCATATAAATAGACTATTCGCGGACTGCAGAAATCAGTCGGACAAGAATATTTGAGTCGAAAAAGAATATCAGAGTTGAGAAGTCGAGAGTATTTCCAAAGTAAAATGTAAATAATCGTACCCTTAAAGAAGTTGATTGTAATAAAAAGAGCCTTGTAGTGAAAACGTCCAGGTGTATTTCTCTTTAAAAGAATATCCACGACCTAGTGACACGAACCGCATCCGAGAAAAGCGAAATTCATAATAATATGTTATTAAGGCGTTATACGGAAATGGTCGAAAAACTGATTCGATTCGAACCGTTTTCGGCAGCGTGCGTCCTCGGGCTCAATTATTAACTTACATCAAAATACTTCAACAATTGCGGCTTGTAGGTTCAACACAAGAAAACAGGACAGACAGACAGATGGAGCGACAAGCACGAAATCGCTTCCTACATAAATGTAACAATGTGGGCCTACCTTCAGTTATTCCAGATATTGCCACACACACCTAATACACCCACACACCCTTGTACAACAAGTGGTGTAGAGTATAAAAATATTGGTAAGGATTAGCGACGGGGGGGCGGGCTCGTAGCGGGGCGGTTTACCCATTTTGTCCTAATGTTTGCAATACCTTCAGAGACTATAAAGTATCGGTGAAGGCATGTCTGTCCGTATGCATACCTACATTGTGTATGTTGTTGGCACTCTCCGGATCGCAAAATTAGAAAAAGACATCAACTTAAAATTTAGCAGAGACATTACACACAGATTTGTATTGAAAATATGCCTAATGGGTCGAGAGACTTGAGAAAATTGACCGCGCTTATGCAATATTATAGGTTATTAATATTTAATTATTTTTCAATATATTTATAACGCGCGAAAGCAAGCTTCAAAAACCCTATAAAATATATATAAGTAAATATCGGTAAAAGAGTTTGAAAGTGGCCAAAACAAGTCACAGAATATGCCTACAACGCCCAAACCTCTATAGAAACAAAACTGCGAACACCTTTACTTTTCGTTATTTTTGCTAATTACTCATTAACTACAAGGGGAACGCGATATAAACTTCCTCTAATGTTTCTCCTTTCTCTTAATCTCTTTTAGGATCACAATTGTGATATAAAAGATTCGATCGCAACCGAATATAATTTTCTTATTTGTTTTGATTATAAATTGTTCACAGATAGAAAGATCATATTAGGTCGTATCTATAACCTTCATTACCTTCATTTTTTTTAAATTTTCATATGTGAGCCCTTAACTAAACTGATGACGGCTCTTATTACATAAAATGGCGACTTTCAATCAAAATTGTGTTGAATCGCAACGAGAAAGTCTCTAATCGAAGCTATCAACACTTAGCTAATCTAAATGTTGCAGCGGCTGCACAAACTCTTACTTTAAGCGTTTGAGTGTTTACATAGTCTTAACAACCAGAAACTTACGCTTGTATCTTGATTTTTTTCTTACTTTTATAGTGTAATACTATTACAAAAAGTTTTTCTATGTGAGAAAAATTGCCAAAAAAAGTAACTCTCAAATCCTCTTAAAGTTGTTCTCAAAATTTGCTAAATAAGAGTAATTGCTAACAATATAAATAATAAGCCTAAAAATTTCAATACGGAGTTTTATAAAATGTTCGCCAATAAGTTGCAGAACTAATTAAAAAAGTAATTTTTATTACAAAACTTTACTTTATTAATCAATAAAATTTCCTATAACAGTGACAGAATCAATAAATTGCCTTTGTGACTGTCAGCCTAAGCTACCGCATTGAGCTCATCATTTAATCAACATCTTTTTCCCTGAAGCATTCCTTTGACATTAGTATCCTCGATGGCCATAAATCAATTCGAATTTCAATTTGTACAATTTTGAGATTTAGTGGTTGGCTTTTGACGCGCCTCATTGTCTTCTTCTCATTTACGACCTTTTCTTCATTCACGAGTAGGAATTCGATCGAACCACACACCGCAAATATTAGGAGTTTGCAAAAATGTTGGCCATTTTTTCACTTGAAAACGGCACTTATTGAGAAAAATCGTTGCAGTATATATTAATCAAAATGTTTGCACCACATTTTACCATATTTCTGGCAACATGACGATATCATGTCGAAAGAACTTGTATTGGTTTGGCAGGGATCCACCCATCGAATCATTTTCGTACTTCTTCATCTTTTCGGACCCGCGTACGGTGCATCGATCTCAAGAAGTGGTAATCAGAAGGCGGCATGTGTGGTGTGACAAAACTTCCCATTCGAGCTGTAACAGTGCATCCTGGACAACTCTTGCAGCATGTGGTCAAAAATGGCAATTCGTATTCCCATTTTAAAACCGTTGAACCCAAAACCAACATCAGCATCACCATAAGCCTTTGAAGTCTTTCACCAGTTCCTTCGCTCTCAGCTCTTTGCCGATTCTTTTCAGCAGCCTAGGGAAAGAGCCATGTCTCATCCATTTTTAGATATCGCGTGAAACCATTCTTTTTGTTATGCTTAAGAAACGCCAAGCAGCGTTTCGAATCGGTAACAGTTCGATGTTTTGCTCCACTTTTCTTTTCTATGTGTTCAGCATTGTCGATATCCTGGAGAGTTCGTTTAACATTTGTTGTTTTCGACGAAGCAGAATTGCCATAACTTTTTTCAAGCCAATAGTGAGTCTGTTGGGTATTATTTATAGTCAAAAATTAATGTTTAATCTATGCAAGGAGTGCAGAAGTTTTATGCCAACTTACAATATCAATTAGTTTTCACCATGAATTAATAAAAATTATATCTATTTATTAAATAAAGGTTCAGGTTTCGTAAGAACGGTTTTGAGAAAAGGTTCACAAAGTTGCCACAGCCAAACCATATTTTTCATTCTAATTTAGAATGTCAAAAAAATTGAAATTTTTCTGCTGATTTTGAATAGTCGTTATATGGGCGGTGGTCGAGAAAGTGCAGCGATCTAAATCACTTTCAATAGCGTTCGTCCTTGAGCCAAAGTACGTCTGCGTACCAAATTTCATCAAAATATTTCAAAAATTACGACATGCAACTTCAACACAAATTTACGTGGGCAGACAACAGACAAACAAACAGGCTTAGATCGATTCAGAAAATGATTCTGAATCCATCCAAATAATAAAAGGCGGATCAATCGATACGTCTGTACAAACTTAATATACCCTTATATACAATGGATTTTCCTTTGTACTGAAAATGAAAAAAGTATCTTCACTAAAAACATAACACGACAGATGTGCCTAACTCTTAAGCCATCCCTCTATGACTTGCGCAACAATTTCGCCGCACCATTTTTGCTCACTTGCTTGCTATTTTTGTCGTTGATGGTTCTTGCTGTACTGACATAAAGCACATCGTCTAAAATACTTTGTCTTGTTTGCCTTATACTAATCATATGCCTGCTATTTTGACAATCACGTTTCGGCGTGAATCTCTTGCAATTTTTCTTTAGCACGAAATTTTGAGATTCACTATGAAATTTTAGTTTTTGCTTTGTAAAAATCGCATACAAAGTTAAGATCAGTAGGTACGACTAACCACCTCAGCTACATTGAGCGGCACAATGTGTTCAAATTTCGCGCACTATTTCAATGACGTGCTACAAAATTAAAGAAGACAAATAAGAATTGTGTGTTCGGCTGTAGTCGAATCTATTACATCCACCTCCTTAAGCTGCGATCAAATTTCTTATGCACCAATGTTTTAAATACAAAAAAAAATAAATACAAATGGGCGCAGCCGTCATATTTCGCTTTTGCGCGGGTTTTGGAGCTCACGCATGGAGTTTTTTTATCCCATACAAGTAATGAGCAAAACATTGAAGCTTTTTCTTTTGAAAAAACTTCAGACTTTTAAAAAAACATGTTTCGGTGTGTTCGTGTATTATGACTGATTTCGCGTATCTTCAATACCAATCTGCGTGCGAGAACTTCCAATGTTTGCGCCAGACTTGCACATTCATCTTCATTCTTGCTTCCAGAAGAATATGTACCACAGACATTATATTAACGGCTAGTCAAATATACCTAATTCGATTCAGAATTTGGTGCTGATCAAGGATATATATTTTTTATGAGTTCTAATCAGCTCTCTTCTGGATGTGGATATAAAAATTTGTAACCGTACGTTTTACGCAAATCCTTAAATCCTTAATAAATGCCAGTTACTATGCACTTAGAACACATTATTATTTATCTATAATTGTGCCATAAAGTAAATCCATCTACTTATAGTTTTTTAATAAACATCATATGGATATGCATTTTATTCATTCATTTTTTTTTTTCATTAGATTTGTTATTCTTAATTATCGTTAACGTAAAAGCATTATAGCGGCAGACTGATGATGCGTATTTATTATTGAAAAGCTCTTGCATTTAATCTCAAAACTAAGTTAAACAATTTTCTCCGCCTAATGAAAAGTACGGTATAAACATGAGCGCATAAGGTGAACATCATCTGTTCGTAATGATAACGATTCAAATTTATTTAAAAGTAATTTATTGAATAAACAAATTGAGTTCTGCTATTGAAAGGTTTTTTGAACTTTGCAAGCCCCGCATTCGCTAACGTAAAAAATAAAACAGACAAATCGACAGAAAAAATCAATTTCAATAACATCTTCAAAACAGATATTTACAAAATACTAAAACATCCATACACATGGCAGCATGAATGCATTTAAAAAGGAAAAAAAATAAAATAAACAAAATCCCCGAGGTGTAGCAATACTTGTACATGTGTGAGGAAAGTTTTATTCTTTGAAATAAAATTTTCTAAAGCATTTGCAATGAAATCAATAAACAGCTGAACTCAATTCAAAAGGAAATTAGTTTTGGACGTAACATATGTGACTTAACCTACTGAGAGTAAGGGAATATTCCTCATACCGAAAGTAGGTGAACTACTATTACTAGAAGATATGCATATATCCGTTTTTTGACAACACCACGGAGATCCAAAACGAATCGAAAACACTTTTGGAAAGTAAATTTTAAAAGTGGTTTTAGACGAAATATTTAAGGAGCATAACTATGGTGGGGGAAAGAGATAGCTCTGTGCTATATACCATCACTTTGCTTTGCTATATCGAAAACTCAGAAAAATGTATATTATACCGATCGATTCAAAATCACTTTTCAATATTATTTCATTCGCGTTTTCAGTAGAAAGAAAATAGAGGTGGATCATTTAGATGGGACGGACCCAATTTTCAGAGTTTTATAGACCATAGAGTTCATTCCGCATCTGATCCACAATTTAAAACAAATATTTACCAAGACCATTGAGATGCTCAGTGGCAACGTAATTCCAATTGACTAAACCAATACTTGTAAAAGCTCACAAGACTACATTATTAACTCAGTAAACTTACAACTACAGTATTAACTCAGCCTAATTGGTAATGCGTCGGACACCTTCAAGGTTCGTCCAAAAGTAAAAAGAAAAATAGTTTGTGCCTATTAATAATTTAACCTTTCAGCTTATAAAGAAAAATTTTGGGGTCAATTTAATGGACGCACAGTATTAAATACATTCCATATGTGATGTTGATTCAGAATAGTTATCAAGATCTCCGAGGTACATAGTTATGCTTAATAAAAAGAAGGTAGATTTTTCTCTGTTCAGTTCCAATGTATTAATTAAATTTTCATACCTGCACAAAGCTTTTCTTGCATTATTCGAACTCACAATAGTCATAACATTAGATTCTTCGTTCAGTGGCTTATTAAGGCTGCGAAAGTAGAACACAGAATTTGGCTTTTTCTTGCATACATTGAAAGCTTATATCGCTTTCATCATATCGTCTTCAACACTCAGAAATATATATAAAATTTACAAAATGTATATAGTTTGGATCAAGAGCGGGATCCACAGCGGCCTACGTGCAAATGCACTGTTCACTGAGTGTATTCGTTATTAAGAGTAAATCTCCAACAGTCCTACCTATGAAAGACTATAGAAAGTGCATATTTTCTTGATCAAAGACAAATCCCCAAGTGGCCTATGTGTAACACTGTGCATATTCTTCATCAAGAGCAGGATGCGATGTGACCTAACGTACCTGTCTATTCGCCTCTAAATGCATATTAGGCCGTGAAATTACTGCACCGTCATTCAGTTCGTCTTTTTGATGACCGATTTTTTCTTTAATATGAACTATTCAAGGGATATCTCCTATAGGAGTAACATGGTGAAGATCAGAAGAAAGTAAAGGAAGAGGAAGAGACGGGGCGGCCTAATGTGTGCCCAATCAAAAAATGTTATACCTTTACCGACTGTAGCTATGACCAAAGTACACCGCACTGAGATTACAACTCGTCACCATTAGTCCGAAGGCAAGAGTATCTACGGCTGCGTACAGTAAGAGATCACCTAAAGCTGCATAGCATGGTGTAAGTTCTGTACGAGCGATAAGCCATGAAATATAGAGGGTGTTCAGGCTGCCCAAAAGTAGGATTGCTTCTGGCAATAACAGGCACCCATCTGACTCTGTCAGCAGAGTGCCGAATGAACTTAAAATCTGCTTACGTTTCTCTTTAAAATGAATATAATATTTTTACTTTAGCGGCACGTAATCGATGCTTTAAATCGTAATTCCTAGTATTAATTTCAAAAAATTATTTCATTACTTCTCGGAAATTTTGTTACGGCAATCAGTTCTTAAAATCTCTTATATTACTTATGAAAGCTTCCAACGCGAAATTTTAATTAAAAATTTTCTTAATTAAAATCTTTTCCTACTAATTATGTTACGCTCTCTCAATTATGGTTTCTTATATAACGCAAAGTAATTCAGGTGCAAATGAAAGGCATTTGATGTTATTAACGCTTCATTTTGCTTAAGATCATAAGCTCACGTAAAACATGACACCCTTGGCAGCAAAGTCAACGCGCAAGTAGAAGTCGCATTCCAAATAAAGGCAATAAGGAAAGCATAGTGACACGAGAAACGTGTAAAGATTGTAAAGAAAATCTACGGTTCGAAGAGAAAGATGAAAATGTTTTCTTAATTTACATTTAAATTTTTGGTCTTCTCCTTGTTTGCTGTGCAATAACGTAACGAGTTATTAATTATAAGTGAATCATATTTTAACTAAAGTCATAAAAAATAGCTATTCAATGCATTTTGAATGATTTTGCGTTCATGTGCTTATGTCACGAACAAATTAATGCAGAACTCTTTAAAGCAAATTGCTTCAAATGAATTTTAAACATTATTGTTGTAACATATAGAGTAGTTGGCTTGAATGGATAAAAGATTGTTTTTTAATCGAATTAATATTAACAAGCAGTTGAGAGCACATAAGAGAAGCATATGAAAAGGACTTTTTTCTCATTTACACGAACAATATATAGGGTGTGCTCCAAAGTGTTCTAAAGATTGTCAAGATTTTCTTTGGCATAAAATTGATGATAAAGTTAAGCGAGTCATGCTAGCAGCATGTCATGGCAACTCAATTGATTCCATCTTTATTTCATTATCGCTCTTAGGTATTTCGTTCAGCTGGGAAACCAAAAGTTTTTCTACATTCATCCAATACCTTGGGATTGAGGAGTTTGTTAACATGTATTGGGAAATATTCAATCTGTTATTATTATTATTAATTTAGCCAGACACACGAAGGGTAAAAAGTTTTAAAGCTCTAGCATTTAAGGTTGTCGGGTTTATTGAAAATCCTTTCACACTTGAGACTTGAACCCGTGACTATTGAATTGTTAGTCAAGATTTTTTGCCTGCTCGGCCACTCAAGCGGATATGTTCAATTTAGAACGGCGTTGCTTTCTCTATGGAAGCTTCGCACCACAAATCATTTTTATATTGCTTCTCTCCTATATGACGATATATCGTACCATAATCACGAAGAAGATAAAGTTTGTTTTAGAATATAAAGCCACGCTTTAAAACAGGAAAAATCTTTATTACTAAACCGACTGAAAAATTGGTTTTATTGGTCTCTAACGAACATCGAATGCTGTCTCAAAATTTTCAGAAAACCAATTCCTTCTCTTTTTTGGTTTAACAGACGATTTGAGCCTTCTAAAGCATGTGCAACAAAGTTCATTAAATGAAAGAAATGACTTTCTTCAATTTTCGAACTGCCCGCCAATCAATGCACAAAAAATATTTGTGTCAATTCATGCCGAGAGGTTACAGCTTTTATTTCAAACTTCTCTAACACATCAAACAAATGTCTCTAGGAAGTATTTGTGTTCATTTGAAGACATAAATTCTTTCCCACAGTTCTATGGAGATGAGCATTGTATTGAATTGTTGTCTGTTGCACTCGCTTAAGTTGTTAGGCTGCCAACTTTCGAATTCTTGGGGATCCCACTTCTTTTTTGGTCTTGAAGCATCATATTATGTCTATTTTGGGACACCCTTTGAGTAGATATTAGGTTGAGAGCGATTAAAAGTAAGTCCTTGTTTTGAATTAAAGCTGAATGATGAAATTTTTGATGTTTATTATGAACTCAACTGTAGAATATTATTGTATTACATTTTCTTGCTAGATCTTTAGAGGATAAAACGTGCGATTTCGTTTTTGGACAGATGCAGCAAACATAAAATCTCCGAGAAAAAAAATGCGAGTCTTTGAAAATGCCAAGATCACGTCATTTGGATTAAGACAGTGAATCATGGCACGTGGTTGAAAAAGTCGTCCGATCCGAGCTGTTCGTCTTTGGATCAAAACAAGTCGAACAGACATACATGCAGACAAACGCAAGAGCGAACTTTAACCGATTCAGAGATTCAAAAAAATTTAGGTCTATCAAAAATTCTTCTAGATGTAGCATATATTCGTACAAACTTAATATACCCTTGTAGCTTGGTGTAGCATATAAAAACATGTCTTTAAGACCCAAACCCAAACTTTAAATGCACGGCTGTCTAAAACATGATTTTTCAAAATGGCAACCAGGATAACTTCAACTGTTTTTACCTTCTTCACTCGAAATTTTGCAATATCTTTAAAAGAACATCCTCTCGTGCATCATGTAGGATTTTTTCAATAAGTTAATCTAAGCATTTTTCGTTAAAATATCTTTACTTTTTTTGATCGAAAATTTAATTTTTGCATTCATGCGTTAATTGTACAGACCCATTCTCAAAATTCCCGAATACTACTACTACTTGCCCTTACTATGAACGTGCGGATTAAGGGATTCAACTTTGCCCCAGTCACCCCACAGAAACCCGGGAGATTGGTCCCAACGTCACTTAATATTTTTTAAAGACAATTTTTAATTTCTTTTAATAGCTAAATATATACTTAATAACTTTCTCGAATACTATCGTTCTTAAGCGTTCTTCTGCCATTCCTAATACAAATTATGCAAACAGCTCTTATTTTTTAGACTTTTACAGTAATGTTCCCACTTGAATACATACAAAGTTAATAGCGGTTAGGAAGGAAAAGTTTTATGTAAAATTTATTCTCCCAAATGAAATTCTAATCATCGTTTCGGCACACACGACTTCACGGTTCACGCTTTATACACTGTAAAAGTATTTTCGATATATATTTTAAAAACGAAAATGAAAATTTCACTTCATTTCAACACACCCTTTAACTATGTTTGCGTTTCTATTCTTTTGTAAATTAACTATCAAAAGCATGCACATTCACTGAGCTAACTAACTGCACATACTGGCATGTGTTTGCTCATGTCTGTATTGGCTTGCGCTACTTTACTCTTATTTGCATAATTACGTACACAAAAAATATTTGCATTAAACATTTACATTAATGCGTTTATCTAACGAACGCAGTCATTGATATTATGTAACATTCATTCTTATTCCAATTAACATATCACATACACATGCACACACACACAATGAGGCAATGAATTATCGCACAACTTTACTATCTCGTTAATTGTATGTTTTGGGAGTGGGTGGAGAAAAAAGTTTAAAAAAGAAGAAAAGTAAATTTTCAGTTTTCTTTTCTTTCTTTCCTTGTCTCTCCCGCGCTCTCTTTCTCCTTCTCTTCTTCGCTGACTCTATACTACTACTGTTGTTCGTTCAAACAAACAGAAAATTTATGCAGGAATATCATGAGAACAAAGGTAAAGCAATTAAATCGCAATTAACATCATTAGGTAATGCATTCTCTTGGCCTTTCATTCCTTCCTTTTTCTAAGCGGCTATAAATCAAACCACTAACAAAGTATATTGACCTAGGGGTGAATCTTGAATAATCATGATCTCGTAAAAGTGCATGAAAATTGGTGAACCTTTCGGTTATTGGAAGCAAATTTTTTACTTTTAGTTCAAATATTCAATACGCACAAGTTCGCGTACTGTTCTTAGAAAGTATTTGAAAGCGTTCGGGATTTTCGTGAGCTAAGACCGTTTGCAAGGACACCTGTGCTTGACATTGTTTTCTTTAAGCTTCTGTCAATGCCACAAAGTGCAGCAAAACGCATGGAGGTACAAATAAAGGGGCAGCCCTACGGACTGACTTAAAATTTTATTCTGTCTCAAAGAGAATCTTCAATCTCTATTCCTAGATGGTAAAAAAGGCAACTTGGAACCATCTCCCGGTAGTGAATGTAAGAGCAAACATAAAAGTAAAAATTATTGAATTAAAAACTTTAAGAAGTTATCACGTTCGTGAAACTAAAATTATGCACATAAAACTAACGCATTTGCTTCTACTTCCTTATCTTCTTACTCTGTTGGTCGAAAGTTTTAATTTACCTTTTCGTAAAAAGTTGTTGAATGTTTACGAAAAAATGCTTTTTTCAAAGAAAGTACTTTAAAACTTTCGCAGTATATTTTCCCTGAGAAAGTTATTTTAAATAAACAACATTTTTACTTTAATAAAAACTTTTTCATATTCTAAATTTTCTTTTAGTTGTAGTTAACATTAAAATTTTGCATGTTTTAATAGGTATGAATATAACATTTTTTACTTTACCTAATAACATAAAAATACTCTTCCCATATGCCTTCAACAATATCAATATACTTAAATCTATTGTGGCCGACGTTAAACAAATTCCCTTAACTCAACAATTCACTCTTCACTGGTTAGCCGTGTATATCAAGTAAATCAATTTAACCTAAAAAGTGTTAACTCTTAAGAGGATTAAAGTTTATAACACATTTCTTTTGCTTATACATGGTGGCCGATATTTGTAACTAGAAAAGCTTTTTTTTTTTTAATAAGCTCAATTCTTTTTAAGCCACGTAATAGATAGACTTGCACTAAAAACAAATACCCTTCAAAAAGTATGCTGAATATTAAAAACAAAACTAGTTATTCATGAAAATTTAGTTCGTGCCCTTTTCAAGGTATGACAGGGAACCCTAGTAGCATAACTTTTATATAATGAAATATGTAACACCTTTTAGTCGTTAGTCTGTTCGCCGAATTCTCTGTCTTCACTAGGATCAATACCTTCTTCGCGAAAAATTAATTTTAGCAGGAAAAGAATAGGGCCATAGCACATAACTGCCACATCTATTCAATCGCATGGGCTGAATTTTTAACAAAAACTTCTTACACGACGACAAACAAAGTGCAGTTCTTTCCAACCGAGCCTTGTAATGGAGCAAAAAATATAAAGGTTAACATCGGACTTAAGACATAAATTCATCTATTTTCACCTAAGACTCATCGACTTTGAAGGGATTGCCTTGAACCTTCAAGACGCATAACACGCCTTTCTCGACTCAGCCAATTGATCTTCACAAATAAAAAAAAATTAAAAGTTTCCGTACCGATCAAGTGAATAAAGTTTTTCTTCGACCTCGTTAGTGATGCTTTTACTCAAAAAAACATTGAAATCTGGTGGTTTCATATATTCGTATGGTAGGCGAGTAGATAACAATCATGACTACCGAGTTAGCGATCACAAGTTCAAGTCATAGTGCTCTAGAGCATACTCGCTCATACTCTCACTGCGCATTCACTACGGCGACCATCTCCTTGCATTTCCTTGTCTCTCCTCATTTCTTTCTGACCATGCTATACGTACAGGAAACATCCGCTGAGTGGACTCTTGGGGTGCTTAATTTTATAAACTGACTTAGAAAACATGTTTGGCACCCAAGCCAACACCGTAGAATATGTAAATTGGTTCTGCAAAGAGTTTTCTGATTTCGTCGACGTTTTCACGGTTCGCAGTTTTTGAAGTTAACGGGAAATTAGACAAACGATTGACGTCTTCTTGTCCTTCCGTGTGCCTTCTTTTTTCACATGCACACTTTGTCGTAGGTTCACTCTAAGATTCTTCATTA
Organism: Glossina austeni; assembly: GCA_000688735.1. Classification (NCBI taxonomy): domain Eukaryota; kingdom Metazoa; phylum Arthropoda; class Insecta; order Diptera; family Glossinidae; genus Glossina; species Glossina austeni. The sequence goes on along the minus strand of KK502479.1, from coordinate 444,649 downwards.
GAAATTTAAGGCAGACTCTTCGTTCGACTGTTTGTTTCATTACGAAAATCGCAAAGCGTTTAAATGTGTAATTAATTAAAAATAACATCTTCCCCGCGGCACAGCTTTACCAACTTAGAGGAAAAAAACATATACTTATTATACCTGGAATTCCGAGCACCGTATACATTGAATTTACAAACGAATCTTTTAACATTTGAGTTACAAAATTTTAGTCATCATATAATAATTTTAATAGTTTTTCAGGAGAAAAAAGATTTTTCATGTGCTTTGTATTCAAGCAAATTGTCTATGTAAGAGGTTTCAAAATGAATACACCTTTAGCCAGATACAAACATTTTCAAAAAAGACGAGATTTTGGCTCGATATATAGACAATACTCCTCTCCAGAGTTTTTAGCAAAATTGAAGCCACATCGCAACGAAATTTCCTGCTTTTCATAAGAAAAGCTTTGATAACATCTATCGATAGGATAGTTTTATAAAGATTACTGAAACTGACGATTGGAACTTATTTGTTTGGAAAAATAATTTCGGCGGTTGCGTTAGCACACAAATATAAATGAAAGGAGTTCTACTAAAAGCAAATCTTTTTTTTCTTTTATTTTAAATTTTTAAAATACGTGGATTAACGCTGTGATCGAGAAAAAGGTAGAAAAGGATCGCGGGCTACCGGATGTTCACCCAATCGGTAAATGTTATGCCTCCACCGACAAAAAAGAACTGATTTACTATCATTCATTCTTTCATCATTGGAAAGCTTCAACCACTAACCCAAAGTTAATCATTTCGCTCGTGCTATCGAAAAATCGATCTCAAAGAGTTCGCATAATGAAGATCTTTTTACTGAGCCCCATATTAAGGGTTGATTAAGAGCCGCTTTAGCCAAACTTTATAAACAGCAAAAATGATGAGTAAAAATTACCTTTTTGGATCAGTCTGTTGGCAATCAAGTTAATATTTTTCTGAAAGAAAAAAATTCCAATATTTCCTAACAGAAAGCATTTCATACTATTTTTCATACTGCAAGAGTGCAATGGTTGCGCTCCCAACAAAAGAAGAAAAATAACTTTGAGGCTTATTAAAACAATTGCTTCCACCTTTAGTATTTCAATGCAAACAAATGTATATGGGTATAAAGGAGATGGATATCTTTCACGCACTTTAACTTAATGATAAATTCCACTTAATTATATTATGATAAATTCTCATGCGTCACAATGCGGTTCGTACGTGATTCATTATACTTTTAATTATTATACTCTGAGTGCATGCATCTGTATTGACATTTCTCCGTTGCTCACGAAATGATTAACAAAATATTTTTCAGATTGTGCATTCATTACTTACACAATGCTCTTCGCCGACACACACTCGAAGCCAATGTACAGGCTATATTATATATGGCACATAAGACTTGGCTGCTGTGCTTTTTATGGTCATAAGCTTATATAAGTAATAAATATTTCCTCCAATCGTTCATGCAATCCGTTTACAAAAAGGAGATAAATTTCATAAAATCATACTTTTATGTTTTTTGAAATGAATTCTTTTTCCGCGTTCATGTTAATAACTTGTCTAAAAGTATTGGGCCGCAAAACAAAAAAGACGTCAGCCTACACTGGTCGCATGCTCTTGCCTACATACATATATATATATATATACACCTAGTGGTGATCCGTTGAACTTCATTTCGAATCTTTCAAAGAAAAAATAGAGGGGAATAGTAGAAGTGTTGCATTAAATTAATGTAATCACTGCAATTAATGCAGTTAATGCAATATACACCTTATTTTTTAATTTTTCCGTCTGGCGCACACACAAATAATGCTAACGTTTTCGCAAAACGTAACGAAACAAAAAGGCTACGAATTATTGTCCCTGTGGAAAACTGTAGAGAATGGGCGTCACGTACCTTTACATCGGTCGAATGAATAGTTTCATTGTTTTAAAATGGCATGCGTACAAAGACCATACACATACACATACACATATATATATTCATATATATAAGTATATATAGGGGGTGGGGGGGCCTTATATATGTAGGGACGACAGAGTAGGGACGATGGTATGTAGGCGCGATAGTAGTAGTAAGGACATATTGTAGATAAAAGAAGATAAGAAAAAAAAAGTAGGTAATGCCTGTAACCGTACAATTTGAAAACGAAAGTATCCGGAAAGGCGGAAAAACTGATTGTTTCAAGGGAGGACATTACAGTGAAACAAATAGAAAGCCGGTGGAAACGTCCGTTGACAACAAGTAGTGATAAAAGCGAAGGTAACTTTTTCGCTTCCTTGCTTGATTCTGTAATTAATTTTCTTTTCTTCAAATCGGCCTACGCAAGCGCCGCCTAGACGTCACAAGAATTGAGAAAAATTTGTTCTTGACTTGTTCTTGACTTGTTCTTGAGCACTTGATGGACTTTGTGAGCTAATTACGCTTGCATTAATTCGTAGCCAGTTAAACGTATCCAATATCAACCAGTTAAACGTAACAATATTTGCCTATGCTTAGGGTCGATATGTATGCATTAATGCTTATTGGAAAACAAATTGAAAAAACTGAATGAAAAACTACTTACTGTAATAAATTAAATGAGTTTACTGCAACCGGGTTTTCTCTTCATAATAAATATGTATTTACTTTACGCTATCAGAGATGATATTTTATAAAAAGTTTCTTTTTCGTCTGTTATTTGCTATTTGTTAATTGAATTTTTAATATGAAAAGTTTTCGAAAAATTAATTAAATCGTGTTCTTCAATAATTCTATAACACTGTAATAATAATAAACATTTAGATATGAAACTCTTTATATCTCTCCCCTCTCCCCTCTCCCCTCTCTCGCTTTCACTTTCTCTTTTTCTTTATGTGCGCGTGTGTATGTATTGTTATCCGTGCTCAGTTCCGTTGCCTTTGGAAAAAGAGTTGCTTGTCTTCCGACTGCCAGTAGCAAATATACTCTTATGCGGTTATCTTTTGGTGGCATGTATGCAAACAGTTTTAATGTAATCTTATTTTAAGTGTGTATATATGTGCTCAAATAAAAGCGCAAACATATATATACATATATGTACATATATTTAGGGCTTAATTTGTTTATTTATTTAACCAATGTACATAAAGTTCTAAGTATATACTTCACAATATACTTTAGTATAAAAGATAAGAGTAACACGTACTGCACAATACTTTACTACCTGAAACTTGCGTCAACTGCAGCGTATAATAACTGCATTACGTACAAAGGAAATTTTAAGAGAAAGAAAAAACAAATATATTGATTCAGTTAAATACAATGCAACCTCAGCGAATAAAATCGAATATTCTCTGAACCAAGACGTCAAGATTGCAATGACAAGATAGCCGAAACAGATTCCGAGATATTTGTGTCAATTATCCTGACAGCAAATTTCAAATTGGTTTTCTTTATCATAACAAAATCTTAAACCAAAAAAAAAAAAGCAAGAAAATTTTTTTTTTGTTTAATAACTTCTTGATCACAGCACCTCTCACGAGATTCCAAATAAAAACGAAATTGTTTGTGCTTGACATTTAACCTATTGTTAAGCTCCTTTTTTCCATTTTTAAATTGCATGAAAATATAGTTTGAGCAGCTGAAAAGGTGTTATTTTCCAAGCCATACACCAACACCTAAATCATTCCGGCAATAAATCATGCCTTGCTTGCAGCCAATTTCATTGAACATAATTGCAGTATTTACGCTTTGCATAAATTATGGCGAGAAAAAAACGAGCAAAAACCTACACTAATATTAAGGCGCATATTGAATACCTCTCTTGTTAGTGTACGTAGAGATATGAAGGACAAAATAAGGAAGGAAAGAAACGGACGGACAAACATTTGAGCAAACGAATAAAACATACAAAAAAAATTGTCGAACTGCGTAGATTGGCAAACGAATGAGAAAAGATATCTAAAGGTGCGTAGCGAGGCCCATGTACAGTCAAAAAAGGCCGCCGTGCGATAATTAAACGTCCACTTCTCCGGTGAAGATAAACCCGCACAATCTTGTTAGATCGATCAGTTTTAGAAGCAGTTAGAGGCTTTTTACCATGTTGAACACAGGCACTGCAACTGCCGATGTTCTTCTACACAAGGCAAAAAAAAAAGAAAGGAAAGAGCGAACAATTTATCAAAAGAACGCACAAGTGAGTGAAAATGGGAACACAAGAGTGCAAGGATGGAGACCTGCAAATTGATAAACGGGTGAAAGGAGGGATATAAAGTGAGAGAATCCGACCGATAAACTAACACATAAACAGCCTAGTGAAAGAACTATTGGACTGATCGATAGATAAATGAACAGAGATGAACAGAGCTGCAGACGAAACGGGCGATCCACGAAAGAATAAACGAATATAACCTTGGAAAACTTGGCATGTGGTATATATGTATATGCGGGCAGACAAGTTATCGGACATATCAAAATTGCATTAATATCTTTCCGCGATCCGGAACATATAAGTGTTTTGGTCATATCTCTTTCGTAAAAGGAAACATGAGTAGATCGCCTGTAAGTCCTTCAATTTTCACCCGCACCACTTTACAGCACTTTCAAAAACAATTTATATCCTTGTTGCAAATGTAACAAAATCTAAGAAAATGAGAGTAAGCTTCAATTTTTGTTCTCTTCAGTTTTGAATAACCATGCAAGGCAGGTAAAAGTGTAGTTGAAAAAGCTGGGAATCTGCGCCAGTTAGCAACCCGTAGCTTTAAGGTCCCTTTGAAGAACATTTCGAGAAGAGTTACAAACGTTAGGCAAAATGTTAGCATATCCGCCGCACAATCGGCATAAACGTAATATCATAATTTTTTTGACTGGTTACAGGCATATGCGCATCGCACTGCAGTGACAAAGTTTACCAATAAATTCACATTTTACGAAAAAGTTACGGGCACACACGCCGTTGATATAAAGCATTAACTAAAGGGGATTATTTTTAGGAATTTTAAACTAAATCATGCGTAGAATGTGTTCGAAATATCTAAAAGTCAAGTTCTTAGAAACAAGTGTCTTCACATAAGTATGTTTTTTTTCTTCTCTCTTAAGATGCACTTTATGAATTACAATAAAATATTACACATACTCTGAGGCAACTTTAAAAACTAAAGACCGCACATGCTATTCCATGTATTCCCATATGCTATATATTTATCAGGTGTTAAATGGAAGAGAATTTCATAAATAATTCAACGTCTTTTGTATAAGTGTGCGTATGTGTGGCTTTGAGGCTTTTTCTTAACATACTTCGTTCAAGAGAAAGACGATGTAAATGCTAAATCTTAACTTTTACATTAAACGAAATTAAACATTTGAAGAGCTGTGTCTTTTCATGACACATACTCCCGTTCGTATATGTTAAGCATCATAACATCGGCTTGAGGAAAAAGTATTAAGAGATTTCTTTTACTGTATAATTTCTGATCTTAAATATTCGGCAACACTAATTGGACTGCATCATATTGCAGCGCGCTTGAAAGTTGAAATTTCAATCTGCAATTTTCAAGCAGATAACCTTACATTACGACAATCGCGTTAAGGATTGTGTGAAAATGCGTGACAGAGTAAGGTTATGACGTTATGGTGTTCATTGTGTTTTGGAGTCAATAATCCAGTTGCTTGTCAAAATAATGACACAACAAAAACTCAAAGTGGATAAAAACACTACGTAAAAGAGGTTTATACTGATCGCAATTTTTCTTAACAAAAAACTCGTTTTTCACTGCTCATTTTTGCTCATTATCTTCAGATATGCAAACTTTCTTCCGGCACATCAACTTTCGTACCGTCAATCTGAAGATTACCATTAATCCCTATAGCGTTTTAACGAACACAATAGAATTTAGATTGTTTTCTCGCTTCCGTTCTTGAGGAGATTGACGTATACATGGTGATCGTATTGCTAAAGAAAACACTTTAAAATCATTCGGATACACAACGAAGCACGATATTTAGGTGCAGCGTGAATCTTTTGCTGGACAATTTCGACTGACCGAGTTGAAAAGCAACAGCATCGAATCATTGTTTCGCTCTCTGCCGAGGTATCTTAATGCTATAAGACTGTTTGGAGAAGAGGTGAAAATTCTTCGCCAAATAATCTACACAAGCTCTAAACCGATGGAAAGTTGTGACATTTTCTGAAAATATTACAAAACTTCATAAAAACTAATGATAATTAGATACTTGAAGGGTTTTCATTACGGATAAAGTTTTTTTTAAGTTTTACAGAGAATATTGTTTCGCGGAAGCCATTGAAAACAAACATTGTTACAATCGTGTATTCTTAAATGCGGAAAAGGCGGTATGATAGTCTGCTTTTTAAACTTAAAAAATTTCTTCCAACTTCAATATCTTTGCTACTTAAATCTTGTTTGCATAAGAGAAATTTCTACGATCAAATTGAGAATGAAAAATCCAAAGTATAAAAAATTCAAGCTGGAGTGTCTCGGAAGTGTCTTAAGTCCAATATACTATAAACTTTTCATTTCTGATTGTCGGATGCAGATTTCGTTTTCATCTAGTGATTCCATCAAAGTTTGCAACGAACTATACAATTCATCTCAACAAAATTTCGCTTTGACTAGAATGTTAAAATAAATGCTGAAAAAGTCGATATATTACGTTCATGAAAAAAACAGGTTCGTGTTCTACACTATTTTTGAACGGGAATGACGTCCCTGTACCAACAGTTGCGCAAATTATCACATCATCCCTTCATATCCACCGAAGATTAACATGGAAAAATCATGTCGTTACGCTAATCCCACATAAAACGAAGTACAAGACTAAGAAAATTATGTTCGATCGTGACCAAATCTTCTATACCCATCGCCGTTATTTTATAAAAGACTGAAAAAAGGAAAAGACATAAATTTTCATACTCACACATTCAGACACAGCGAATAGTTTTTTCTTAATAATACCAGCGATATGGGTATCAAATAAAAAAACTTGGAGAGTGTGCGGGAAAGATAATGGGGGCTTTACGAGCCTCCCCCGAATATAACTCTTTCACTTGTTTTTTCTTTTGTTGTTTTGATTTGTTAATAGAATCTTTGTAATACATATTTTATCATTTTTAAGTATAATTTAATATATCATGTCGTGTTTACCACCCACTATTGATGTAATCATGTGTTCCACAAAGAATGCATCAGAATATACTTGATAGATAATCAAAAATGCCCTATTTTTAGCGAACACTGCAAACACTGCGACATGTTGTCATACAGTCCGCTTGATGTGCCTTCTGATGGTTCGAAAGGAGCACATTCCAAATTAAGACCACTACGTAGCTCTCTTAATACTACAGCCGAAATTGATACCTTGGTTTTAGTTGTTAGATACACAAAAATCTAGTAGTGATAAAAATATTCATGCTTACTTAACTCAGCGCCATTAATTATCTTCCAGCTATATTTGTTTGAAATAAGTGTTCAATAAAAAGGAACAACCTCCGTAAAGATATGTCTTCAGCTAATTAGCTAGAATAAAGAAGTCGGGTCAGCTAAGTATCGGCTTCTCCGGCATTTATGCCCAGCCTTTGATGCTCTCGCACACACACCTGCACCTCCCCTGTTTTTTAATGTGTGGTTTTGACTTAATGTTGCCAATAATTCAACCCGGCATTACTTAGTTTGTTAAGTTCGCGCACGAAGAGCGTTGACAGCAAGAAATAGTGTTTTGACCCCGCCGGATATACCTTTACCTTTACTTGTTTACAATAAAAACAGAAATTTATATCGTGTATCAATTTTAGTTTATGTGTAACGCGCAAAAAACACAGTTAGGAAAGCTGTTCTTAGTTTGTGTTGCACAGATATGTCGGCGTTGTAGACACGTTCTTTAAAATGTTTGGGTCATTTTCAACTCATTTGCAAATTTGAAGGCTATGTCTTCCTTTTGGCGAATCTGTTTACCACAGATATTACACATTTGCGTAAAGAGGTAGACAGAGAAACTGGCCAAGAATTTATATACTTTATGGGGTTTTTGAAGTTTGCTTTTGTGCGTTACAGACGTATAGAAAAAAAATATTGATGCCCAATAATAATGCGTAGGCGTGGTCAATTTTTCCCAATTTTATTCAGATACTACAACTTTACCCATAGAACAAAGTTTCAAATTATGGTAAATTTACTTGTTGTAGTTTATGAGTAATGAGAAAAACAAATTTGTTATTACCCTTGAAATGCAGAGGTGTTCTCATAATATGTGGCACTGTAGGCATGTCCTTCAACAAATTTGACCCGTTTTCGATAGCAACGGGCGTGTAAAAATTTCCAACGTTTCAGCCAAATATGAAGTCAATAACTTCAATTTTGCGGCCGGGAGGATGTTTACAACACACATTACACAGAAGGACAGATGGGCATGCTTAAATCGGTTCAGAATTTGATACTCGATAAGGGTTTCTCTAAAGCTTCCCCCTGGACTTTGAAAACGTTTTGACAAAATGAATATACCCACCCTAGGATAATGGACATATAGAAAAGGGTATATAAACGGAATATTTGCGGAATGGAAAGTCAAGAGGGTCGAATCGTAATATTCGAACGAACAAGATCAGAAGAAGAATTAAAACATTTTAACATAAGTAAATAAGTACATAATTTGTAAATAGATTTTCTAAGAATCTAAGAGGAAAAGCTCGCGTTATCCTAAAAATCATAATTCAGTGCTATGAGCTTAATATTAAAAGAAGCCGGATAAAAACGTAAAATGCGCACGAGGGTAGTTCACGTTAAGCACCAGTAACTTTATTTTAAAAGCCAAAAAACTCTAACGAGTAATCCGCCCAGAATCTCAACTTAATCTAAGAAATGAATGCATTATATACAAGAGTACCCTTCATCCTTTTCGGATCTATGGCATGCAATTTTGGGGAACGAACAGCGAGTTTAGTATTGAAATGCTTCCAAAATAGTAGTCTGAGAGTCTTGGTCTGATAGCAGCAAAACTATTCATGATGATCTGGACTTTTCGACTCAACGAGTTTCTTCACAATCTTTTGTTAAACGGAGTAAATCCCTTGGTAATATCTTTTCTAGATGAGTTCAATGAGATGCAAATAATGAAAAGGTATCATACAGTGAACGTTCCATTCAGAAATTAATTAATTTTGTACTTTTCTCCTTAAATTGTTTGTAGTTTCTTTTTATTTATTTAAACATCATGTTCCCATTGTAGGACAGCAACTTCAGTTATTTTCCTCACGATCGCATTTACTTACCATATTTTAAGATAGATTGTAATTTGAACATGTAATTAAAAAAATGCAAATAAAAAAAAAATGAAAGAAAAAGGCTGATAAAAAATCTCTCAATACTTTTTCCCCAACCTAAGATATAAAAAGCAAAAAATTGCTATTCTTAAACATACTGCTGCATTAATTTTTTCATCCAATTTGTAGTATCCATAACATCCAGGATTTGGCATCATGATGACTGATAAGATGCATTCTGGGTTTTTTTGTGTCTTCTTGACGAATGCTGACTGAACTGTCAGTCATAAATTCGTATTAAAAACTCCACAGAAAAACTGTTAATCGATATCCCACCATAACCATGGTTACAATTTTCAAATATGTTCAGTATGAACTATATGTCGTATCGCTGTAGTGAATTGGTATTAGCTGTCACTTATCCAGACCGATGAAAGGTTTATAATTAAACTAAAATTTAATAGTTTTTCTACATTTACTCAGCCAAGATTCGTTGGAAATCACTCATCGCTTTTATCGTCGTCCTTGCTAATCAAACTGAATAACATAAAATAGCCTGACAGTTCATTAACTATTCATAATATCTGAAAGTTTCAGTAGACTGCATGACAGCATTACTGAGAAGTAGGATTTTTATGGTATGTACGAGTAAGATAATTAAAGGAAAACTCATTTCATAACATGACATTATTTCAAATTTGTTGCAATTTTCTTAAATGAAAATAGGAAAGAAAGTTTATAAGGCACACATCGAATTGGTTTACACCTGTGGCTTGCTTTGTTCACGTTAGAAAGTTATTCTTTCAGTTATGGTTATTTGTTCTGTCATATCTTTTATTGTTTATGATTAAACACATTATACACAATCACTCAATATCCGATTATCCATTGTGTGTGGGCGGTAGTTAGTTGTTAATAACAAGCTACATTTAATATCACACGATAAGAATATCAATGTTTTGAGAACGCTACTTATCTTAACAATAGGTCGGCTCAATATATGAATTCGTGTTGTTCCAATTTTCGATTTTTTATTATCTTTGCCTTCAAATGTTATTTTTGAAATTTTTTAATTTTTTTTTAAATATTATATTTATCGTCTTCTTCTGCGACTCAGCAAATCAACAAAAGATGACAACGGACGATTTGAGTATATTGTTACGAAAATCCCAAATGCAGTTAATGCTAACTAACTGATCTTTCCCAAGTAATAAATTCGCTAGTGCGTTTTCGCGGCGCGTCATGCAGCTGCCGGCCGACGAAAAAGATTAGTGGAAAAACAGACAGGGAAAAACCCAGGTACACATTCGCGGCGCATCATACAGCTGCTAGCCGAGGACACCGATTAGCGGAAAAGTAGGTTAACGGATTAAAAATGAAGCCATGAAATTAAATAATAGCAACATACCTGTAAAAATGTATATAAATAGACTATTTGCCGAAGGCAGAGTCAGTCGCACGAGAACGGTGAGTCGGACAAGAACATTTGAGTTGAAAAAGAATATTAGAGCTGAGAAGTCGAGAGTATTGAGAAAGTAAAACGTAAATAATCCTACCCTTAATGAAATAGGCTGTAAATAAAAAACTTGAAGTTAAAAGAAGTTTGAAGAGCATTTCTCTTGAAAATAATACCCACGATCTAATGATACGGACCGTATCGAGAAAAGCAAATTTCGCAACAATATATTATAAAAAAAAGGGTTTGAAATCCTATACCACATTCTTTGCCGCGTACCTTAAACCATGTAATGAGCAATCCTTTAACAAATCGCCAGCGATTTCTTTCCGTGTGTATTAATGTAAATTCCGAACAATCACTTATAGGATGTTGGTAGCCACATTTTGACAAAAAGCTGTAGACCAATTATGTAACCCTTTCTGTCTTTCTAATCGCTCAACATTTGATCGTTTTGTAATACTAATTCAAGTAGCTAGCGATCGTTTAGTTATTTAGTTAGAGAGCATATGCAGTAAAATTCGATTTACAATGTACCACATTTGGGATGGAATGTGGGTCTTCCGGTTGGCTACCGAACTTACTAACTATTGGACTATGTGGTAGACGTAACTGCAGTAGAACAAGTTGGGGTACTGAATAACAATAATAATATCATCAAATACAGTCATGTTTACTTTACCTAATTTCCTCCATAGGCAGCTTCAATCCAATATGAAATGGATTTGTAAACATAGAACCATACAAGTAACCTCCGAGATCTGTAGCAAGCATGCTGTTTCTATAATTTTATAATGCTAAGCTACGATCGATCGATAAGTTCTTCTAATCGATTATTTCTACTGATGAAAGTGGACATAATTTGCATTGTGGCATTTCCTGAACAATATCTAACCTTCCAAGAATTATTCGCAGCATTCCTATGGCTACCGACGCGATTTTCAGCATTACTATGCCATCGACTGCCATTAAAATAACATCTTTTTGAAAGCGAATTCAATTTTCTTGATCTGTAAATTTTTGCTAGTTTGTAGTAATCATAGGCCGATCTTCTACTTTATTTGAATGGCAAAAACGTTTTCCTGTATGCTTTGTATGTATCGAATAACTTAATCTATCCGACTTGAATAGATTTCTGTGGACACATAAATAGTTCACAACATACACCGATGTGGCCGTCGTAATGCTTAACAACGCGGCCAAGATCATAAAAGAGGGATTCTTTGAGCTACTATGAAAGTAATCGACGGACTATGCGTTGCCGGCCGATACTTCAGTCTACTTGTCTATCTTCTCGATGACTTTTCAACAAGACTTACAGCAAAGCCTGCTTCTCATAATGACACGCGTGCTGCCCCTACAAAGATATTGGAAATTTCAAAATATTTTTTTTGGTTCACTTTTTGTCATTTTAATTCATATATATTTCTCGGTACATTTAATTTAAAACATGCACTTCAGTAGATTTTCGTTAAAAAAATTTACATTTACCCCGCTTGCGCTAAGGGGTATACTAAGTTTGGGCGAATATGTACCCACAAAACAATTCTCCTTTAAAACCCTCCGACCTTATCGGTCCCTCTGATGGTCGATAAGATCTCTGACTGCCCATATATTTTTGTGGCCACTTTTAAGAAACCATGACGAAATAAGATACATTGACCTATAGTAGCCCAACGACGAAGTTTACGGAAAACAAATTCGATCGGATGATTCAAACAAACCATGCCCACATATATCCTTATCTTAAATACATCGATATATGAAAGAAAATTTGAAACTTTCAAAATTTCTCCACAAAAATGGGCGAGTGACACGACCTCAGCGTTGTAAATTGATGACGTCGGCCACTACCTTGAACCTCCTCTCATATAATCGTTCCTACGACAAGCAGGCCTTTACATGACAAACTCGTCCAAATGACATGACAATTAAATGAATTGAGACCACATAGATCTGCTTTTGAAACTCAAACAGTGGTTTTATGCGCGGTAAGCCACGTCCACAAAGTCTAATTTTTAGCACTTTGACAAGTATAACAGCTTTGTAAAATTTGGAAGTCATCTGTTCACCGTTTGGCCCCATTCCCATATGACGACTTCCATCAAAAGTACACCTTCACCTGAAAATAGGATTTAATTATTGATAGTTTATTGATAATTTATATTACGAAAATATATGGAGAGTTAAACAACAAAGAGTAGAGTATTTATTGGTCGCTCTTGCGCGACTACAATGCTTTTGTTTGCTCTTACATAGAATGTATTAAAGAAATAATTGTGTTTTGTGGCGTTGCAACGGGAGAAAGGAGTGAGAAAGGGAAAGGACTTCCCTTGTTCTTCTTTCTCAGTGATCAAAGCCGCCATGCTACATGGTTAGGGAGTGTAAAGTATTAATGCAAATGACATTCTTTGACTCTACTTTGTTAGAAGTCAAGTGATACATCACCAGCAAGTGTGCTATAGTTTGTATCAATTCAAGCAAATGGTTTATTATCCTCAAAACGAAGGAATATTCTAGCCTCTAAATTTCAAGCATCGTCCCTTCTGTCATCGCCATGCTTTGAAAAACTTTTCTACATAATTTCTTATAGTAGCAAAAAATGTGATGGAACACTAAACCTTGACACATATGTATTCTAAGTAGAAGTACAAAGAAGAAAAATAAGAAGATGAATATATTGAGTTATTTCTCGAAAACAAATCAACTGTAGTCAAAAACTAAGGCAGGGTGTTGAATAATTTAGAAAGTAACATCAGATCGTCCGGTTAGCAAGTTTCGACTGTCCGTCTGTCTTCATAAGGGGGTTTTCACGTGTATTTTATGAGTTTAACCGTGTGTGGAGTGTTTCTTGGGTAGAACTTGAACTCCTCCTCCACTCTAGTGACAGACCATTACTTCCAAACTAACTACGCGCGGTTACCCATTACTACGTTCGAACGTCCAGCTTTTTGAATGTATTTATATAACATATTATTTCGTCTGACTTTAACTAGATGAATAATAATAATCCTTCCTGTTACATAAAAAGTTTAACATCGACAAGAGAAAATTGCAAAGGAGTAAGTGAATTACTCATTATTACCACGGGATTTTCAGATATTTATACATATGCTAGAACGTTTACGTATCAAAGAGTCACTTAAAACTCCTAGCTTTTCATCTATTTTTGTGTAATTCAAATAAATGTCTGTCACATCAGGTCGGTACTGTTTTACTTCGTAAATCTATTGGCGTAGACATTTTGATATCTTTTTTTCGATTCTTACAGTTTTTCATTTTCTGTAAACGTTATTGAAACAAACAACTTCTACATGGTATAAAAAAAAGTTTTCGCAAAACTGGTTTTAAGCTTTTCATTTAAAAGTTTTGGAAACATACGAATTGAATGAATAGATTGGGGAATGTGCGGATTAACATGATCAAATCCATAGAACGAGACAACATGGTATATACCTTAGGCAGTGTTTGATTTGAACAAATCTGTGAGTTGCAAGTCGTATGAGGAAATTAATTTACCACAAAGTTGAACGTGCTAGTTAGAAGAAAGAAAATTAAAGAAAATGTAAATGCAAGACTCTTAGGTAAAGAACAAACATTCCTTTAATGAAAAGAGCTTCTCTTTGACTTTTCCTTTAAAAGCAATTAAATGATAACCAAACTCATATACGTTACAACGTTTATATTTTCTATAAACAAAATTATATTAAACTTCAGTGTGATATCATAGCTATGAGAGGTAGCAAAGGGAGCTAGCAACGACAAGTAGCAAAGAAAGGTGAGCAGCAAAAGTGGCAACGCTATCCATTTCCATTTCTATTTTATAATTATTGTACGATTCGTATTACTGAACGTACAATAAAAGATAAATAAATAAAACAAAACTTGCTTGCGTTACAGGTTGATCTGAGTGAGATAAATGCAATTTGTAGAAATTCCAATGGAGTTGCATAGTGTAGTAGGTGGTGTTTTTCTCATTAAAATTTCAATTCAACAGCATAAAAATTATTGTTTACTTTGATCATCTTACTTTCCCTCCTGTTCATTTCCCAGTTTACCATACCCTTCTCGTTAAATCGTATTCTTCTTGGAAAAGAGTGCTTCCTTAGCGCTTAGAAATTTTTCACCTAAATTATTTATCCCTTTTCCTAATATATGTTAACGCAGAATAGCGTGATGTCTTCTTATATCGCTTCTGTATCGGAAAATTGATTGAATACATAATAACAAGCGAAATGATGGGCACTTGAAGTGAACCCGAAACTGACTCCATTCTATCAATTATATTCTTTTTATGTCTTGTCCTACTTGCGGTACACGTCTAGCTTGTACGGATGTAAGTAAGATCCAGAAGGTCTCAAGATAGACCCTCCTTTTGTTGTATCGAACGATTTCCAATCGTTTGTAACGTCCAGAAGAACTCAAGATAGACCCTCCTTTTGTTGTGTGAAATCTGTCCGCGTGTACGAGTATTCAACCTATAGGTCGCAGCTTTTAAGATATTTTGACGAAATTTGGTACACTAACGTGCCTTGGCTTATGATCGAAAGCTACTGAAAGTGAATGCGATGATTTTTACAATCATTCCACACATAACGCGTTATATTGAAACAGTCGTCACATGAACAAAAATGAATATTTACGTGTATATACACTGCAACGAATTTAGCTTAAGATCTTCTAAAAGCCTTAAGTATTTATGTGTTGAATGAATGAAATCTAACGCCAACAAGAAAGGAAAACTCATAAAAGTCATACTCATGCTAAACATTATTTAATAACAATTTTAAATAGAGAAAAGGGAGCAAAAAAAATGCCAATGCCTTAAATACAATAAATAGTCATTAAATGCTAAAGCAATAAAAATATTTTAGCACGTAGACAAAATATTTCTGAAAATATAAGAAGCAAAAGGAAAAACCTACGAAAGCATATTAAATAAATTGCATTTAAAATTGTAACTAAATGCTATTTGCTAGAGCAAGCACTTCAACATGCACACATGAACTAAAAATGTTATTTATTTAATATTAGCTAAATAAATTTTAGCAGGGAAACACACCCGGACTCAAAAGCACAAATCGAACGTAATTGTAGTAAAACTTTGTGAACTGTAAATAAAAATATCTACAAATTCTTGGCAAACGCATCATTTTTCCCATGCTATGATTGTATACAGAAACAACAAAAACAAAAACATCATTAACAACAACAACCATAACGAACTAAATAATCTTTATTATCAGTTCAGACCACTTTTTGTCTAACCTGATTGAAAATTCGATTTCATACACACGACTTGTAGAGTACAAAGGTTTAACAATTAAGCCAACGTTTTTAAGGAAATTTAATATGACCTAAAATGGTCTTAAACACTTTATTAAACAGTAATGGAACTTAGATCATGTAATACATAACTGCCGTATGATATAGAAAATTTAGTGAAACAACAAGAAAATGGTTGTTTTAACAAAATGCGTGAGCGTATTTCGAAAATGAATTGTTCTCTAAATTACTTCGTTCCACTTCTTGGCAAAACACACAAAGATAGTTACCTTCGGAGCAATACATCTGCGATGTTTTTCACGCGCTTTAGGTATTTTTTTTTTTTCTATTTTCAAAACGATCAAAACTGCTTTCCCATCTCCTCTATCGACAATGCTTCGTAGCCACCGCTCCGTGGCTAGGTGAATAGCGAACATCCCTTGAGGGCTAATCGAATGTAAAATAGGTTTTTCTTACTTTTTGACTTTTTATTCCTTAGATCAATTGCGGTACAGGATATATTAAGTTTGAGTGGACCTATGTAATACGCAGAATGGCTTAAGGTAGGTCCATGTCTTATGATGCCGATCGACTCAGAAAATGACTCTAACTTTGTCTTTCCGTCTGCCCTTTTATTGTCTGTCCATGTAAATATGTGTTAAGCCTAAACGCCGCAATCTTTGAGATATTTTGATAAAATTAGGAACACTGACGTGTTTTGAGCCAAGGATCAACGCTGAAAATGGTCCAAATTGATCCGTTCTTCGACCACTTCTCCATATTACGTCTTATTTTGAAAAGTCGTTGTATGGTAGAAATTTGCAATTTTCAAAATTGCTCGAGAAAAATCGCTGAGTAATAGAAGTTTTACATTCGAAATTGATATAAAAAATTTGGTACGGCTGGCCCAATTTTTTCAATCCCTTTTTACGAAAACTAAATCTCTGTAAAGTTAAAACGTCTAATTCTCAATATGTCGTGGTGAAAAGTGGTTCGTGATAGGAAATTAGGAAAGAAATCAACCTTACCGACTACTACGTAGGTCTACTTTTTGAATACCAGAGCATATAAATTTCATGAGGATATAAAAACTCTTACATGCCTTACATACTAAAAAGGCCTAATTGTCTATTTTTGGAAAATTTTTTCACAGTAGTATTTTGATATAAAAATTAAATGAACTCAATTTTAAACATATGGGTTTTTTAGATCCCACTCCACGTAAGATTTCTCATAAATGGTGGTAAGTCCTTCAAAAAAGCATTTAATTTTTAATACTTTATGATGAGAAAGCAAAAGCTTACAAAAGAAGAAATTTCTAGTTTTTTATGCCGGAAACTGGAAAACAATAAAATTTTTTTGTAAGTTAATTAAGTTTGCTAAATTCCAATAGGTGGGCTTTCATGAGAACAATGTCTTTGTATGAAAATAATGTGTATTATACGATGTATTATTGCCCAAATGAGCGAATAACTGTACTAGGCGAAGTGGTATAGGATATGTAATGGTTGTCCTTGCATGACTATAATGTTCTTATTTGTTTTTTTTAGAAAACTTCTCGAGATCATTTCCATATATGTGCGCAGCGAATATTGTTAAAAACAGGAGAAGCAGTTTTTTCTCCGCCTGTCTGTTAAAAGCTGGGCAAGTTGAATTAAAAAGTTCAGATTGACGAACCAACAAGTTCCCTATTAGAAAGTGAGTGACGTAGTTTGCATTAACGATAGTAAAGTGAAATATTTACTTTTCCAGTGTTTCGTAAGTATGTCTAAGAGAAGATTTCCTATAAATATAAACCACAAAAATGTATGCTTTCTATGACAGATCTTATTTCAGGACGGATATAAGAAGACGTGTAATCTAGCACTTATTCTGATTAAATTCATACCGTAGGATGGCTCATGAGTAAACCTGTGGATTGCAAACGGAATTATAATAGGTCTGAGCATAAAATTTTAGAAAAATAACAGATAGTAACATCTTACGACTTTCTTGCTACTGGTTTTCATTTTTATCAGCTAAACGATCGTTTAAATGTCTATGAATAGTGAAAACTATGCCTAGGGTAGAAATTTTAAATAATATGAAAAACTTTCCGAGCAACGTCATAGGATTATGTAACAAGTATTCGGAATGGATGGGATGACTCAGCGTGTGCGCAAGGAACTTGATGGCGAAAAATATTTTAAACACAAAAGCTTTTGTAGCCATTAATTTAATACTACGCGGATCCAGATATCACAGATTAGTAAAGCGGTAAAGGAAAAGATGCTTAATTTTCAACTTCAATTGTCGTCTGTGTACGTTCTGAAGTGAATATGTGGCAATCTCCGCATTAACTATATTACAACTCAAATGGTTCAATTAGTTGATTGAGAAAGAAAAAATTTAAAATCACGTTTGAAGTCTTAGTTTTGATGGCATTATCGTAACTGCAAAGAATAGAGATCAAAGCGCCTCTCATAGCACAGATCTCTTTTAAACTGTGCTTGATTCGGATGCAAACATTTCGACTTCTATTACAAATAAACATTCTACGATGATCAAAAAATCATAAGTTTACGTTAGCTTACGTTATCTAACAATAACAGTTTGCCTAATTCACATTGAACGGCGAAGGACGAAAAGTTTGCTTACACGAGATATTAAGTTCCAGAGCTCAAGTAAAGAGCAATATAATTACCCGCAGCTCTTAAACACCACGAACATAAGCGGTTGCTCGAAAATCAATATAATCTAATCTTGGCTTACTAAGTAAGTGAAAATGAAAATTTGTATATCTCGTATTTCAACAAACTCTAATAACTTTGCCTTCACTGGCTTATAGTAATACAAAATTTGCCTTAACAACAGGAGTTTTGTATGTAATAACCTAATAATATTGACTATTAAACGTATACCAATATCGAATTTTTGTTTTACCTATCACCGAACGTAAGTGGTGTACGTATTATGTCTTATTTGTTCCTAACAGATAGAAATATCCCGCAAACTCTCTCTAGAACTTCCACAAAACATATTTATAATTCTGAAGAGATTAAGTCTCCGCGCCGACAATAATCTCCCGGACGTCGTCTGTTCGTCGTACGTTTCCGCAATTTAGACACAACCACGACTAAAGTAGGCAAAAGACTGCATCTTAGACAGCAAATATTAATTAAAAAAGACAAAAACTTTAAAGTATCGCCTATGAACCAATGGATCAAGAGTCCGTTGAAACCCAAGGCATTGTAAACTTCTCGGGATCCGCAAATTAGCAACAACAGGGTATTAAGTATTCTTCGTAAACTGAATTTTCGCATTGGTTCATAGGTGCATTAGAATATTTTTTCAACCAATGCGAGGCGCTTAGTTGCGGTAGTGCACGCCTTACGTGACGACGAGCAAAAGTAATGCATTTATGGCGAAGTTTAAATCTAGAGCACTTAAGGTACAAACAGTAAAAATAGAAAAAACAACAAAATATTTTAAAAAAATTAGGATTTTTTTGTTGATAAAATTCTTCGACCTTTTCAAAATGTTTGATCTGCTTCAATATGCCGGGGAAATTTTCATTTTCAGTAGTGACGAACAATTAAATGCATTTAGAGTATCGTTTAGAATATCGTATTGTCCCCGAAAGAGTATTTCTGCGTGATAGAAAAAAAAAATTTCTTACATTTGCCGTGAGTGAACAAACTCCGAGAGCAAGAATCCTGTTTCGATCTATTGTATCTCTCTCTCTGTCCCTCTCTGTCCCTCTCTCTTCCTCCCTCTTTCTCTCTCTCTCTCTCTCTCTTTCTTTCGTTCTTTCTCTCTGTCTTTGTTTCTTTTTTTCTCCACCGCCATTTTTCATAAGGGAAGCGGGACAAAAAGTGCAACGCAAATAGTTTTGCGATAGTTACATTTCATATCATTGACGAGGGATATCATGTAAACTTATATAATTGGAGGAGAGAGTATACCAAAATTACTAGCGATAATAAATCGTGAAGCAAGTATTGTGGGGACCAAAGCCAGTAGTTCATTTCATTCCAATACATAATTTTAACGTTTGTTTAATTACATGTGACATGGTTTGTCCAAAACTTAGGTTTGTGGGTGTGTGGGTGAGTATCATTTTCGATTTCATTACATGTGATCTTCTACAACAATTTTGTCTTCTTAACAAATATTATAGATGTACGCAGACTGTGTGGTCTTTTCACGATCACACAGACAAAGTTAAATTATGATCTCTCAAAATCACGCTGCTTCTATGCATATTTGGAATTGCTAATAAAAACGAACATTATAGATATAAGTAGACTTTCATAATACATTGCACAAGGAATTCCAACTTTTCAAGGTCGAATTCAAATATTGATCTCATAAAATGCCGCTCTTGCGGCAATTACGAATTTTTACGAGCCTTAAGCATTATATTTTTTTTTTTGTTCTTTAAGCGAGGGAAGGCATTAATAGCCTTGTGTGACTTTCGCTACAATAGGAACCCGTCTACGTCCGACGACAATCTACCGTTGAAACCACCGCTAAGTATTACGTCAGGACAACCGTCTTAGCCTCAGTTCAAATCATCTGCCATGTGGTTATGTAAGCTTTCGTAAGCGCTCTTTTGATCAAAGCTTAGCAATTGCGATTTCTCTTAAACGTTGTACTAGGTTCCAAATTTTGGCCGGCAGCAGCATAGATGCTACTAAATGGTTGTGCGTCACCCTTTCTCTTATAGTTTCACTTATCATCTCCCTCTGAATTGACAATCTTGGACGCTGCACTATTGTATGCTGAGTAAAGTCATATTTTTCCACTCTTTGCAATATTATTCGTTATCGTGTTGCTTCTTTTGCAAGTGCTGCCGAAAGTAACCATGGCCACTCAAAATTTGCGTTAGGTAAAAGTCAACGTTTCCATGCTTCGTTTCCACCCATTCCTTTACATTGAGGACGAATCTACATGTCCATCTACGTAAGCTGGAGTTGTCCTATTCCCTTTGCCATCCCCGCACGATTGTTTGCTACATTCGTTCCTTTTTCTCCCATGCTAGTCGCCTCGGATGTTGCTTTCGAGCATTGTATGTGTCCCTGGCCAAGGGTTCAGCTGGCATTATTGTACTGATAACATATGCAGCGTTTTGGAAGCTTTTAGATACTCGTAGTGCACATAATCGGAATAGCAAGTTGTTGCACGCAGACTTTCATAGGTCACTGTGCGTAAAATCACAAATGAAAACTTTTCAACATTAAAAGAAAGTTGTTTAAAATAGTAATTGGTTGCAACCAGCTGGTGAGATCTTCTGAAAATTACGCACTTATAGGTTAAATCGATAAAAGGAAGAATGTCTTTACAAAAGGATTAAGTTGTTTAACATAAATGCAAAAATTCATTTGCTTTGACAACCTGCGTACATATGTACAGAAATGTTTGTAAAAATATTTATACGTAATATACACATGTATGTGTATTTATGTATACATAATACATACACATGCAACACAGATGTAATATGTAGTGCAAATGCTTAACGTATGTATAATGCATACAATTTTAACCCCGTTAAAAAGTTATCTAAAACACTATCACAGGCTGTTACGCTGTAAACAATTGTTGCTATTGTAGTTTAAAACTTTTACTTACAACTGTCAACTTAAGCTGTAGCACATAATTTCGCTACGTAACATTTACAATGACATTAGAAATTTGTGTTTTATACAACTTCACAACGCATACCTACACGCAATGCACAATGAATGGTTCTACCTCTCCATCAGATTTTTGGGTGGTTGGTTGTTGGTTAGACACCCTGCCTGCCTGCCTGCCTGCTTCCCTTTCATACGGTCAAAGTGAGAAGGCTATGGTTGCACAATGCGAGTAACTACAACTAACCACTACGTGTCCGTAACACACATTTAACATATAGAAGTACATGAATATTTTAGTGTGAATGGAAATATCTCTTTTTAAGGATTGTATCCCTTGTGCGTGGATGTGTACATTTTATCTGTTGTCATTTTAAACTTTGTTACTTATTCTTAAACAATTCAAAGCGAATATTTGGATTTTCATTGTAACCGCCATTGCGTGCGCAATTGAAAGTTATGCTAAACTTGTTAGACCACCTGCTACCCGATTGCATTGAACGTATAAGTTGAAGCACCCGCATGCAAAACTTGAACGAATTAATCCAACAAAAATAGAAAATTAAACTCTTTTTCTTCAATTTTCTTCTTTCTTTTTTAAGTTTTATTTCTTTCTCGTTAACTTAGCTAAATCGTTTTGTTCAAGTTTCTTCCATCTAGTGATAGAGCGTTCCAATTACCGAATGAAACTTTGTCAATATACGCATTTGTTTCTGTGTCATTTTGCTTTTGTAACTTGTAATTACTGTACCTGGCTGCTGCTCTTCTTATGCACAAAGTGTACTTATTTTTCATGTTCACCATAAAGATATATATATATATATATATTCGTGTTTGTGTTTGTGCTTGTGTTTATGTGTGAATAAGCGTATGCAATTGTATAATTGTCAAATTTTATGCCAAGTACGTACACATATGTACATATATATGAAATGTATTCAACACTTTTATGCACATGGGAGAATACTTAACCAAATGAATTCTGTACATTTAACCAGATTCTCATATACATGTACACACACACACACACACATCTATTAATACATTTATAATGCGACTCACACGGATAATTTACTCACAAAATTAAATGACGCTTTTCTTTTAATTTTTGATGAGTTACACACGCTCACACGGATTCGCACCTAAACTCTCACCAAATAATGAAAAAAAAGTAATTTTATCAAGATTTATTTTATGGCCTTCATCAAAACTAGGCCATAAAACTTGCAAAACCTTACACCTAGTTGTCCATAGATTATTCGTAGGCATCTTTCTTTTATGTCCTCTATCAGACATAACCCAAACGACAATACCTTTCTCAAAGTGACGACATCAGTTTCGAAAACAGGAAAAAATTCAATAGAATAATAGCAACTAAACAAAGGGCTTGCTTGTTCACACACGCTAAGTGATTGGCTGAAATTGTTTGCGGTGTTCCCTTATCGTAATGCTTAAAATATTAGCCAGACTGACATGCATTCTCTTAAAGTATACCGTTCATCTCAAATGATTTTCGTGTACAAGCGTCTTGATTTTGTTGATGTTTTTGCCGCCCGCCGGTATTTAAGGTCCACCATTATGACATAATTCAACTGTCATTTGTTGATCTGCTTTCCACGTTTTATGCCATTCAGTTGTCTGCACTTTTGATATTTATAATGCGCAATTCGCAATTTTTTTGGAAACAGATATCTTGACTCTTTGCTCAACTAATTTTTCGTTATAGATATTTAAATGTACTTAAAAGTACGCTAAACATGAAGGCGGAGGTCTCCAATATATTTGCGCTCAGGTATATCATGGGGAAATACATTGAGTATCCTCCCTTTCCTTCCGTTCTGTAAAAACTTTATAAGGTAAGTTGTGGGTGTCAGAAAAGTTGAGGGGCTTTTTTTGGGCTTTTTGGAGATGAACTGGGGATGTTTTCGTCTCGCTCAAACTAAATAGTAAAGAAAGAACAGTTTTAAGAATTATTAAGGCGATACTTCGTACCTTGTTAGCGAGGAACGCCCCATTCACGGTTGGAGACCGCTGCATTAAGCTTTAGTGTTGCTCATAATTCCGTTAAAGACGGCAAACTGTAGCGATAACTTTAACCCAAGTTTTACAAAAAATAATAAATTTCAGTTACTTTCTAACTAACTAAGGCTAACTATAGTATGAATTTATTCTTACTTCGTGTCAACTATCATTCCCGTCATATAAATAAATGAAATCGTTACACTTAGACATTCTCTGCATCGTGCACTTGGATATTCTCTGACGTCTCAATATTGTTTGAGTGTCGAGTATCTAAGTATATAAGAATTTTAACTCAATAGTTATAGCAAACGAGACTATATCCATCTATTTCACACGATGGATGTATTCCCAAAAAACTTCGTCTAAAAAAAGTCAATGTAAAAATAGATATTGACTTAACAGCACTCATATACGCATATAATCGACGTAACCTAAGCGAGTTGTGAAAAATACAACTCGGAATTACGATGCAAAAAAAAACTTTCGTCAGAAAAATTCACTAAAAAATTCATTAAACAAATTTATAAAATATTGAGAATGGTGTTGAAGCAAAACAATTCGTGTAAAAAGAGAACTTTGGTCCCTTTAATTCGTGTCAAATCAAATTTCGTGTAAAAAGGGAATTAGGTGTATATATAAATCCATTAAGCTCAGGAGCCCGAGATTTGAGAGCGCCTGTTATTCTATTTTATCCGTATTATATTTTCGTAATCGTTGCCCCAATTTTATCCAGAGTTAAATGTCCGAAAACATATATACAAAAACTTACGTTCCTGATTCTCATAAGATTTTCGTTTATCCATTAGCCTGTGTCTTCTCTTGTGTTTTTGGAACTTTGATAAGAACGGAAAAATAGAGATGTACAGTTGAAATTTTTTACAACCAACGAAAACCAGTATCATTCTAAAAAAAAATAAATTGCGTTCAATGCAAGTGTTGTTTCAACCGTTGCATGTTACATGTGACACACACAAATTTTTATATCTAAATGCTGCACCTGAAAATAGGTGACCTAACCGTCGCATTTTTAAGAGAAATGAGCACAAACCGAAGTAACAAAAATTGTAAATTTAAACTGCCGCGAAAAACTTCTTAAGTTATTGTTATATAATTCCAATGGCAAATACGTAGCATAACTTCAGCAAAAAAAAATAGTTCAAATGTGAGGGATGTTCCCAACAAAATCATCATTTACTACTACAACTTCTGCGAAACGCGTTCTGCGAAAATATTTGAAAATATTGATTGGAGCTTGATTCAATGCTTAGAGCGTCAGTGGTGAACAGCCTAATTTTACAAAAACAACCATTCACTTATTTCATAAAAGCTTAACTCTATCTGTTTATTAAAAGAGAACTGAATAATGGGTGTACTTGTGCGAATTTCTAGAGCTTGCTGGAACTATTACATATCGCAAATATTAAGTCCACCTAGTCAGGGTAAGTCGTGCGCTTGAAGAAAAAGGGCATTTTATGAGCAAAGGAATTGGGAAAGTGGTTTTGCTTCATGAAAACACCCGTCCGCATATAGCAGAAGCACTCAAACAAAACATCTTTAACTTGGGCTGGTGGCTTCTCGCGCTTGGAACTTATTCACCAGACATGGTTCCTTTTGAAAAATCGTTATCAATAGTTTTACAATGATACCCTAGCAATTTTATCAGAAAAACGGCAGAAAGTTATCGCTCACATGGCACATAATTGGTTTATTAAAATTCGTTTAATTCTTGCTTAAATTATAAAAGAAATTATGCTTGAATTTTAGTGAAGGAAAGCTATAAACTTTCTCCTGCTTCTGTATTATCAGATATGGGAGTCCTCATGAGCGTTTTTTTTTATGAAAGTCTTACAATTCTTTAAAACAATAACTAGCAATTAAAAGAATTAGAAATTACTTCAGTTAGATTACCTTACAATCAACAATTTGAAAATCACTGATTACTATAATATATAAAGCATAAGCTCTAAGCGTCTCATTATGATTTATATAACAAGTGAATTCATCCTTACAATCAAATCACATAGAATTCATTTAAAATGTACACTTAAGCTTAATAAAGAGTAAGAAACGTGACGGGCATTAAAGCACGCGAACGATATAAAACAATAATCAACATTATTACTTGTACTTAAAGGTAAACATCATCACTTATGCTTACACATTTTTTCTTAAACGTATATATATATGTATTTATATATACATATGTGTATATACATAATTACTTACGCAAATACACATATACACAAGAAACTTACACTCATTT
Organism: Glossina austeni; assembly: GCA_000688735.1. Lineage (NCBI taxonomy): Eukaryota > Metazoa > Arthropoda > Insecta > Diptera > Glossinidae > Glossina > Glossina austeni. The sequence goes on along the minus strand of KK502479.1, from coordinate 418,778 downwards.
TCACGTTAATAATATGGGTCTAAGGCGAGGAGGCAAGAGATATTGTAAGGCTCACGTAGCTGGTAAATTGCAATTAGTGGCGCAGGATAATTGAGAGCATGTTTTGCTATATACTTGTTAGTTGTATTCCGAATTCACACAATCACACATACATATAAAACACACACATACTGTGTGTTTACGGTGTAAATGGTTTTGCAAGCGAATCCATGAGGCGTTGGTTAGGCTGCAGACGACAATTGAAATGTCATCAATTTTTATGAGAAACACGAGCAAAGTCACGTCTCTTTGGTTCAACCGCAATCATTGCAAACTAATGTCATTAGTGTACAACAACGACGACGACGATGGCGACGGCGATGACGACGACGACGACATATTCGCAGAATTCAGGCTGTAAATTCTATTGTTATAGTTAACATTGTTTACATCAGGATCACGTTGCAGCATATCGTCTAAAGCCATAATGTAGGTTTGAGCCATTTGTAAAGTTTCAAATTTAGAGAGCTTCTGATCCATAGCTGGCGTAGGCACTACTTGGCGCAGGCGATCGAAAGCCTCGTTTAAGCCATTCATACGTTTACGTTCACGAGCATTGGCCGCTTGACGTCTACGCTTCAATAATGACGGACTAGGGGGATTTACGCCTACCGCCACTGACTTTTTCATGCGAGAAGCGTTTACTTTACGTGGCCTTTTCACAACCTTTTGCTCTGCCACGTCAATGTTTGTAGTATTATTATGGTCTTGTGTAGCGGAATGATTTGCTATTGAACTTATATAATGGCTCTGGCAATAATCATTTCCGGATGCAAGATTTAATTCATCTTCTAAAGACCAAGTATTAATGATCAACGATTCTGTAGCGTTTACGCTTGTTGTTCGCGGAATAGTACGGTTATTATTATTCGATGGATAAACAGGACTTTTTATATAAAATGAATTATTATCGTCCTCTGTTGATGAAGAAGGTGACGTCGAATTATTGAATATGAAATTACTTAGGTTGGCCGTATTGTCTTTGTACTGATATGTAACGTATTTGTTTTCACTTATATTCATTCTAAAAGTTATTAACAATAAAAATGTGTGATCCTCACGAATACCGCTTGAAGACTGGCACGAGTCATGTACACTCAATGGTGACCTGACAGTTAGTTCTTTTCTATCCATCACCAAAACAACAAAAAAGACAAAATTCAATTGAATTGAAAACGTCAGTTGTTTAGAGCAAGACTAACCAACTGGCTACTTTGCCTGACCATGTGGCGTGTGCCCGGCGCAAGACCGCAACAACTATCTAACGCAATATTAGTGAAGTAACCCCTCAACCCAATTAAGTTCAAAAGAATAAATATTTTTATCACAAAAGCGATGATCAGTTTGCAAAGGTTAGAACATATATACATACATTTACACGTACATGTTCATAGGCTTGTAATAGTATGCATGCATAACGATCATCATTAATATATTCACATTTCAGAGGACTCACTATTGAAAAGACTTTTTTTGCTAAGGGTTAATTTCCTTCTTTTGACATCACGTTTACTTTTAAGGTTTTTTTTTATAAAACAGATCTTAGGCGATTCGTAGGCTCTCTGTTGCTTATCTATAAATACATGAAATAAATGATACATAAATACGTGCGAAAGTGTGATTAGCTTTTTTTCATGAGAAAGAAATTAAAATCTGCTAAAGCTGTTTGCTTTTAATTTAAAAAAGTCTCATGGCTTAAGCATAACCCTCTTAACATTAGGCGGCTTACATTTTTTTTTCTTTCTTTAGTATATGCTCTAGGGGGAGTAAGAACGAAAACAATTATTCATTTTAGTTTATTGCCAAATTGCCACTATCATGCGGTATGCGATCGTTCTTGCCTTACTCTCTTACCAGGCTTTTGCTTTCTTATACATATCCTTGCTGTCATTGTCATCGTCATCAACATTAACATATAATTTGTGACTTTTACGGTTTAAAGAACACAAATACACAACTAGCCGACGAAATATTTAACAATTGACCGAATAGCAGAAAACCCTTAAAAAAAAGAAGAAATTACAGGATAAATAGTTTTAAATAAACCCCTCAGAAAAGCAGAAGAGACGCACAGAGTCGAACGTAAGCCAAAAACCATAACCAAAGTGACCATATGTTGCCCTTATGGCCTAAAGCGTATACGAATGTGTTTGTGTACATGCTGAAGTAACACGAAAGTCCTTTAAAATGTATACGAGTTTTATGTGCATATGTTTGTGCGTATGTGAATAACCAACCATCAAACGGAGGAATAGCTTGGGTTATTTGGGTTTAGGCAAGCACGCCTGAAGAGACTTTGCAAGTTTAGTGCAATTGTAAAACATTAATGGATATAAAGGCAAACGCTTGGCAACATAGGAAGCGTCCATAAGGCAACCACAACATGTTGCACCAGATAGTATGGAATATCAAGTAATAATATAAATGCAACAAACGGACATTAATACTAAATATCTATATACAAAATTGCATGTACTTGACATGACACACGAACACATATAGATATCCACAAGCAAATGTGGTCATCATTATGAGTATGCATATGAATCTTTGTATTATTACGATGTGTTCAACTGTCGAGTTGTGTCTATTCTGTGGTATTTTCATTTGCATGCAAACTGTATATGTGTGTCTTTAATTTAAAGTCTTTACTCTCTCATATAATATGTATGAATGCATGTATATACGTATATACGGTGAAGCAATAACTTCGCGGCTCAAACTCATTAAATGAATTTTAATAAACTGGCGAAAATATGCAATTTGTTACTTTTCAGTTAAAATCAGTATGCCATCGCAAACGGAGCGAGTCCCGCAAGCTTATTTTACAGTAAAGCTTACATTATTGAAAGAGCTTTGTGGAAAGCAAAACAAACAATAGCGGTTCGTAGGAGTATTACGAACGCAACTTCCAAACTTCTCAGCCTAGACTAACATTTTCTCACGGTTTTATGGAGGAAGACAAAAATTTTTTTTTTTATTGATCAGTTCTGGCACTCCACCTCACCAGCTTAATCGTATTACTCGTTGTTAGTAAAACGTAAAATTCATTTCCAGACCAACTGCATGGTAAACGATACCATTGTAATCCCGCCAAGCAAAAAGCATTACCTTAATGCGTTAATGCAGGCTTTACCTTTTTGGATCGTTGCTTTTATCCTGCATCATTACCGTAACCCTTTGTCAACCTCTTCAAAAATTGACCGATTTCATTTTACTTCAGCAGCTATGCGTAGATTTAAATTCGATCTGTTAGGTTTTTACAACGAACTCGTGTAAACACCACCATTGGGTTTGTTTTCGCATGTAGCGCATAGGCAAGTCGACGAACGACCATCTGCCTCAATATTTTGAAGAACATTGGCAACTTTAGAAACGACTGGACAAACAGAGCGAAGGCGGGGGTTTGCCTTCCTCTAACGTCACGAACTTTTTCCTCATATGTACATATATGTAGACTTATTTTATATATATATATATATTTATATATATATATACAAGAAGTATCCAGAAATATATCAATATTGGCTTAATTCCGCCTGAAGTAACCACAGTCGCTTGGGATACGGCCGCACCGATCCTTGTGGTCTTCTTCTGAACTGAAGAGAGGACTTTATGATTTAAAATCACTTCCTCGAATTGTTGATTCGAAACATGAAGGACTCAAACAGAATCTTATTATCCAAAGTACGAGTATATGTTATGGGCTATTGCGAAATGATAAACAATGTCAATGCAACCAAGTGATGTGCGCGCGGCGATGTCTTTCAAATCCATTATATCAATATATATTGAATTTCAAGACTTTATTTAACACGTTTCATTTTATCAATTTTGACATCATTTTGTTTTATATTTTGTTGCCATTTTGAAGGTAGCTTCATAATGCTACTTTCATAGAAACCTTAGTTCTCTTCTCATGGTGCCAATTTCTTATCACTAACGAAGTCATGCAATGCAAAAAAAAACCTGGTAATTGCTTGGTAGCAGGTCCGGACTATATGTGGCATGCGTCACAACTTCCCAACCAAGCTGCCAGAATTTGTGGCGAATCACTATATACATGTATGGTTGGGCGTTGTCCTCATGGAACATAACGCCTCTCTTGTTGGACATTTCTGGCCCTTTCTAGGCAATAGCTAACTTTAAACAGGCCAGTTGTTGACAGTAGAGATCGGAATTTGGTGTTTGGCCATAACATTCCAAATGATTCCTTTCCAATCCCACAAAATGCACAGCAGAACCTGCCTGCCATTAGTCCTGGGTTGGCCACCTTTTAACCTGCTTGACCACGATCGTCTTCGCCCCAGCCATCATTCCTTTAAGTAAAGGATCGATTTCGTTCCGTTTGGCGAAAGCTTCGCAGATGGAAATTCAATCCACAACGTGCTTGGTGTTCAATGGGTTGAAAAGACTCAAACTTTTTTTAGAATCCTGCTTTGTGCAAATGGTTTAAAACTGTTTTATGGTCGCTCTTCACCTTTAGGCGATATTACCACTGCTAAGATGCTGGTCAACTTCAATTATTTCTGTGATTTTATCGACATTTTGAACGACGGGTCTATGCGAGATGCATCTTTAACATCAAAAATACCTAAAAGGAATCGACAAAACCGAAATTGCTCGTACTTGGCTCTTCGGGACCATAAACACGCCTACTGAATTTTTTCTTTGTTAACTTCCATTTTTAGCACCCTTCAACTCACAACTGGATGAACCAAATAACACAAAAGAAAAGGACATTTTTTAGAAGATATCGATCACTACAGCCATCTGCAGAAAAAATAATTATTTTCTTTTTTCCCAACCTAATATTATGAATAAATTGAAGAGAAAAGTTCACGTTTTCACATCAACTCTTTGAGATACATGAGATGATTTGATTTTGCCGTCCGTGAAGATCGAAAGTCTCTCAGAACATGGGAAATTCCGGTTACTATTTACACTAAACATGTATTTTTATACAACTACAACAACAAATTTTTTGTATAAAATCCCTATAGCTGTGGTTTGATTCTGTGTTTTTCTTTTCCATAAACTTAAGCCGGTTTCCTTTTTTTTAATAAAAATCTGTTTAAAAATCTGAAAATGTCAGCTGTATCAAGAAGGACTTATCTCTTATATGTCTTTTTTTCCTTAAGATGTATGTGCATATAATTGTAGTACATTTGTATTTGTGTACGGATTTATAATAAAATAAGTTCTCGCCAAGTTCTTGCCAATAAAGCAACGTTTCCAGTTTCATAGCTCATTTAACCGAATTGTGTGCCTTGCATGGACTTAAACAATGTATAAATTGATATCATAACATTTTTTGTAATATACAACATATGTACATATATGTTATTGCATGCGTATCAAGGATTTATTGTCTGAGTGGTATTATGAAAATATTGTTAAAGCTAAGAATTGTTTTTCAAATTTATTATCGTTTTTAAATATTATCTGGTAAAGAAAAGTGTAAAGGACGAAGAGATGGTTGTGGTTCGTCTTATTACTCAGTTAAATTTCAACTTCACTTTTTAAATAAATTCTTATTTTTTAAAGGGTGATACCACTGTAAATAAGTTGTTTCGAAAATCTATTGTCTCTTATTAGCTTTCTAGGTTCTTTTATCTTCGAGAACAGGAGAAAAAATATTCAGTACCAGAAATAAAATTTTTTCTTTGAATTTGCGAAATCTTTCTCAAGAGCTCCAATAACCTACTTGAGTTAAACAAATCTTTGTTGGGAAGTTACACATGTCTCTAGGGGTTTAACGTCCGCCCCTGGCATAAAACCTTAATCAGTCGGGTTCCCTAGAACCATCGGCAATTTGTGTATTTCCATTGAGGACCTCCCAACCAGTAAGACAGTCCCCATTGAAGAAGGCCTTGCTGCCCGGATGTACTGAAATAGAAAATGGATGTGGGCCATTTTCTCTCTTATTTGTTTGCGTCGAGGCTTATCTAAACACCTCTTAGATATTTCCCTACAAAAATTGGAGTTAACCACAGCCACCACGAATACTCCCCGAGGGGCCGTACCCGGCAGTCAGCTAAGAAGGCATTCTCCCGAAAGTCAGATGGGTAGTGCATCTTCCAGCCAGGAACAATCTTCTTTTTGGGCAACCTGACCCCTGTGGACGCCCATTAACTTCGTGGCTTAGCGCTCATACACAGCTTGCACCATGCTATACATCTTTGGATGATTTCTTACTGTACACAGCCGCAGCCGCTCTTGGGCATCCAAACACTATCCTTTCTCGAGGAAATAATGCTTCCAAGGTTGTCATCTTACAGCACACACCCAACTGTACCCCAGCCTTCGGAAATATCGCCGGCCATCATGTAGTTTGATGACCTCCATAAAAGAGAACCAAAACGGAGAACAAAAATGCTCTCTTTTCCTTAGAAAAGAAAGCCCTCTTCCGAAACACGTCCAAGACAAAACCCCGTCACCAGGTTATAGATAGCAAACCTTAAACGTTTCTTTGCCGTTGACTCGAAAGACTTAAAAAACGTCTGTGTTCAGTTAAAAGCAACACCACATAAAAATAAGTTAGCGTAGCTTCCTCGAAACATTCGGTGAGGTATAAAAGGCTGAGAACGATTCGAAAGGTGTTAGCACTTTTGCTAAGATATCAAGAGTTTATAATGAAGTTTTTGAATTTATTTATGTATTATGAATTCTTCTTTAGAAATATAAACTTTGTTGCTTTCTTCAGGATTTTGTAGGTGCACACATCACAGCACACGAAAGCACGCCTTTAATCTATGTAAATATACAGTTATGTGTGCATGTGCTGCTCTCTCACAATCTTCTTAAAATACCGTTTAATACCCATCATCATACTCGGTTTTTCAAAATGTTTGCAACACCCAAAAAGGAAGCATCACAAACTATATAAAGTACATACATTCCTGATCAACATCAAATTCTGAATCGCTTTAAGCATGTCCGTCCGTCCGCGTGTGTAAAGTCTGTTGTAAACAATCATGAAACTATCGACCTGAAATTTGCAAAAACATTTCAAAATGACCCAAGCCGGCCAAGGGACACACCTACAAAAACTATGCACACTTTTGCCTTTGGTGTTTTGGTGTTTGGTGGTCATAAGGTACAACTCATACAACGTACGTGAAAATAGAAAAATTCTCCCGTCCCATCCACTATTATAGGATAGGAATTTAGTTCTTTTCCTTTCTTTTAGACTTCTTTAAGATAATTATGGTGTGTATCTATGGTATGGATTCGGTCAAGACCGGATATAATTTTTTTGTTTTAATATTCAGTTAATTAGCAAACGTGAAGTATAAATATTTTGATGAATATATGTCCAAATAAGCCCCACACGTTAAATATATATACAACAATATTATACATATATATACAAAATCTTTCTCTTTTAAGGAGATATAAATTTTTTACTTGAAAGAAATTTTTTCCGTCCGCGAAATTTCTTGTTTCTTCCCCAATTGGCTGTGATAAATGAATACTTCCTGACAAGCCCAATTTCTTACCTGGTAAATTCTACGTCCTCAGATACCCTAACAGATAACTTTAAAGGTTATTGAGGTTCATTTCATATTTTAAAAACAAAAATATATGATCGTATCTTCATCAAGTTGAACGTTGAATGGATACGAAGCTGAGAACGATTCGAAAGCTTTCAACAGTTCTGCCAACAAATCAAATCTCTTTGTTCAACAGCAATCAAATGTTAAGAGTTAACTTTGATTTTTAACCAGTCAGCCAGTAAAACGCTTTTTTTGCTTTTATGCCATTTTTCCAGGTCAATATTCTATCCGGATGTGTGTCTATGTCCTTAATACAGCTCGATACAGGAATTTGCTTACCGTTAAAAAATGTTCCTTAAAAAAAATATTTCCTTAAAACAAACGTGATGTGTGTAAATTTTCCAGCGTTTACGCAATATGTTCCATTCCTTTAGCTATATAGAGACATTATTAAGGTGCATTTGAACGAGATTTGAAGCTGTGTGTTTACGTTTGTTGCATGATATTAGAGCTCTGCTGTATGTAGCGACCGTGACATCTTCAGCCAGCCCCATATCCCACGAGAAAATAGCATACAGCACAGGGCCTAATACATTACCCTGTAGAATATCTGCATTGAATTCACGAACGGCTGTAATTTCATTATTTACTTTAACAAAGAAAAACCGATTTTGGGAACAGTAAAGAAGAATTAAATTAAAAAGCGCGGAGAGCATCTTTCCCAGACTAAAAACGTCCGGTATGACAAAATCTGTGGAAAGCTTTTTTAACGTGCAAGAACACTGCTGAAGAGTGTTGTTTATTTTCTACCGCTCTTGTTGCTTTTTTAACGATTCAACAGCATTTTATAGGTGTACGAAGCTCGCGGCGAAAACTTAATTGATACTATTATTACTATTATCTAATTATTATTACTATTATCTAATATCAATATTATATTATATTAATATTGCTAGTATATAGCATGGCCTGCAATCTTCGCAGCAGGTGTTTTTCAAACATTTTCAAAGAGCCAGACTTCTTGGTCTGTAGCACGTGATGTCTTTCTCCACTTGATCAGGTTTAGGCGCCCCCATTTGATTGATGATTCAGTCTCAAGATTGAATTGCAAATTATGAATAATAGGACTCTATTTGAATAGAGCCTTTATTGCTTTTGCGTATATCTTGTCCTAGCCCCAACACTTTTATTGGTTAAAAGAGATATATCGGTTAATCCATTTGGTATTTATACTTAACAGTTTTTATTTCATATTATTGTAGGCTTTATTATATTGCAAATTCTTTGCCATTGTTGTTGCTGCCGTTGCTATTGCACGGATGCTAACTATATTTATTTCTCTAATGTACTTAATTAGTTTATGTCCCTTAATTAATATTTCTATTTCTAATTAAAAATATAAGTAAGAAATTTATATTCGACTGAGAACTAGGCTCGCGTATCAACCACCATTAAAATCTTTAGGGCCCCATGCTTTCATTTATGGTAAAATTTAACTTTCACCTTTTAGTTCACTAAAACGCATTGTTTAGGGAAATTAAATCCATCACAGTATTTTATTTAATACTAACATACTTTGCTTTTTCAGCCTTCTGTCTTTCATAATTTGTGAACAATTACCGAAAATCCATAAATTTTTGCTTAGAAAAATGGACTTGCGTTTACGCTTCACTGCGGGCTTGTGCTCTGACCAATTTGCCCCATTTTCAATGCTCATCTGCATGCAGAAGCTTCCAATCTTTCCTCCAAATTTGAAATCAATATCGGCTGAGAAGCTTCATTTTGGGTATTGCAGAAGATGAGCACACCCGCCATTCTGCATCGATGTGTGTAACAAATTTATTTTTGTAGGGAAGCCAATGTTTGGATCATTATTATTTAAGCTCTATGGCAGTCATTTTACTTCACTTTCCTTGACGTGTTAAGTTATACTCAGTTGATTAGAATAACGTAACTAATTTGTATTTAATAGATTAAGACATTAAAGAATATTTCACGGCACCTACGGTGCAAAATGTGCTATTCTCTCCTTGACAAATGCCGCAAAAGCGGCAGCTTTTATCAGCAAAGAGAATCAGCAGAATATTTAAACACAGCAGAGCATTTTTGTGATCTTGGGATTGCAGATTAATCAAAAAAAAATATATCTATAACACGCTTCAAAACTTCAAACGCTTTTTTCTCTGAAGGCGATTTACCAAAACGGTGTGCAGCATATCGCCAATATTTTTCATTTGAATTTTTTGCAAAAACATCAAAATGGAATTTTATTCATTTATTTATTTATTTTCGGCTAATACAAGGCAACTGTTTACAGCATAAAACTAAGCTTAAATTTGTTTGGTGCTTTAAATTTAAATTAATAATATGTCTTTCATCAATGATACCAACAAGGAAAAGCACTACAGCGTGACGCCGCCTAGCGTTGAATGCTCTACACCGTCTTACTTAATACAGTTATTCATGCAACGGCTTTTCAAAACAAGGTATTATATGGGAAGCGATCGAAAACGTGTCCCAAGAAAAACCATTTACAACAGCCTCCGTCCTTAAACCAAAACACGTCAACGTACTCAATTTCGTCAAGAGATCTCAACAATTAAAGCCTGCAGACTACACACAAAGCACAAAATACAAACCAGACAGACGGACACACAAACTTAGAGCGATTCAGAAAGTAATTCGGTATCAACTGCTGTAATAAAAAGAAGGTCTATCTTAAGTCCTTCTGCATGTTATATACCTTCTCACAAACTTAATATGCCCTTGCACCACAAAAGGTGTAATATATAAGAATGGTCGAGCGGAAATAAGGAGAGATAGTCAAACGGATATGAAACGAAAACGACGGAAAGATGAAGTGGAACTGACGGTTGTTCGGACGGCCTTATGTACACACTGGCAAACATAAGCAAACAAATAGACAGACAAAGCGACATGCATGGACAAAAGATTGGTGGACGGACAGATATCATAAATAGCACGTTCATCTTGAATACCTTGATATCCTTGAATATCTTGTGGTGGCTTTAAAATCGGTTTCCCTATACTAAAGAGTACAAAATTATCACATAACTACTGCACGGATATATTTAAAAGCTGTTTTCTTATTTCTACATAATATATTTAAGGATTAAAGCTCTTAAGCGATTACGAAAAAGCGAAAAGTTTACTTTAAAAATAATGATAAATAATTTTCATTTAAATTTATTGTAGGAAAATATATAAATAATAATATATATATACATATATAAACAAGAAAAAAAAGTAAGAAAGGCAAGTTGATCTGGGCCTTTCATGCATCCACCACCTCACACCAATACATAGAGGTTTTGAAAATGTTTCAATAGTTATAAGTTTGGCAATCAGCGAATCGGCAGCACTTTCACGCTCAACTCTTTGCGAAGCCCTAGAAAATATTTATACAAAATTACACATCAAAGTCTGCAACAGATTGCAAATAAGAATCGTATGCTTGGTGTGTGTTTTTAGACTGATCCAATTTTGAGGTAAAAACAACTCCTAAGTTTCCAAGAACCACTTTTATAAAGAGAAAACATAAAATTACTCTTCCAAACCGATGGGAAATGATCTCTTTGGGAGCAAACATTAAAAAAATATGTAAGCAGAGAACATAGTAAATCAGCACAATGTTGGAGAATAGGAGATCGAACACCATCAGGACCAGGATAGTTAGAAGGTTTCAAAGTTTCAAAGGACATAGACAGAAAAATATAAAACGAACTTATCGAATCGACGGCCTAAAGAGAACGGCAAATACCATCGCGTCGACGATAGATATAATAATATGAAAATAACAACATTTACTCCTCCTTTGCTTCACTTTAAAAAAACGAAAAAAAATGAAGGGAAAAACTGCGTAAAAATAAAACTGTTTGTCTGCGTCCTCGCACAGACATATAAAAGAAAATCTTTGCGACGTTTTTCCCAGTTGATGACTTTAGAGTCGCGTAACGTTGGTGACGCTAACCCTATCAAGCCATGCTATGTATAGGTAATGTGTGACGAGCAATCGACAGTAGAGAAGGAAAAGAGAAAAACATTGTGACATATGTGTACTCACCCGAAAGTAAATGCAAAAATCCTTAAAAAATTCGCTTTATTTTACAATATCCTTTGATTAAACTGACAACGTATCATATGCTTGTAAAAAAATTTGTGGTGTTGATGGTGGAGTTTCTTTATCAAAATGAACATCCTGCAAATATTTCATTCATTTATGTGCTCGAAATTATGATGCTTGAAACGCGCCGCGCTTTGACCGGGCAATCGTTGACACAGTTGATTGAATTCTTTAGAAAATTGAGAAATACCCGCGCCTTTCGCCTTAAGGCGTCACTGTCAAGTAACAATTTTCATATATTTGTTTCCGGCTAAATACAAAAAGGACCTCGATATTCAAGCACTATAGGAATTAATGTTAAAAATTTTAGTAGCAGTCGAATTTCCACTCGCAAATCACTTGAAAACATTGATAACCGGCGATAAAAATGTGAACACCTAAGATTATAATCCCCGAATAAGATCGTGCTCCGTGATGGCTAAAGCGACGCAAAGGATGGCGATGTCCAAATTGATGCTACCTACAATAATGCTCTGTGTTTGGGGGGATTTAAAACGCAGCTGTGTATCACGTTCTACGACCGCTTCACATGAGTGATTATATGCGTGTGTTAGCGCGTAATTGACCTAAAACGTCTGCAATTGATCAATTGGATCGTCGCCATCTTCCACTACGGCCATTCAAATTTTTAGTGACCCATCAGAAATTGCAAAGGTTGGCTGAAAAGTATGGGCTCGACTTTTCCCCGCCCGACTACCATTTTCTTCGTTCTCTTTAGAACCCTCTTGATGGCATAAAGCTGACTTCAAAAGAAACTTATGAAAATCTATTGCTTCATTTGTTCGCCTACGAACGTTAGAAATTCTGTAATGATTGCGTAATGGTTTTATGAGAAAAATTGCAAAGCTTTAAAGATCAAAGTGGCCCATATTGGTGAAAATGTACGAAATTTGGTTTCGGTAATTTGTGAAGTAACAACACGAACTTTTTCACTTACTCAAAGAAAAATAGAAATCAAAAGAAGAAAAACGGTTCTTGACAACATTACTGTGCGGATAAACATTTTAAAAATCCTTTTTATTAAACACTTTGTGTCTTTCTCACCACGTTTATGTAAAGACGAGAGAACAGAATGCTACAAACAACAACATAAGCTGGTAGCCTTATGTTCACCTTAAAGATACAAGGAGATTTTATCCCTTCAGCATCTCAATAAAGGAGAAATTGTGGCAATTTGTTTAATGTTTAACCTACTTTCGATTTTGGGGCAAAAACGAGATCTTTGTTACAAACATTACGTCAAAATGGTTATGACAGACTACCTTTTCAAAAAGACATTCGAGTAATCCGACCAGAACCCAAAGCAAGAGGAAGAAAACGCTAAACTACATTAAGAAATTGCGTGAAAATATTATCCGTACGTATATACATGTATCTAGATATATATAAATATACACGTATAAACATTTATATATTCTTTTTAATACATAAGCAACCAACACACCAGGGGACTAGAAAAAAGTTCATGTACCTTACACTACACACAGGGATGACAATGGCCAGACTGCGGTTACTGAGTCGAATAAAATGTAAAAAAGCAGACATATATGTGAGCATGGATAAAAATGTACATTTCAATTCTTGTACGTATGTATAAATAAAAGAAAATATTAGAGATACAAGCGGTATTATTTGTTTATTTACATAAAACTATTTTAAGAAATAAAACAACAACGAACTACTCTCGAGATATAATTTGCAACTATTGTAGGCAACTGACTTTGAATTGTGCAAAAAGGCGTGGCACCGCGAAATAAAAATAAGTACCAAACCTTTGTTCTTCTTAAGACGCAGTCACCTTAATTGGTTTGCTTTGCTGACATTACTAGGCGTTCCAGTCAACCCTCAGAAACTATTTTCATTCTTCAATTTTATCCGACCTTTCCAAAGCCTACATTTTGCTAAACTATTTGTTCGACTATGTTAGGAAAAATATTGAACACATCAACAAAAAGTGTATCGTATATAGTAAAAATATAAATCAAATTCCATTAACAGATTGTAGACTCCAGAGCCGCACCTAAAGTGGTCAAATTAACCATCATAAGCGATGTTGCCATTCTCAAGTCGAGCCTAAAAAAAGTCTCTCTCTAGTCCCGTCTCCTCACTCCACTACTCATAATCCTTCGTGACCAATACAGTGCCTACATGTAAAGAGAGGACATGCCGCTGAGTTCCGAAACAGAAGAAGTAGTAAACTAAAGATACGAATTTTCAAATATCTAATCAGATATCTTGTGCTTATTTCTTGAATTTTGCAAATTGTATAAGACAATCAAGATACCGTTGTTCTGACTTTCTGGAAAAAATGGTTGTCTTTTGATATAAATGTTGTTTTTATTATTTATATCTGGTGTTGGTGGTTGATTCTTGTTGTTTATAGCATAACTTAAATACACTTCTGTTGGTTATGTCGTTAAGAGTGCTTAGTTAACTGTGAGTTTTTTTTTTTTTTTTGAATAAGAAGACATCCAAACACCCTACATTCGGGGAAGACATCATTTCGTAAAATTGGAATCTTTTCATAGCTTAAAGTTATTGAAACACTATTAAGTTCACAATTCCTTCGAGACTTTTAAAAGTCGCATAAATCAATTTCAAACCCAAGTACGCCTTAATTTCGGTACCTACCTTAAAGGTTTAACATTAAAAAACTTTTGAAGGCAAAAATATATATATATTAGGTTGGGGAAAAAGAAATCCATTATTACTTCTTCTTCTTTTGCTTCTTTTTGAATCCAGCTTTGTGTAAATGGTTTAAAACTGTTTTATGGTCGATTTTTAGATCTTGGGCGATGTTACGACTGTTAACACCGATCATTTCTCCGATTTTATCGACATTTTCGACGACCGGCTTACCTGTGCGAGGTGCATCTTTAACATCAAAAATTCCTGAACGGAATCTACGAAACCAAAATTTCACTTCCATTTTTATTTAACACGCTGTAACTCACAACTGAATGCAGCAAACAAAAAACAACAAAAGAATTTTTTTTACTGCGAAATGTCACCTTTCCAACGGGCATAAATCTGAAATTGTTTGATCGTTACTTTACGAGAAATCTACCAGTGCAGCCATCTACCCAAAAAATAATGGATTTCTTTTTCGCCGACCTAATATAAATATATATATATATTAAGGTTAGTAGAGGTATTAAACAAAATTAAACAGTTTTGTAATCCTAGGAATGCTTTTAGTGCCATTCAACAATTGCAGAGGAAAAGCTATAATAATGTTGAGATTATTTCAGCTCTTATTTATTGCAGCGTAAGCGCACAACCGCATTTTAGCCAAGTAAGCAGTGCCAATGTTCGTCTTCATGAAAATCAGTTATATAAATTAAAAAAGAATCTATATTCAATTTAGAGCAAACCTTTTACACAGTGTCTAACTTCGCAAGGCATGTGATAATCACTCAGTTTCTTATCAATTGTGGATGCGTCACGTAGCCATTTCAAGTCATATTTATATATATAGATGTGAAATGGCAGCGCATCAATATCTGCTGCAGATTGTCGAACGTATAGAAAAACTTTCCCTACTACAGTAAATAGACGTTACCTATTATCGTAGAAAATCGTCCGTTTGTGCCCGCTTCCTACCTCAGATGATGAAGCGACTTAGAATCTCTCATGAAAATGAATAAGCAAACAGATAGAGGGATGGACGCACTGGCAAAGCAGATGAACATACTGGTAGAGTCAGGGAGAAGCCAAAGCTAGTGACGTATTGGTGAGTGCTGCAAAAGAACTGTAAAAATTACTCCGCCACTGCCGCTTAATGTTAGTTTTGAAATCGTTACATTCCTGCCTCAGCTCCCCCCATCTGTTGCGCTGTGGCTTTTTTATCGGAATTTTATTATGGCGTTCGGCGGGCAACGCTGAAAAGATTTCCTGAACTACAGCCGCTTACGACATACACACACAGCAATAGATAAAAACGTACTTCACTTAGTTCTTCAGAATGAAACTAAAAGATTTTCAAGTTTCTATTTAAATAAAGTGTTAGAGGGAGTTTTTTATATATTTTATAAACATATCTATGTGATGCTGATTAGAAAAGCATTGTTTATTGTTTATTCAAAAGTATAAATTCGAGAGGGGTATCCCTTTATCAAGCAATACTCACTACATATTCATCGTTTCATATCGTTTTCCTTTTGAAAATATAAAGAAATAGAAAATTACGTTTCAAAAGGTGTTAAAATGTAAATAAAGCACTTTTTGTAAAAGTTTGTAGTCGAATACAACTTTTATAATAGTTTTCTTTCTTGTTAAGCTTTTAATTTATTTGCTTTCATTATATAGCACACCATGCAATAAACAAAGTGCACTAACTTTCGTAATCCTTTTGTGACGCTATAAAAATACTTATGAAAATTAGATCCTATATAAATAAATATTTAGTCTGGATTAATATACAAGCTACAAGTGTTCACTCTTCGTCCATTGTGTGTTCCGGAATTCCGAGGGAAAAATTACCAAAAATATCCTAAACACTTTCTCCAAAATTCCCTTATTTATCTCTTCGAATTTGGCTTAAAACTAAGACAAATTGCAAGACCTGACGTCTCAAAAGCCATTATGGCAGTTCATGCGTTGTTAAGAAAGTCACTTATTTGATAGAGATGTGTCTACATAGAGACGACTAGATTTTGTTAACTGTGGGATTTATAAAATTTTGAGAGTTCCGAGCTCAATTACTTGCAACTACGAATTAACACACATTGCCAGGTAAGGAACAAGAATCCACACTAACATTAAACACTACAATAAAATTTTATAGCCGTGTTTTGAAGTCTTCATAAGCAAAGAGACTGCTCTAGGCGAGACAATTGAACAGTGGCCTTCAACGGCAACAGTCAATCAAGTATAGAGCGGTGTGTTTTGAAATAATATATCTTTTGTCTCTATAAACAACTTTCTATAGTTTGTCTCTCTCTTTTTGGAACTAAAGTTTACGCTATTGTAATTTTGTAATCCAATTGTGCGAACGTAACTTAAGAAACATTAGAAGTAACACGGAAATGACCGAATTTCACGTAACAGAACATGGTGCACCTTCAAGTTAAAATTGCCGGCTCGAAATTTTGCAAACCAGTTTTGCCACTGACTAGAAAAGCGTATATGTATGTAAAATGTATGATATCATTACGAAAAAGTTAACGAGCAATTAAATGTAAAGAAATAATAATAAAGAAACAGTAAGCAAAAGATTTGACGACTATACTATTTTACAACTTGACTCCACTAAACGACTATGCGACTGTAGACTTACCAGCCGACTTCCTCTTAATGACTGATCTTACAACTTTACCCGGCAACTGTCATTTAACGATGACGCTCGTTTCTCTCTGTTTCTCTACCACATCACTTCGTTCGCTTTACTCCTCATTTATTCGATCAGCTCGCCACTGTTTACTGCTATGCTAGGCATCTACTCTTCACAGGTATATATATTAATATTATTTTCAACAGGAGTTGTTCTTTTTAATTTCGCACTATTTTGGACTGGCATCATGATAACACTCTTATTGCTAAAGTCGCTGTTTAGGCTTCGGGAAATAGATGAAGAACAACTCCAGCTGCTTTTGCGGTTTTAGTAGTGCCGGGTTGACTTGTTGCCGGTTCGGCCATCACAGTAAATAGATTGCGATATCGAACGATGTTAACTGAATTTTCTTTTGGTCTTGACATTAATCCTATAGATGCGGAGGCGCCATCTGCTATATAAGTAAATCATGCCTTTATCATTTGGAAAAGAAATGAAGCCTCTTACTGGCTTTCAAGTACACCTGAGTGTAGTATAAAAAAAAAAGAAATAATCAGGGCTTATGACTCACCACAAAATTGTGACAAAAACGTCGTATATTGATTTCATTTGTTAAGTACTTAAAAGTCGCCTTAAAGGAAATACAAAATGTTCTTACCTATTATTTTGACCCACTTCTTCAAAAGTTACCTTGCGTTTGTGTATTTGTTACCAAATGAGGAATAATCCATAGAAAACAACAACACCAAGTAGTGAAGCAACTAAGGTAAACCTTATTAAAGCGTCGTCTTTCCGTTAGCATAGTATCCAAAAAAAAAAAAACGTTTCTTTTTATCATTTTGTATTCATTACACTTTTTATTTTCGTTTTCATTTTCATTTTCATTTTTAATACTGTGCTTTACTTTAATCGCTCGCTTAAGTGTATTTATCAACACCGCTCATACCGCTTACATCTTTCAGAAGTCCACACATTCATTGACACAATAAGGAGAGTGAAAATTTTGGAATGTATTCTGTTCGGTTTTTATTTACTCAGCTTTTCATTGGTGTTAAGTGGTATTTTCGTGATGTTGCTACGCTGTACAGGGTTTAAGTTTAATGGTTATCGTGTGATTTCTTGGCCCTGATTAAGTGTTTTTGGTGAATTTTCTTAATTGAAAATTCTAATGAATGGAAATGTTTTTTTATAATGCCATAGTCTAGAAAAATAAATTTTTTTAAATAATTAATGTTACGTAAGTTTATTTCGGGGGAAAAAATCATTTGCAACATAAAAAATGAAAACCTGAAGCGTAAAGGAAAATGAGTATCCAGTTTTTTTAACAGAATGAAATAGGGAATATTCGTTTCATATTGATATATAAGTTTCTACAAAGCTAAGTAATCATCTCGCCTGCACACAATCACTACTTTAACCATAGAGTAAACAACCCTTAACAAATTACATAAAGTTGAAATTGAAAGCCTTAATCACCATTTGTTGTCATCAAATGAATAGTAATTTTTTTTCTTCTCCCCAAAGACAACATAGAGGATTCTATAAATTTATGCCCATCGAAGTACATTCAAAGGCAAACAAAACAATGTCTGGGGACCCACTAACAAAACATTTCAACATACCAAAATAAACGCAATGTGTTTATGTGTGGGTTAAAAGTTTGTTAATTTTTTCTTTGTTCCACAACTGGATGGCGTTGATATTGTTAGCTCGTCTCAGATATCTTCTTTAACTCTTTGCAGGAAGCATAAGAAGTTTTTCGGGAGTTTGTTGATAAGAAGAATGGGAAAACCATCCCAAAAATACATATGTTGGGTCGGCCTACGGAGGAGCGTTTCATTCATATGAATCCGACTTTGTCTACATCACTATTTAATTTGAAATCTTTCTCTCCTTTGCTAACATCACATTAAACTAGAAAATAGATAAAGAACGATCCAAAGATTTGCTTAGAATTGGCAGAAATTTCCATTTCAAGGTAACTATCGCTCGTAATATTGCTTTAGATTGCTACGTATGCATCTCTTGTTTTTTTGCGGATGTTATTGTAGTAGGTGCCCATATGTTACGTTTTGAATGCATTAGATTTCACTCATCCAATGGAAAGAAGTACATATGAAGAAAACCCTCTATCGAATTTTTATATGGTACGCCACACGCACACACCTATGGTACAAAGGTATATTAAGCTTGTGCTCTGGGCTGCAAAGGCCAGAAGAGCTTGAGACCACCTTTAATTAAGGATCAATTTCTTGATCGACTTAGCTTATCTGTCCGCCTGTCTGTCATGTATCCTTATGTTCAACCTACAGGTCACAAATTTTTGAGATATTTTAATGAAATTTGCTACACTAACGCGTTTCAGCGTTAGCAAAGGACCAATTTTTTTTGCCATCTCCCATATAACGCCATATTTTGAAAAAGACGTGACATGAATAATCGTAGGGCGGTGTAGGGTATTTAGTAGCTGACTCGATTCACTTTTTAGTTCCAGATATCTTAAACACTGACTTTTCGAGTCATGAAGGCATCTTGCGAACTATTGCCGGAGGAACTTCATTCCTGTTGACCAACACTTATATATAAGGCCTTGTTCCTTACTATACCACAAGGTCTAGAATACGCGGTACTATAAAATATTCAAGTATTATAATATTCTCTCTTAATAAGCGACATCTTTGTCATCTTTGACAATCTTTATATAAAGATTGTCGTTTATTTCGATAAGACTTAGAAACAAATTTCATATCGCATACTATAGTTGATTGTTTAGTGGATCTTATAAGCAAGTTTCCAAATCGTCGAAAAGATATTTGGTTTCAGAAAACGGCATATTGTATAAATAACCAGGCCCGTATTCGGTATGTGATATCTCTCAGCAAAAAATGCCATTCCAAATTTCGCCTCATTCGTAAACTATCGACATACGACTATGAGTGCGACTAGCATGGAAGCATAGACACCCGCGCAAACATATTGATGTAGTGAAAAATTGTAAAAACATCGTGGAGACGGCTCATAAAATTTGTATTGATTTTCGCCATTATCAATCATCGTCTTGCATAGCTATGGTGAATTTAATTAACAAATTCGAATGCCGCGTTGGGGACTCCAACCTTTACTTTTTTGTCCAACTCAGCGAAAAATATCGCCACACTAGGTAAGAATATCACCAAAAACCTAGATTTGTTCATTTCCAGATAATAATAGAAATTCGAAATACCACACGCCACAAGATTGCACCTCCTTTTGCACACAGATCTTAGTCTTCCGACTTCTAAATTGCAATCAACATTGGTACTGAAGTTAACAAATCGCTGACTACGGTCTACTTTTGCTAATTGCATGCTGGAAGGGCGTACACAGGATCACTATTTTTTAAACTAAATTATTCTGAATCATGAAGGTCACGTTCACCTGTCTGCTAAAAAGCAAAATATCTAAGGCTTCGCAAAGCCACAAAATCAGTAGTCGAACAATCTCTCTACCCTCAACGATTGGCAATTTCATGCGGCTTAGAATTGACACTGAAATTGGGTCACATTTTCAGGAAAATATTGCTTGTTGCATGTTAACTAATTTTTTGGTACTGAAATTCGGGATTCGTTTATATTCAACTACCTCCATCGTGTCATTGATCTTATAGACTCTACATAAACTAAAGCTCTCGCATACAACGTAACAAATTTACAGTTGGTCAATAAGCGTATTATTAGTAAATAGCGTGTGAGGCTTAGGGTGCTTGATATATATGTAGTTTAAAGAAAAGCCCACTCACTATAGCAAATTAATTATATTCTTAAAAAAACTGCAATCATGTGAGTGAGTATTAAAGCATTCAATCTATTTCAACTATCATTTCGTTCCTCTTCTTTCTTCTTCTTCGATCTTTTTTTGTTAAAACAAGTTTAAGGATACTTTGCTATTGTATAAATGTTGGTAGAACCTCCATAATACATTTACAATGAATAAGGAAAGATAAAAGCAAAAAGTAAACATTTTCTTAAGAAATTTACAAACTAGAAATACACAAGTATTTATAGTCGCATATATAGTCACATACGTAGTGTACGTAGTGTATATGGTGACATAAAATCTCCTAAGGATTTTGCTATTGTCTGTAGAAAATTTCAAAAGTTGTGTGCTTGGCTAAAATTAATCCACAAATTCAAAACTTTATTTATATACATATTTATATATAACGATAATCACGCTCCATGTTACCGCTCTTGTGCTGATTTCCATTAAATTATACGTTCGTTTTGTATTTGCAATGATAAATTCTATTTTAACGGTCGATAGACTATTGTGGTCAGTATAAACCGACATAGTTCGGAATGAAAAGCCTTAAAAGCCAGATAAATATTTATTATCGCTTTGTCTATGAGCAGCGAAACACACACGCACAAATACTCAAAGGGTGCATATAGACGGCAAAGGTAGCACAAGAGTAGCAATAGAGTTTCATATTTTGCTAACATCCATAAATAAAATGCATGATCATAAAATATTTAACAACAAACAATACAAGCTTTGCTTTATGCTGAACTAAGCCCCCATTCATCTATTAGTTATTGATTTGCTTTTGTTCTCTTGATTTTTGTAAGTGAGAAATTTCTCATAGTAAGTGCGCACATGAGCAAACAAAGTTAAATACCTTGGATAGATTACGAATGCATGGATTTGGATTTGGAGTCATTTCGACTATATTTTAAAAGAGTAGGTATTGCGGCCAGCCAAGCATTAACTAAACGTTTTTTATACTTTAACTTGATACCTTCAACATTTCATATTGGGAAAGTTCGTCCAGTTTTCTACTTTTAAGAAATTAATTTCAGCAAATTTAATTACAATTTGATTCCCCGCCCTCGACTAACTCGATTACGTAATTAATAGATACGAACGTGCTTTTAAATTAGCTGCCGTTAGGGTTCCAGCCAAAACCATCTATTGTTAAATTATTAGTCAACTTTAATAATTATTCGATACCCAGCCAGCTCAGGAAAAAAAACACATAAACTGAAAATAAACAACAAAACTTTTTAACAAGGAACAGCCGTTACGCTCATAAATAAATTCGCGCAAAAGTAGGTTGAGAGGCAGTTTAACAATATGACTATTTTTTCCTTTTCTTATGGCTCTGTTCTTTTTTACAGTCGCGTCAATTGAATAAAATTGAAAGAAAATTGTAATAAATTAATGCCACCAAAATTTGAAAAGTAATGAAGCGAAACCCATAGCAAAAGAACCTAACGAGCAATAACTATTGAACCAGACCAAAGAAAATTTTTGTTTACATATAGGTTTAAAAGTTTACTGCGTACATTATACATACTATATATTATACATATCTATATATACATGCATAAACGAAACAGATGATTAAAAATATTTATGTATCGCAGTCTTATAACCGATATAGTATAACATTGTATTTAACCCCTCATCATAGAGTTAGTAAAATTTAGTTATTGATATTCACAGGAAAATTAACGCAGTTTAATATTTGCCATCAAAAAATACCAGGAAGATTCATGGTTCTGATAAATTCTGCACTAGGCCGAATACGTAGCTGAGTAGGTAAGAGTCGCGACTAGCAAATCTAGATTCGCAGATTCTAATCTCAATGCAGTGGAGTTTGCTTTGGTCGTAGTCGATAAAGCTACAACACTTACCACACACCTACTAATCTGCGACCGCTTCCTTATTTCTGTTTCTTCAGTTCCCTTCGACTATCACCGTACTCCTCGGATAGGAGGCATTCCCTGAGTAATTGTTCAAACAACAAAACTAAATTACCAAAGTTATATTCGATCATGATCAGGTCTTTTATACTCATCACCGTTAGCCTAAAACAGACAAAAATAATAAAACAAACTAAATTCTAATGCTCCAAAATATGAAGTGGACGAGGCCGATTTTTTTTATTTTCAAAATAAAACTAAAAATAATTAAATTTTGGTACATTTCCCATTTTTGTACAGATGCTACAGTATCGCCTGTCGAAGATGCGATCAATAGACACATAGACAGACAAACGAACATGCTTAAATCGATTTAGAATTTGATGCTTATCAAGAGTATACATGATACTTTTTGGGGTCTCCGGTGCTTCCTTCTGGGCGTTGCAAACGTTTTGACGAAATGAATATACACCGAATCGTTCGGTGAGAAGTATAAAAAAACATTTATTCAGCAAAATTCAAATTTATACATCGTCATGATCTCCTTCTAGAATGATCCAGTCAGTCCAACGTTTCCTCAAGATCCCGGCACATTTTTTATACAATATGCTTATTATTTATCATACCGTTAACTGTGCATACAATCAAAAAAATCGCTTAAGAACATATCTCACTCACTGTGACAAGAAAAAAGAAACTTTCATGACTCAGCGACGTCGATACGATTCTCAATCAATAATTTTTGCAAAGCAATCGAACTATATGTTGATTTTTGGAATAAATGAACAGTGAAAAGAAAAAGAATTGGCACGTTTGTCGACATTCAAACGGTCAGGTTTGCGACGACCCAAATACACCTCACTTTCTACATCGGCGTCATCACTTGATCCAATTCTTTCCCAAGAAGAGTTCTTTTGATATTGATCAACAGATAACTGTCCCCGAGGACTAGACTTGGAAGATATTATGGGCGTAGTAGTAAATCGACTTTTCACGCATGCAATTCCGCCATTGTAAATTTGTGTCATTCTACTTTTATTCCCCCATTGCGTAGCCTAGCAGTTAAGAACGGCTGAAGTCAACACATTCGAGTTGAATCTTCAATGCGGTAGACCATACTTCAATTACGATTGGCTTATGGTCGTAGCTATGGTGAGTGCTCGGGCGGCGAAGCCATAATAGTTACCGATCGGGCACACCCCTCCCGGACCACGGCCCCTCTCAGTATCTCTCTTCTCAATTCTTTCTAACCATTGCCATGTTAAAAACATAGTTGGTAAGTGGTTGGTCATAAAAAAGAAAAAAATCTGCCCTCAAACATCGCACTCAACAAGTGGTCAGTTTTCCCATGTATGTAAATCTTGATTCAAAATGTGACAAGCATGTTCTTCGGCTCTAAACTAAATTCAGCGGGCGTCCAGTACCATATGAGAAGAGTGAGCAACGTTTTCGCAAGTCGTGCGACTTCATTTCAATTAGAGATCCAAAATTTCCTCGTGGTGAATGACGATGTACACTGCACAGCTTGTCCTCTATCGGTGTAATTTGTGTATTACCGTTCAAAAGTCAATACGTAATAACAGCTCAATATTCAACACCTCTTCCACGTCAACAAAAACACCCACATTGTCAAACAACAAGAAGTACGGCTCCAAAATCACCGAAATTTTGGTTTGTGCAGAAACATATTCTCTAACCTTTTTTCACCAGCACTACCATCTCCATTTTCGGAAAAAATTCCAGAAAAACTACATATATATCATGAAGGCTTTTTCGGCGTTTCGATAATGGGTTTCTTTCTTCCAAACAAACTCAATCTTTTTCAAGATTATCTTTGCTTACACAAAAGCTATTGTTAAACAGCTCTATTAGTGTCGTCACCAAACACACTCGCCACCAGGTTGTGTATGGCTGCATTCGATTTTTTTCCGTAACTTGAAATAATTACTCAGATAACGTAGTCCTCCAAAGAGCAGGCTGGTGCTCTGGCTTGAGAGCAGCACCAACACCACCTTCGAGTGCGCAACTTTTTTTTAAAATATTGGCTTCTTCTCCTTTAAATAAGTCGATTTAAGTCTTGACTGCGCAGCACGTTGAAATTCCTTATCTGTACTTGCGTAACAAACAGTGAAACTAACAATGATGTTGTGTCCTTCGAACCCTTTTACTTACAAAACAAGGTCTACTAACAAAAGCTGTCCTCCTCATATGTTGCTATAGATTTTTTATCCCTTTTGCAAGCACAATAGAAATCTGCTCTCAGGCATAATAGCTACTTATACTTAAACGCAATTCTTCCGCTGTGGATATCTATTCAAATTTATATATTGTAAGCCATCCGTACAATAGTTTTTGTGTTTGAGATTTTAAGAGAAGCTTAAAAAGGCCAAGTAAAATAGCATAGCGCCTAAATATATGCACAAAATTTCGTAGAAAACATTATCCTTAGGCATATGCTATTATTACTTTTATTTCATAAGAAATTATTGCAAAGTATCCACACAAATGAATGCTCGAGCCCTATAAGCCCGTCTATTTGGTATGCTTTCTTAAGAATATATTTCTTCTGAATTGCAATGTGCAAGCGGTTAATGTGGTAAAGCCAACTCTATCAAAACGTTCTGTAAATACTATCGCCAAGTAGCAAAGTCAAGGTTAATATCACGAATTTTTTTTATTTTTAGTTTATCTTTAATTTTTACTAGTTGTGAATGTCTAGTTAAGATTATTGCACGGTGACGTCTGCTTGTACAAGACGATATATAAACATATTTAAGTCAACAAAGTGTCAAATTAAATTCAAAACCTCTAAGTATTAATATGTCTCTGCTTAAGCTCTGCAACAGCAAGTTATACCCTTTTCTTTTTACACCTATCACTGGAGGATCTCGTTAAGATATACTCGTTTTGCCAAAACGTTTGCTACACCCATAAGAAAGCTTCGGAGGTCCCATAAATTATATACATACCCCATAAATTTCTGAATCGAGTTAGGAATATTGGCTTCAACCTCGACGGAAACATTGGAAGTTATTGCACCGTAGGTCAGTTTTGAGAATGGGCCAAATTCGTCGAAGGATACGCCTGTAGTAACGCTTAAACTGAGAATTCCCCTGTTTTCCAAAAAAAGATTCCATTTTTGCTCGTTGCTCACACAGTAAAAATAAAAGCCTAAGCACATATTCTTTGAACAATGCTGTAGTACCAGCGCACAGCACCACAAAGAAAGACAAAGTTAAGCTCTTTCGTGATCAAGAGTGCCGTATTACATTTCTTCTTCAAGGTATTAGCCAAAATATAATAGTCCACTATAAAAGATATGTTCAAGTCTTGAATGAACTCCTTAAGTGTCAGACCATCAGGCTCCTGATTGATTCAAAATTTTTCACGTTTTCACGTGACGAGGTTCCGCGAGAAAGAGAAAAAGTAAGAAAATTACATTCGACTGTGACCGGATCTTTTACACCCATTACCGTTATCGTAAAGAATAATAAAAAAACGGTGAAAACTAAATTCTCATATTCTATAACATTGGGTGGGCGTGGTTGATTTTCGTTTTTCTACTTTTGTGCAGGCGCTATAGCATCGCCCATAAAGTATGCGTTCCAATTTTTATAAACTTGTCTTTTGCAGTTTGTGAGTAACGAACAAAAAAACAATTTTTTATTGCTTTTGGAAAATGAGAGGCGTTCTCGATCGATTTGGCCCATTGGGACTACTCACCTGCGCGCAAGTATTTCAATTGCTTAAGCCAAAGTAGAGGAGAATAGCTTGATTTTTGCGACCATGAGAATGTTTGCAACAGGCATTACTCTCTCTTTTTTACGTCTGTGCTCCTTCACATTTCTAACTGAAGCCTCGTATGCAAGTGTATGCAGAAGAATCCCTGAGTGGCTGGAAAAAAAAGAGATCCCAATCCATAAGAAATACAGTAAATCCCCATTTCTTGCATAGCATGATAAAGTAATGAGCTCCTCTTGTATACAGGGTTTTGGTTTACGCAAAACTGCCACAAGTTATGCAATTTTTCTTTACTTCCATTGTAAATTTTAAAAGCAAATTTATCAAGCGAAAGCCATTATAAGTCAAAATGTTAGGTCTTAAGGATATTCAGGTGTGCTATAAAATAAAAAAGGACAACAAATTTTAAAAATCAATTAAGAAGTAAGGTCCATCTATTAATTTCTTTGGTTACTTTAATGCTTTAGATAATTTGAATATTTATTATAGGGCAGGAAAGCTGTTTGTTTTAGTTTGATTTTTATTTTTGCTTTCCTTATGTCTTTTTTTTTCCACTGTTGTAAAAACTCAATGGGCAACTTTAACAAGGCAACACGACAGCTTATTTTAATTTGAAAATCACTTCAAGGCGTTCGCATTACGTACATACTTTTTGTCGAAACTTTAGCCTTCTAACGACCTGATGATAATTTTGATATA
Source organism: Glossina austeni (assembly GCA_000688735.1). NCBI lineage: Eukaryota > Metazoa > Arthropoda > Insecta > Diptera > Glossinidae > Glossina > Glossina austeni. The sequence goes on along the minus strand of KK502479.1, from coordinate 391,700 downwards.
AAGTTTGAATAGAAAAAATATTACATCGTTTTTTATACTTATCTTTATTTGATTCTTTTTTTCCTCTTGGCCTAACAAAAGGAACATTGAAAGGAAATGGGGAAAAGAAAAGTTATGTAATGGCTTTTGAAATGTTTAAAATACAAAATGTAAGTAACAGACGGTAGATGAATGAAAATACTTGCACAGCAAACACCTTACAAACAATCTGTACTGTATATATGAATACACACAGCACCGCGCCAAGCAAAATATGGGAATGTATAAGTATGTACAGCGATATAGAAGCCATTATGTAAGAAATTTATATACAGAAAGTATAAAAATGCAGTTATAACCTTACTCTTCCCGATAAGTTTTAATATACCAAACGGATTATGTCAATCCGATTGATACGAATATGGAAACATGTACGTCTACATACTCGATCTCAGGTCAATATGTCTTCCAGTACTGAAATATTAGTTTCTGTTGGCGCAGATGTGAAACTTAAGCGCAATCTTGAGAGACCCTTGAAATTTGAAAACATTACCATCAACACGAATGTGAACTGATAGGTATAGCGATCTGAAATTCTGCAAAATTAGGACTGCATAAGTAATTTCCGGACTCACAAAAAAAGTATATAAAATTCGGTGCGGAGCGAACACAAGTTGAATTTGTCAATCTAAAGTAAAAAATAGCTATATAAAAAAGTTATAGCTTTCTGCACTCTCTGCAGTAAGAGCTGTCAGTGCAAATAAAATTTCATCTCCCTCAGAATTCTCGATTGGAATATCTAATAATGATTTAATGATCACGTTATAGCAGCAACCATCCTATCCCCATCTACACCTGATGTGTACGTTCGTCTATCTATGTATGTGTTTGTTTTTCGTTCTCTCATTACATCGATTGTTATAAAGTAGAGATATGTTGAACTTACTATGATTTTTGTTACCGAGTTGGTATCGAAGTGAATACAGAGTTCGGATAGCTCAACCTATAGCCATCAGTGTATGCAAAATTGTTACTCTGTTTAAAATAAAATAAAAAAAAAACTGGAAATAATTATAAATGAAATAATATTCTTATCTAAATTGTTGTTGTACATTGCGTCAAGCAATATGTCAAAGTTGCGTATAAAAATGATTAACCAGTTATCCTACAAAGATATATTAAGTTTCTGTGGGTGTATGCAACACCCAAAGGAACTTGATACGAACACACCTTTATTAAGCTTGTCCGCCCAGTTGTCCGTCTGTCCATCTGCCGGTGTTGTTTCCTTCTGTTCAGCCTACAGGGCGCAACTTTTGAAATATTATGACGAAATTTGGCACTTGGACGTGTTTTGGCCCAACGATGAGTGCTCGGACCGGGCGACGTTCGACTAGTTCCCACTTGTTATTAATATCAATATTAGTATTCTTTTTCCTCTGTTCACAATATTTATTGATAGTCGCTTTAATTGCGTTTTAAAGTTTTCAAATGATGCCATTTAATCCGGTAATCATATTATTTCAAAAATACTTGCGTCAGAATTTGCAATCGTTAGCAGCTACTTTATGCCAGTTTCCGCTGGATTTAAACGGTTGCTTCAATCGCTTTCGTTATATTGTGCCAGAAAGAAAAATGTTCTATTGAAGTTTGTTACGGGGCGCGTTATATAAAAACCGAGGGTGAGTAACAATGAACCCATTTTTCATTTCACCGCTCAATTCATATTCGTTATTGGAATCGTTCAGATTCCGCCGGTCCAGCGGTTTGTCCGCCCCTCTATTCGGCTGTCTGTCTGTCTGTCCACTTGATTGAATTCGATCGGGCCACATATTTTTCCCCTGCCTACTTTGAAAAAGTCATTATATGAAAAAAATGCAGTTTGCAAAATTTCGCGAGATAAATCGCTGAATATTAGCTAAAGTTAGGCATGCTAAGTTAATGTGAAAAAGTTGGATCAGTTTTTTGAACATCTTCCATATAACTTTTTCTACGAAAAGCAAACTATTAGCAGTTCGATCTAATTTTTAATATTTCATGTTGGAAGCTTCACATAACAATAACTGTACGGACATGATCCGGGCTAATTTTTTGAACTCCAACTCGAATAATGGTTTTCATTGAAAATAAGCCATCATATGACTCAAAGTGCAACTTTTAATAATTTATTATAACAATTAATCTACAACAGTAACCTGCAATAGAAATTGATGGTAATAAATTCGAGCCTGCTTGATCTATTTTTTGGGATCACAGTTGAGGAGCAATAAAATCTTTCAAAAGGAAATTTCAAAACATGGGCCACCTCAGTTTAAGTTTTAAATTCATTCGCGTATTAGTGCTCCCACGAAAGCAATTTGTATTTAAAAACAATGTGTAATTTTCGATATTGTACCACGAAAATAAGTGAAGAGTTCTATTAGACGAAGTGATGTAAGGTATTTAAAGATTGGCCTTGCACGACCATAGAGTTTTTGGTATTTCGTACTGCTTGCTATAAACCAGAACATTTTGTGTGAAAATTGCATACGATGAGAGTAACTATCGTAGTGATCATTAAATCGTTACTATACATTCCATCTGAAAGAAATGAGATTTCGTTTGCACCGACAGCTTTCATTGAATACAAAAAACTATAACTTTTTTATGTCACAATTTTTACCTTCAGATTTATAAATTTCCACTGCATTCGTTTCATATCCTTCTGTTAGTCGAAGTAATTTCTTCAAGAAATTGTTTATGCAGCCATAGCTTTGTTGAATTTCAGATCGTTTTCTCTTTTAGTTTATGGTACAGGAATAATAACTTTAACTGTAACATGAAAGAAACGTTGCATACTGCCGCGGACGAGACTTCCGAAATGTGTTTGGCATATAAAAAATGCAATAAAAGTTTGCCAGAAATTTTATTAAACATTTTTTGGATATGGTTAATAAGTTTAATTAGATATAACTGTGAATATATATTTTCTAATAGATAGGGGGCCTTAAATTTAATTACGTATATGGCGACGAAATATTTTAATAATATTACATTATTATTATAAGTATAGTTTAATTAGACCGAAGACAAAAATTCTTAACTTTTCAAGAGAATTTGGCTTTGGGCCAAAACACGTTAGTGTACCAAATTTGGTTAAAATATGTCAAAAACTGACCTGTTGGTTAGAATGCGTAGGCAAATATAAAACGGACGGACATACAGACGAGCTTAAATATAAATATAATAAAAGGATATGTCTAAAGTCTTTCCGGACGTTGCATAAATCCGCACAAACTTAATATACCCTTGTACCAGGGTGTGCGAGGTATGAAAAGAATGCTGAACAGTAGTTCAGAAGTTCAACCAATCGATTCTATTTTTGAAAAATACATAAAAACCCTATAGTAGGCCGAAGATCTACCATTTGATACCCTACACCACGTCGAACCATTTTCAATAGCCTTTGAACAAACAAAGTTCAATAGCCTTTGAACTACGGCCAAAACAAGTTAGTATACCAAATTTTCTTAAAATATGTCAAAAATTGCGACCTATTCGTCTCAATAATGATTTATCTGTCTCACTAAGATCGACGGAAAAATAGTCACACGAACAGAGTTTTCTGGCAAGTACTTTTTGTCTCTGCAGAGGATGCGTTTGATGTTTGTTGGCGAACGAATATAAATGTCAGGAATCAATCACTTTTTCCAAGCCAGTAACATGAATAAATATGCATGAGATATAGAATAGGTAGTATGTGTGTGTATTTGTTTATATAGATATGCTATGCAATTATTTCTGCAATGTAATTCTTTCTAAAGAAGACATTCTTAACCCTGATCCTACCCAAAAGGAATCATTTTCATAGACTTTTTTTGAAACTTTGTGGGAGTTGTTAGAGGTTCTATCAGCTTCTTGTACGCTATGGGCCTGCATATGAGCAAATCGCAACCATTTTTTAACCGTGGGTTTCTAATCGAACAACGAACATTAATGCGAAATTTCAGTTTCTTACGGGAATCAAAGTAATCCTCCTGTAGATCTGTGAAGATCTTTTCCTATAAATAAAAGTTTGGAACAATACCCGCGGTACACCTTTTTTTTGAAGATCAACAATTAAAAAGGATCGAAATGACGTACTCGGTAGTTCTAATGTTAAAACCTACAGAGAAAATCATAAAAATGGCAGGAAATGCCTTTATAGGCCTACTGAACAGCATCCATTTTAAACTAAAAGACATATGATGTGCAGGTAACCTTCCTATAACGCGATTTCCTATGACGCGGAATTTTTCAGGAACCTATGTATAATGAAGCGAATTTCATTTGGAGCAAAACGTATAAAAACAAGCAGGTGATATATACATCGCAACAGGTCTTCTTATTTCGTATCCTCATGGCTGCCCAGGAAGTCCCTTTGCAAGAAATTTATAAAAAGTCTTGGACCTTCGTATTTTCTTCTAATTTATTTCTTTATTGTTTACAGGAAATTCAACAGATAATTTCGATTTCGCGTAATTTAGGACGAGAGCGATTTTTATATACAGTTTTGATTAACGTATTAATAGTGGTAAAGGCATTATAGTCATGATTTTCGTATTAGCGAAAGGAAAAATATGATTATTGCCAAATAATTATGATTTCGTGTTAACGAAGAAAACCAGAAGAAGAAGAAACTTGCGACATATATGTTATAATATATCACTGCTATCTTATGTATGTATTGGAATATACATTAATACTATCCTATAATATATCTATTAATATATATATTATTAATATATGTTTATCGCTTATAATTAAAATTTATCATCATTCACGTATGGAAACTATGGGCAGGTAACAAAAATGTATCACAATGTGTAGCCCTTAATCCCTACAGAACAAGAGCACTCCAACACGCTAGCCTTAGCAAGTAATTCTCCAGAAACAAGGGTAGGTAACAAAACATGTAGATTATTACGTATATGCCTATGCATGTAACGAAAGAAAATATATTGCTATGTGGCACTTAAGCCAAAAAATTCAATGTGCATGTTCATGTAACTGTTAATGCACAAGCAAACGTTTACGTATATGATTTCGTGTATGACAAAAATAAATACAAAATAAAAGATCGGTAAGTACATGCCCATGCAGGTATTATAATATGTATACTACTTATAGTTCAAATATATATGGAAGCTACAGGTCGGTAACAAAATAAATATATTACAATATGTAACCGTTAGTCCCTAAATAACAAGAACAATTCAATAGACTAGCCCTGTCATGTTGACGTAACCGTTAATAAACAAATGAGCGTTTAGGTATATGATTACGCATATAAGAAGCGTGAGAATAATAACAAAAATAAAGATAGAGAATACAAGATCACTATGCCTATGATGTCTTACTCAATAGTAGGCAGATTGCTTGAATTTTCGACATTCTTTTCTTCAAATAATTATTGCTTGATTTGAAGAAAAATGCCGCCTTTAGAAGTCCGGTTATGCTGCTCCATCCTATTCCAGTTCTCGGTTTTGGTTTCAATGGTTTAATGGAGAAAGAACGGCTTGAAGAACCAAAAAAAGTTCGGAGACAACGAATTGGAAGCCCAACCCAACTCTCAAGCAACTTTCGAACAGCTTAGCACTTAACTAACTAACTGTTCGTAGACATTTACATTTGCTGGGAACGATCCAAAAGGAAAAATATGGCTACCATGAAAAGCTCATTTCGAACGGTTTCCACATCGCGGTTTCGTTGCTTGCCAGCCTAAAAAACAAGAGTTCTCTGTGGGGTATTGTGACAAACGCAAAATGTGATGGGAGTGTCCAGGCGAGCCATCCACACCGACACCGAAGGGAAATATTCATGAACATAAAGTTCTGCTGTGCATATGGTGGGATCAGTAGGGTGTACTGTATCACGAGCAATTAAAACCGAATGAAACTGTCACTGCAGAGTATCGATGTCAATTGAACGGCGAATGGTTGCAAAAAAGACCAACAATAGCGGTTAATAAACTCAAAGTCATACGCTTGCGCGACAACGCTCGGCTACATGCTCCAAGTGTTGTTAAGGAAAGAATATTGAAGCTTAAAGGGGAAGCTCTGCCGCGCCCAGCGTACTCACCAGATATAGGGCCTTCTAATTACCACTTTTTCAGCTCGATGCAGCTCGGCTTGGCTGGCGTGCGGTCTCGAAATACTGAAACAGTGCGAAAACGCGTCGATGATTGGATCGCTGTTAGATCAATACTCTTCTTTCGACCAGAAATATGGATAAAAATTCTAGCAAATGATTGAAAATATTTTGGTTATTGTACCAATTTTTCTCGATAAATACCATTTTAAAGTGAAAAAACGATTAAAATACTTGCAAGCACCAAATATTTATCCAATAAAGGCTAGAACATGGGAAGCTAAGATTTGACACAAACATTCGTCGATTAATCTGTCATTCCTCGATGTAATTTGTCCAGGATAGTTTATAAAAACTCCCACAATAAATAAGACGCTAAAACACTATCGGAAAAAACTGAACATTTTTCATATTTTCGTCTTTAATTTTCGAGGCCGCGCAAATACTTCCAACAGTCTACTAATCAGATACTTTTCAGAATTACTCATATGAATGGTTCCTACTAATACGGGCATAGTAAAACAATTAACTTTGCATGTGCAATTCTTACCCTGCTTATGTCACTTTTTATTCTTTCTCATGTCATTGGTGGAAATGAAATCATACAATTCACTACAAGTGATGTTTATTTATATTCTTTTCTTATAATTACATTTGTGACTCACATATTTTACAAATACTAGCTACTCTGGCTACACACGTGTCATAAATATTTTTATATTTATTACGAGTATGAAAGATTTTTGGGTGAGAGTTTGGTTTAGCCTTTTCAAGGGAATAGCCCACCATTTTAAATCTTTATTCTTTGGAAGCAGCTTCTTTTCTGTGCTTCTATCAATTGGAAATATCCCCGTGGGATTGACAGTTGTAGACGATAATATGAAAAGATGTGCTTTTTTTTCAAGCTAGTTTCAGTTTCTTCTTAATTACGAACGATATTTTAGGCTTGGACTTTTGGATCGAATTGACCCATTTTTGTAGAAATAAGTATATGTCATCGGTATCTTGAAAATTAGAGGTGTATTGTTGTGAACGAAAAGGGGAATAATTTACAGCACTTTTTCAAGTTCGGTGACATACGGTTAGCCATACACCACGAAAACAATGTTACAAATGCTACTGAACATGTCTTCTTTGCCTGTTCAACGAATCAAAGCGAAAGACCGACACTATAGGCGAAAATTTGAGGGACTCTTCTCCAAGATAACTTTGTGACGAATATGCTTCACGACTTATAGAAGTGGAAAATGATAGGAAGGTTTGCCACAAATATATTTAAGAGACAAAGAGACAAGGACCGTCTTAGTTAGTGCTTCATTATTAAGGCATACTTAAGCGATCGTGCCATAGGCTAGGAGACAGGAGTATAGGTGGTTTGTAACGGATTAGACTCTCGAATTGCTCCAAGTGGGTGGCTTTCGGTTCTTTTCCAACTCAAAAAAAGCACATAAACAGGTTAGGGTGAAAGCTTGCTATACTACTGGTGAACAATTCGTGTATCGTCCTTAAACATGAAACAGTTCGGCGCTTTAATACATTTTGGTAAATCTTTTAAAAAGGAAGGGTTCAATGTCACTATCCTGTGGCAAGCCCATTGTAATCATGACCAGTGGTGTTGTGCTAATTTTTTTTTTACCGGAACGCTAATTTTTTTTTTTT
>KK502479.1:372162-383692 GCA_000688735.1 Glossina austeni | reverse complement strand
ATTTTTAGTACCGGAACGCGTTCCTGTCCAAAAAGGAAGTACCGGAACGACGTTCCGGAGCGTTCCGGCTCGACAACACCATTGATCATGACCACCCTTGAATGATGTGTATCGAACATTCGCGTCCTTGCGTCCGCTCCCGCAGACACTTCCGGAACCGCCGTAGCAAAATATCTGGCCAAACAAGCCTCCTGAACTTAACAAGTAAAAGATTATGGTGAACTCTGTCGGAATCTTTCGACGAATCCGTCTAGATAAAATCTGATTGCTCACATTCAGCGAAAGCTTCGAAAATATTCTCGGCCAATTCTCATAGATTTATAGACGTTGATCTTCCTTTGGAAGAACCATGCTGGGTTATAGACAAAAAAATGAAGAGAAAATAGACAATAATTCCTTAAATCCTTTAATAACCAAGCAAGAGTTTACGCAAAACGTTAGTTTCGCTATTTCTCTGCAGTTAATAACACCATCCTTCGACCCATTTATGTGAAACGGAATGATGACACTAGACTTCCAGGTTGAAGAAAAGCACTCTGTGCTCAGACATTCATTGGGGATGTTCCTTAACGATGTTACAAATACAGCCGCGCATAGATGAACAACGTAAGAGGATAAGCCATCAGAGCAAGAATAACCCGTATGATTGAAACAGGTCAAACAAATCGATCGTATACGGACACTTTACATATGTTGGGCTAATATAGAAATATGACTTCACAAAGAATTCAGAAAAAAGATTGCTTCTCTATAACATACATCAATATTCAGAATCTTCATAACGCATTACGCAAGGAAATTATTTGATTTTACGTTTAGAATCATAAATCTATAAATCTTTTGTAGGAACATATGTTCTTCAAGGAATTAATTGGGATGGCGAATGTGATACCATCCCGATTATTAAACCAGACTATGTGTCTACGAATCACGCTCAACGGAAACAGACAAATACAGTATCACAAAACGTACTGTAAATCAATCACAGAAAATCTTCTATACCGTTGTAATCAAGATTCCAGACTACCCTAGGCAGTAAGTTTTTAAGCACATCATAATTTTGAGAGTAATTAATAGTGCGATGGGAAGTAATGTTGGAACGTTAAACCAACTATTGAATGTGAGGAGCAAAGTTGCACGGCGAGTATTCTCTGGGCAAATAAAAGACTCAATTTCACATGCGGTAGGAAAGCAAGCAGTCCAGACAATCGAAGCTTTAGTTGCTTTCTACGCGGGATGAATTTCTCTAGAAGTTAACCGATCATATAGATTTATTCCCATTAAACCATGATTTTAAAAGTAGATATACCACGCGATGAACACTACAACTTTTCGAGTCAACATTCGGAAATTTAGATTTAACAAGTGTTTAAGACACTCTTCTGGAGATAAATATTGCTGTGCGTCGTGGCACGATTACAAACTCGGTACAATATTTCACCCGTTGATAATAAAAACGTCGTGAGGTCGAATATTGTGATGAGAGTGATGGCACTAACCGATATTCAACGATCAAAAGACATTTCGCTGGGTTAAAGAACAATCAGATCGTGTAGACTTTGTCGAACCAGTCATTTTAGAAATCGCAGCTTATCTAATCTTAGGAGAGTTTAAGGTAGATTTTTGACCACGACAAAAGCTAGAGCTTCAAAACCTAGCTTAAACGATGCGGGCGTATTGGACAAAGTAGCCTTTTTGGCAGACGTTGCATTGCTGGACCTATAAGACTTTGACTTTGAATTGGGAATTGTATGAAGACTTTTGCCTAATTCAGGATTCGTTCTACCTGGAAAGGCAATCAAAATAGGATTAGGTGAAGATCAACGGTAACTACAATCAATTATGATACCCTAAGGCCACAGGGAGGAACCTGTATGAAGATCGGGGTGATAGGGGACGTGGTTATTATGCTCGTCTGGCTATTTCTTGCTTTCGTAGCTTTATTCTTCTTCTGACTATTACTGCTTTTGCAACGACATTATGTTGCAGTATTCGTTACTGTTGTTTTGTTGTTTCAATCATAGTTGCAGTCGTTGTTATTAATATCACTGTTATTGTCGGTATTTCTACTAATGTTGGTATTATTTTTGTTATTGATATTATCCTTGCTATGCATTGTCGTTGTGTTTACTATTGCTACTGTTTCCGCAGGCGTAATTATTATTACTTTTATTACTGCTGTTGTTGTTGCCCTTATTTCCTTATCTTTGTTGCTATTATAGTTGTTGTAGTTGTTGGTGTAGGTTGTTGCAGTTCGGTAATATATCGTTCCGTTTCCAAAGCGAACTTTGTTCTGTCTTCACTCGATCCCGTTGAGCGTTTTATGGCGTTGATGATGTTGCACCTCCAGTCTTCTCTGGATAGTGTAGAGTTAATCGATTTGGCAAATGAAATATTCGTTCAATATTGGTGAAAGATCACCAATGAAAAGAAAAAGAAGGCTTCAAGTTAGAGCAGCGAACAATATGAAAAGCAGAAAAAGAATTGGTTTAATGCTAGTTCCTCATCTTGTTGTTAGTAATTTTTTCCACTACTATTTAATTCTATAGTTATTCATACTCTTTGATGTAATAAATATTTTCGTGTCGTAAATGAACATAATCTCACTTTTTTGCATTCCTGCAGCCACACAGAAAGTAGGAAAAAAAGTAAAAGTAATAGGACAGTTTCGTTCATGGCAAAAAAATCGAGGAAAAATAAAATATACGGGCGTATAGCCTCTGGGCTGCTCTTTCTCTTTCCTTACTTCTTTCCAACCGTCACCTAAGTGATTGGTCATATAATTAAAAAACGGCCCTCCAAGTGTTCACGTAACGATTTTTCGAAAGGAGGCGTTTTATGGGAAGTGGACGAAAAAATAGCTCGACCCGAACCATTTTGAATCGAGCTCGTCCATGGATTAAATTTCACTAAAATATCTCAACAACTGCGGCCTGTACTTTGAACACAAAAAAAACCGGCAAATGGCAAATTAACAGACAGACAGGCGAGCTTATATCAGGAATTGTTTTTGAATCGATCAGTATAATAAAAGGTGGACCAATCTCAACTCCTTCTCACTGTTGCATACATGGGCATAAACTTAATACACCCTTGTACAACAACAATCGCAGAGTACAAAGAAGCAAGTTCAGTTAATATATGTGACAATTAAAACCAAAATAATGTGTTTGAAGAGAGAAAAGAACAAAGGAGATTTGTCCACTACATGTTTGCACACATCGCTTGTCGCAATATTTTTTTTTTATTTTAACAATTTTTAAAAGTTCTTTTCCACACCAGAGTTTATATGTTATAATATTTCTCCAAGTAAATTAAAATTTCAAATTAATTAATAGCGTTATTAACAACATGCCCAGATTGAAAGACCTAAAAATTATTAAGCTTTCAGCAAACAAAAATTCATCTAAATTCTGTTTTTGTGTGTTTATAAACTCACTCACTATTAACTAAGGTTCTCTTTTATTAAAATCGATGCTTTTCAGAGTGTCCAATATTTGAGTCGACTATAGTGCATATAACAGAATCACCGCAATGCAGAAGCAAACTTACATTTCATTCTTTTATTGTTTATTATAAAAAGTTTTCCATTTCGTTTCTCTTAAAAAACTTTGAATATTAATTTCTTGGTAAGTAGAGAAAAATGTTTTTGTCTTTCAGTATTGCATACCTAACTTTCTCCCTTTGTCCACACACTCTATACCATTTCTTGTGATACGGGATAAGTTAAGTTCGTGAGGACGAATGCAACATTCAGAAGGACTTACGATAGAAGCAATCTCTATTCACATTCACATTCACATTCAGAATCTCTTTCTGAATCGATCGGTATAATAAAAGATAGGCCTATCGGAAAGTGATTTTTAATCGAGATAAGCTTGTATATCCGTTTGTCCGTCTTCTTTGTTGTGTGGAATCTACAGTTCACATTTTTTGAGATATTTTTGCAAAATTTGATACGCGGACATACTTTTTAGCCAATGGCTAATGAAAAGGGATTAGACGGGATCACTTTTGCGATCATTTCCGACATAAATCCTTATCTTAAAAAAGCCGTCGCATGGGAAAAATTGCAACTTGCGAAATTTTTTATATTAAATTAAAATTAAGTTAATGTGAAAAAATTGGATCGGATGGTCCATTTTTGTGAATATCTCCCCATCTGTCCCTTTCTACCAAAAAAACTTCTTATAAAGCAAAGCGGTCCAATTTGTAATATTTCATATTAGACATAAAAATAACTCCACTGACATTGTCCAAGAAGAGCCAGTTGTTTGAACACCAACTTATATAAGAATTTTCACAGAAAGTGAGTTTTGATATGGAAAAAAGCCTGAGTTTTAATACTTTACTGTGAAAATTAATCTACAACAGTAACTTGATATAGAAGGCAACTGCAACAAATTTGGACAACGCGGATCTATTTTTTAGGCCCTACTCCGTACACCTTATGTAAAGCATAATAAAATCTTTGGAAAAAAACTAATATTTTACAAACTAAGGACCATATCAGCTGATATCTTGAATCTGTTTCCATACAAGGGTTTACACGAGATGTAGCCTTTTACAGGAAAACGATGAGTTGAAGAATCATAAGATCTTTGACAAGGAAGTTCAATTTTCTAAGTCTGGATTACGTTAATTCGCTTTTTGATTTTGGTCCGATATGAAAGCTCTCATGAAAAGTAAGGCCTTGCAGCCCTTGTTTAATTTTTGATACTTTTCACGAATGTAAACAAAGAATTGCCTTAGGCGATAAAGTGAACGATAATTAAAAGTCGGCCTTGTCCGACTATAGTGCTTTTATTTGTTTTTAATATACCATAACTAAAACAGGTCCATAGTAGCGATTTGAGATTAAAATTAACGAGAATCATAGATTAACCGAAATCCTCACCTCTCCGTAGGACTCCCTACAAAAGGTAGCTATTTGCTTTAAAGCTCTTCTTTATTAGATCTGCTCAACTACCCAGGAAAGAGGGGTTTACTATCTATAACTTGGCAACGGATTTTTTCGTTGAGTACCTAGCATGGATATCTTAGGAAGGTTTTCTTTTCTTAGAAAAGAAGACATTTTCTTATTTTATTCTGTTCTTGTAATGAAGGCCACCTCAGTTACTCAAGTTCCGATGGTACTACGGAGTGTTAGAGGGCTGAAGCACATGTGCTGTGTGATATCGTCTTCCGAAGTATTATTTTCTCCAAAGCTCTATTACATGGACAAGTTCAAAGGACAACAAGTCATGAAATTGTAGGTGTTCACGTCAGTGTCAGATTGTCCAAAATAAGATCCCTCCTGATATGACAACGCATTGCCCATCAGGGATGAATGCCTTCTCCCTTCGGAGAATATGGTGGCGGCTGTGGATACGCCGAAGTTTCATGGAGCCATTAAATAATGAGATGGTGGACAAGCTTCGAGGTTGATCAAGCTGCAAAAAATTTTCTCACACCGTTTTCTCATTTGGGATCTCAGACGCAGTAAGACCTGGTTCAATCAGAATTTTCCTACGCCTTGGAGAGCGTCAGTTATCCCTTATCGGATTAAGATGTGTGCCCACAGGCGCCGTTAATTGAGGCTTACAAATCCTGCAAAGGTCTTAAAGTCATCTGTACCGAATTCGGAACATCCGTATATTAGTTCCCTCGACTCTATCCGCCATGAAAAGGAAGCCTTTGCATGGCAATAAAAAGTAATATTTTGTACCCAAAGAATGGTAAATTTACTAACTCGATCCAAGTCAGATAACATTTTGGGCCTGCTTCCCGATGTAAAGGCTTCTATTAAACTATCTGCATTTACAAGGAAATATAATTTTTGTAATTTTATCACTAAAATAAATAAAAAATTATATTAAACAATACGGCGTAGAGTATTTACTGTTCAGTCTTGCCCGACACTAACACTTTTACTTATTACAATTATATCTCTATCTTCCTGTTCAACTTAACTTTGAAATAATTTTATATGCAGAATTTTTGAAAAGAAAATAAATTATTTCAAAAAAGTTTTTAAAGCACAGCTTCAAAAAAAAAAATTAAAGATTAAGAAATTTTGCTTACAAGCGTTACCTCGTTTTAGTTTTACGCAATTATTTTGATTTAAACTTTTCACTAGAAAAGGAAATTCACTTTTCCCACTCATCAAAGATAGAACAAAAAAACGCAACTACTATGAATAAGTAAAAAAAAAAAAGTAACCTTTCTATGTGACATACTTATACATGGCTATCCCCTTCATACTACAAATATTTGTGTACACATGGGCTTTAAATAAAAGCGCTATTGTCAACAATATTGCAATAATCGCCAAGGCATAAAATGAATGATACCCTTTATGGAGAAAAAATGATAATGAAATGTGTTACCAAGGTAACAAGCAGTCGCACTCGCCTGTCCATTAGCACAAAGCCCGGCAAAATCGTGTAAACACAAAACAGATATATCTGTCAATAAACACACGGCAGGATGTTGCCTGATAGTAAGAAATGTTTCAAACCTTGAATGAACGTGTTAAGCCATTAAAAAAAAAAGTAAAAAGCAAAACATAAAAGAACGAGGATAAGAACTAAAAAAGTTGTATCCACCTTAAGCGAAAGGTTATAAAACCACCATCGGTTTTTTTATTGCACGCATTTTGCTTTGGAGATTCGTTTTCGAACTGTAAGAATGAGATATTCATATAGATGGCAAATTTCTAGGCAATTTCATAAGTACATCAAAGAAAAGAAGAGTGTGTGAAGGAGAGAAGACAGTAACTAACCCAAACGGGGAAAGAGACGAACCGACGATAAATGAGTTAAGAGACAAGCAATAGATGTTCAGACTGGTGGCTAAACAGCTGGACTAAAGAAGAAGAAAATAGGAAAGTGGAAAGACTCTCAGAAAGACATTCGTATAAAGCATAAATAGACGCGTGAAAAAATAATCCGAATGGCCTCGGCGTAAAAGGCGGGCTAGATGGGGAAAGCAGAAGCAAACAGAACAGCAATCAAAGCGAAAAAACGCAATTATACGTAGTGATGATCGAGCAGACGCAAGCATAGTCACCCCACAGGCCAAAATAAGATGACGAGAAAACAAAAAAAAGTTTGGATCATTATGTGAAAGAAGGGAAAAGAAAAACGAAAGACGCGCGTTATGCAAAGACAAATTGGACGAAGAGAACTAGCCAGAGAATGGTAGAAGGAACCGAGCAAGGTTAAGGCAAATGGAAACGACAAGCGAGAACCCTCAAAGAGCCGCAGATATGTGTGCATCACAATTTTGCATTACTCAAGGTTGTTCAATCACGTCATTTATAAAGTCCTCGATTGCCTTTCTTCTATATGGTTTTACAAATAAACAAGTAAGAAAACAAGTGACAACCTTATAGTCGGGCCAGGCCGACTATCAAATAATGTACACTACACTGTCTAACATAATTCTTACTTTTGCCATAGAACAACAAAATTATACTCTGTTTTTATACGGACTTACTATTGGAGAAGCGGAAATAAAGGCTTATTATCCGTAAGAATGTTGTGCCCAAGAGGTTCAAAAATGGAGGTATGGGTTCAAAATTCAGCGCAGTTAATTTTTATATCAATTAAAAAACTTGACATTTTTTCCCATTTCCTTGAAAATCATTATATAGGGTAGGGTGGGAAAATAGGCTTGGGTGATTTAAATATTGTAGAGCTAATTTTTGTATCAAATTACTGTTATAACTCAATTTTCATCATAAAATATTAAAGCTTAGACTTCTCTGCCCTAAAAAGGATCTGTTTTCATGAAAATCCTTTTTATATGGCAAGAGTGAAAACGTAGGCCGGGACGGTCCAAATTTGGTATAGTTAATTGTTTGTATCCTAAATAATTATTACGATCTGACTTTCATCATGAAGCATTGAAAATTCGCCCTTTTTGTCTTGTGCACTTCAGCTTTCGTTATAAAAGGCGGGTCTCAAAAAATGCCCTCAGCCGGCCCAAATTTTCTACACTAATTTAGAATACCGAAACACTATTACTTAGCCACTTTTGTCGATAAATTTGGAAAAGTGCAATTTTTGCAGACAGGAAGAATATAGACAGTGTCGCCAATGGAGTTTGATAGTTTTCCACTAACGTGATTGAAACTGATAGTTTTTTTTTTTACCATTTCATCCAGTGGTATTATTAATAATTTCAAACCGCCTCTTAACTAATCATCGCTGCTTTATTTGATTACAAATATGTAGGCTAACTTTCCTATGAACAATTCTTGGATTTATCTATGCACAATTGTGCTGTTCTTTATTCGTGGGTGTGGACCCATGAATTCGAGAACTGAGTAAACACAGCTTGGAATTGTTGATTTTTGGCATATTGCCGTTGTCAAACCACTGACTTCCTCAGCCTACCTACTCCTTTTTGTATAGTGCATAGATGAGTCGATGCTTCTTTTAGGTTATCTGACATATTGCAAAGCCTGACCATGGCTGGCCCATACGTAGCTAGCTTTAAATGTATGGTTATGTAGCTGTGCCTTAGGCTCAAGCCATCCACTATTTTCCATGAATCATAGTTATCGTTGGATGATGCTCTATGCCCAGCCAAATTTGGCTGGTAATATTATTACCAATTATAAATCTTTGAGATGTTGCTTCGTAACTATGTCATCGCTAGTTAAATTGATTATACGAATGTATGTCTATTTTCGTCTGAATAATTTTTGAATGCATTCGTGCACAAATGTGTTGTCGTTTACTTTGGGTATAGATCCTTGAATTCGAGAACCGAGTAAACACAGCTTGGAATTGTTGATCTTTGGCATGTTGTCATTATCTTATGTTGCCATTGTTTTTCTCAGCTTATCTACTCCTTCTTGTCTGACATGATGCAGTATTTGACATTCGTGGGTTAATTTGTAAATTGCTTTGGAAGTATGGTTGTGTAAATGTGTAGTTGTGATTTAGACTCAAACCATCCACTATTTGCTGTGAATCGTAGTTAAGGTTAGGTAGTGCTCTATGTTAATTCGAGAAAAGAAACATAACTTTGGACGAACGTTATTTTCTAACTTACCGATGAATAATCCGAAGTCCCTGAAAGTCCTTTTCCTTCTTAACAAAGTTGTATGTTACTTATTTAAATTTTTTGTCTTCTTTCGCGCAATTGGCTCACTTCATTTTGGTAAACGTTTTTCATTTCTATAAATTCACATACATATATATTTTCGTTGAGAATTTATTAATAATACAGCATTTTTTATTTCATTTTTTTTTTTATTCAGATCAATTTACACGTTCAATTTTATTATAAGACCTTTACAACATACATTAATCTAAATATGTGTTTTTGTTTTGAAATTTTACAATAATTTGTTTCACAATTTTTTATACCCGCCACTGTGAGATGGGGATATACTTATTTTGTTTTCTTCCATAACGTATGTAACACCCGAAAGGGAGATTCAGCATGAAATTCTGAGTTGATTTAGCCATGTCTGTCCGTCATGTGCCTCTGTGGTGTGTGTTGTTGGCACTCTCCTGATGCCACAATTAAAGATATCGACTTCAAATTTGGTATAAACATTGGAAGTTTCCGCACGCAGTTTGGTATTGGAAATGGACCAAATTGGTCAGAGCAGAAGCGCGCAGTGGAGCGTAAACTGAACGCAACTCAGTACTTTTAACAAAAATTTTTGAATATTTGCTCGTTACCCGGAAGTTATTAAAGTTAGAAAATTATTAAAGTTGAAATTTTCCACATTTACTTTCCGAAACAGCCCACTTTTTAGGTCCGAAAATGGAACCAATCGGCGATGCCCACACAATCTTACGAGTAATTAAATTTTATTTTTTCACTTTCTTGAGGTTTTATGCTTACTTATCATATGGCAAACAAGATAGAATGTTCAAAACTATTTTGTACACTCCGCATATGAAGATATATTAGCTGCTTAAAAATAGCATAAGTTTAAAATGAATGCGGGAGACACCAGGAATAGTCTTTTCTTAATAATACCAGCGATATTGGTATCAAATAAAAAAACTTGGAGAGTGGAATGCGAAAAATGTAATGGTGGGTTTGCGAGCCTCCGCCGAATATAATCTTTTCACTTGTTTTTTCTTTTGTTGTTTGGATCTGTTAATAGAATCTTTGCAATACATATTTTATCATTTTTATATTATAAGTATCTACGCATTATATTTGTTAATGTATCATGTCGTGTTTACCACCCACTACTCGTTCTCTTGTGGTTACAAAAGCATCAGGCTATTGAGGAAATACTTACCGTTTCATGTAATCATGTGTTCCACAAAGAATGCACGAGAATATATATGATAGATAATCGAGAACACCCTACTTGTAGCGAACACTGCAAACCCGACATGCTGATGTCATACAATCCGTTTGATGTGCCTCCTGATGGTTCAAAAGGAGCACATTCCAAATTAAGACCACTACGTAGCTCTCTTAATACTACAGCCGAAATTGACAAGAATCTGATAGTGCTAAAGATCGGCGCAATTACTCAACTCAACGCCATTGATTGCCTTGCAGTATTCAATAAAAAAGAGTAACCTCCCTAAAAATACGTCTTCAGCTAAATAGTTAGAACAAACGAGCCAGGTTAGCTAAGTATCGGCTTCTCTCGGCATTTATCCACAGCCTTTGATGCTCTCGTACAGTGTCGTGTACCAACCTTGCTTTCTAATGTGTGATTTTGACTTAACAAATTATGTTAAGCTCGCGCACGAAGGGAGTTGACAACGAGAGATAGTGTCTTGACGTAATTATTTTTGGTTCTTCGGGCTTCGCACGTTTTTTCGGAGAGAAAAGAAGAGCGATTTAGGCATGGCGAGCAAAGGTCGGAATTGTGAAAAATAATAATAGATCGAACTTGTGAAAATGCTCAATAGGTTAGGTTACGTCCGTCCGGTTGTCGATAAAGGCTAAGTACGTGATGTCCACAGTCTGAGAAGTTTCAGTCAGCCAAAAATGTGGAACCATTCCCACATCTCACGACCTAACTAGCTCAACAGAGGCGCATATATCGATCTCATACGTTTGCAGTCCTCCCAAAGCGGCACCTACGAGTCGCCCTAAAATTGAACAGTTTCAGAACAGAAAGGACGGACATAGACAGTATCGTTACAGTTCGCATTAACTTAATATACCCTGCACCGCAAGTGATCTAAAACAAAAAAGACTAAAACAAGCAAGGACATTATAGTCAGGCAAAGCCGGCTATTACATACCCTACACCGCTTCGCCTAATACAATTATTCGCTGATTTCGGTAATAATACTCCAAAAAGTACACATTATTTTCATGCAAAGTCAAAATTTTCATGAAAGGCTGCATATTGGAAGATTAGGTTTTCTCTTCATATAAGACTTTGTAGTTCGTGATAGCGCCTATATATGTTGGGTCCAATAAAAATAGACCCATGTGGTCCAAATTTCCTGGAGTGGGGCCAAGAAATAGACGCATAGAAAAAATAGAAGTTAAGTTCACTTAATTTGTTTATTTAATTATTATCATGAGCATATTTTCATCACCA